>CM071864.1:38237498-38268428 GCA_036759665.1 Gynandropsis gynandra | reverse complement strand
CGCTCTAGACCTAATGGTTGGAACGGATAGGCCTTGCTGCAACGAGTTGCACAAGGTTTGTGGAACGAATGGTCACACGAGAGTTGCGGAAGATTCTCGATTCACCGGTTTGTCTCCAATGGATGTTACGCACCAACGAAGAACGAACAAGATGTTGGATATTACATACCAACGAATTTGTTGGATATTACACACCAACAAGAAGATTTCACAAAGGAAAATCAAGATCAAATTCAAAAAGTTCAAGGTTGATGTTTACAAGAGGGTGGCCGGCCATATTAAGGAAAACAAGGCCATAAAAACTTGAATTCAACATTAAATGAAGTTCTTCATGCAAGACCACTAATAAATGCATTGAAAACACAAAAAAATATATTAAGACAAGCTTTGTAAATCGTGTTTATTGGAATGCAAACTGGTCTTAGAGCCCTCAGGTTATTAATTAGGTCGCGGGACAAGTGACACGCGGCCTCGTTAAAAACACGTCGTCGGAAAACCCCGTGGGACAAAACCGACGAAAGGAAAAAAGTACACGCGGGTTACTTACCTAATTAATAATCGTTACGGGGCAGGCTTCGGCTTGGATAACATTTTGTAGGATCGTGACTTCACGTGGACTTGAATAAACTTCATGAACATGGACGAGACCAGCTGGTAGGGCCAAAGCCTCCTCCTCCTTAGCCCTCCCGCGGGTCACGAGACCCACATCCTTCGGTCTGGTCGCGTCTCGGGTCGCGCTGGTGACATCTCGGGTTGTGCTAGTGGCGTCTCGGGTTGCACTAGCGGTGTCTCGGGTCGCGCCGTCCGACTCTTCTTCCACGCTGGAGGTCGCATCCTCTTCTGCGTTATTGGTCGCGTCCTTGACGTCATCCATGATCATATCATGCCCCTACTTGAAAAGGATTTGCCCTCAAATCCTCTTGATCTGCGACAAAAGAAACCAAGTGAGTAACATTAAAACTAGAACTCACATTGTACTTACCTCGCAAATCGAGTTGGTAGGCGTTGTTGCTGATCTTCTTGGTCACTGAGAATGGGCCGCCGATCCGGGACATTAATTTGGACTTCCGCTCGTTCGGGAATCATTCTTTTCGTAGATAAACCCAAACTTGGTCTTCGGGTTTAAGATCATTCACTTTTGAGCTCGAAAACGCCATAGGTGATGCTGCCACATTCACAACGCTCTCGCAAGCGCGTAAAGCTCCTTATCGTATGTGGCACAGTTGAGGGTTGTGCTTCCAAGATTCTTGGCTAAATAAGCAAATGATTCTCGTTCCTGCATCAAGATTAAACCAATTCTTACACTAGATGCATCAATATCAAATGTTTTAATAAAATCCGGTAAAATTAATGGAGGGGTATGGGTAAGCTTCTCGTTTAGCGTTTGGAACGCTTCTTGTTGTACTTCCTCCCACATGAATCCCACATTTTTCTTAATAACTTCATTAAAAGGGGCTGCCAAGGTACTAAGGCCCTTTACGAAGCGATAATAGAACTCCGCGAGTCCATGGAAGCTTCGGACTTCCCTAACGGTCTTTCGGCTCGACCATTCCCGAATGGCTTTAACCTTCTCCTCGTCTACCTTGTCTCCATCTGCACTTATAAGAAAACCTAGAAACCCAAGGTTATCTGTACAATAGGTACACTTCTTAAGGTTAACATAGAGTTTTTCTTTCCTAAGTAGATTTAGATCCGATTCTAGGTATCCATCGTGTGCTTCTAAGTTTTTACTATAGACCATCTTATCATCAAAGCAAACCACCACGAGTCTACCTATAAACTCTCTAAGAACTTGGTTTATTAGACGCATGATAGTACTAGGTGCACTTTTCAACCAAAAAGACATCACTAACCAGTCATATAATCTATGCTTAGTTATAAACACCGTTTTCTATTCGTCACCTTCCTTCATCCTAATTTGATTATATCCACTTTCAAGATCAATTTTTGAAAATATCCTAATTCCATGCAATTCATCTAACATGTCATCTAGCCTAGGAATAGAATGTCGATACTTCACCGTAATGTTGTTGATTGCGCGGCAATCAACACACATGCGCCAGCTGCCATCTTGCTTTGGCACGAGTAGCATGGACACGACGCCCAGAATCATACTTTCGCGAATATGTCCTTTGGCCATGAGCTCCTCCACTTTCCTTTGCAGCTCCTTAGTCTCCACGAGATTGGTTCGGTAGGCTGGCCGATTTGGTAACGTGGCTCCGGGAACGAAATCGATTTGATGTTCGATACCACGTATCGGTGGCAATCCGGTGGGGTTTTCTTCGGGTAAGACATATCCGTATTCCTGCAATAAAGTAGAAATCTCACTCTGCAGCACAGGTGCAAGTTTAGTTCAGCTCGAGAGAGCTTCTTTATAAACAAACAATAACATAGACTGATTTGAATTAAGAGATTTCTTGGTCTCACCCGATCTCTCTGTAAACATTTGACGATCTATGTTCGAGCGCACTTTGCTTCTTCAAATGAAATTGCTCTTGCAGCACTTCCTTAGGCGAACGAGGATGGTCTTCCTGCAATTATAATCAAAGTAATGTTTATTGGTATAACCGTCGTGTTTTACCTTGCGATCCGATTGTCATGGTCTACCGAGTAGAATATGGCTCGTCTCCATTGGCAGCACATCGCACAAAATCTCGTCTTCATAATTGTCTATGGCAAAGGTTCGTTGATTAAGCAAAACATATAGAACTTATACGACTAAACACAACACCATTCCTTCAATATAGAGCCTAAAAGAAGACCTCAGTATGCAAGGAAAGCTAACTATAAATGGCTTCGGATGTTTTTGGACTTTCAATCCGAGCTTTCGGAACATTAGTAGCACTTGCAACATTCTTGCAACTTCCTCCATCGATGATAACGCTACATACTTTGACATGAACAAGGCAGCAGGTGTGGAACAGATTTTCTCGATGTTCTTGCTCGTCACCCTTAGGTTGTACATTCAGAGAACGCCGTGCGACCACCAACTCGCCCGTGGCCGGTTCCTCTTCACGCGTCTCGTCCGACAGTTCGGCCGCTTTGTCCTCAGACTCGAACTCTACATCGTCAATAAGGATCATAACTTTCTTGTTCGTGGACTCACTGGCGTAGTGTCCTCCCCCGTGACACTTGAAGCACTTCACGTCCCGAGTCCTAGAAGTCGTCGCCTCGGCCTTTCCTTTGTCCTGCGGCGCTGCTGGATCGAACTTCACTGCGTCTCGGTTTGCTGGGTTTGCCTTGGATGCATCGCGGTTCGCTGGAACCGTGCTGTCCCTCCTTGGGTAGCTCGGCTTCTCATCCCGTTGTTGGCCATATTTTCCAGCCCCATAACCCGACTGTGGATTCCTTCGCCGTTGGAGTTGTTGCTCGATGATGATTGCTTTGTGAAGCATTTCCTCGACCTCCACATAGTGTTGCAATTCGAGATGGTCTTGGATGTCTAGGTTTAACCCTCCAAAGAACCGAGACATCATCGTCTCTCTATCCTCCATAAGGTCAGCCCGCAACATGAGCAGCTCCATTTCTTGGAAATACTCCTCCACGGAACGGCTTCCTTGGGTGAGCTTCCTTAACCTCCGATTCACCTCTCGGTGGTGATGGCTTGGCACGAACCTCTTGCGCATAATTGTTTTCATTTCCAGCCAAGTCTCTTCTGGTTCTTCGCCGTTTCTCCGCCTAGAAATCGTGAGTTAATCCCACCAACTCAAGGCATAGTCGTAGAATTCTGTGACCACCACCCTAACCTTCTTGGCCTCAGGGTAGGTTTGACAACCAAAAACCAGCTCCACCTTTTTTCCCACTCTAGGTAGGCGTCTGGGTCGGCTTTGCCGTGGAACGCTGAAATTTTCAGCTTGAGACCAGCGAAGTCGTCCCTCGGGTCGTCTCCTCGATCCCTTGGCGCGCGCCACCGTTGGTAACTACTTCGAGACGAGGATAAACTGCCTTGTTCGTAGTAGTTGCTGTCCTCCTCATGCTGGTTCCTTTCACGTTGTTGGAATGCATGAGTGTCTCTTGGTCGGGTTGGATGTTCGGGCCGAAACTCTTGCCGAAACTCCTCCATCTTGTTGGTGATACTTTGCTCCAAATGAGCCACTAGAGCCTCAATTAGCCTCTCATTCACCCGGTTGTTCTCGACGCCTATTTCCTCCATGTTGTCCTACAGTTCTTTGTGTATACCTACTCACGAGTTCCTGCACACGAACACACGGAGCAGCCACAAGAGGGAAACAAAAAACCACGACAAGGATATAGACACGGACGAGTAACAAGACCCGTAAACGTACGAAATGGATATATATATATATATTTATTTTTTATTTTGTTTTTGTTGTGTTCAACCCTAGCTATGTTCGAAACAAACAAATCAAATAGCTATGTTCGAACAAACAAACCGAATTGAACTAATCTTTGTTGCTAGAACGAGCTCTGATACCACTTGACGCGATCCCGATTGGAGCAACGCTCTAGACCTAAAGATTGGAACGGTTAGGCCTTGCTGCAACGAGTTGCACAAGGGTTGTGGAACGAATGGTCACACGAGAGTTGCGGAAGGCTCTCATTCACTGGTTCGTCTCCGATGGATGTTAGGCACCAACGAAGAACAAACAAGACGTTGTTATTACACACCAACAAATTTGCTGGATATTACACACCAACAAGAAGATTTCACAAAGGAAAATCAAGATCAAATTCAAAAAGTTCAAGGTTGATGTTAACAAGAGGGTGGCCGACCATATTAAGGAAAACAAGACCATGCAAACTTAAATTCAACATTAAATGAAGGTCTTCATGCAAGACCACTAATAAACGTATTGAAAACACAAAAAAAAAAAGATATTAAGACAAGCTTTGTAAATCGTGTTTATTGGAATGCGAACTTGTCTTGGAGCCCTCAGATTATTAATTAGGTCGCGGGAAAAGTGACACGCGGCCTCGTTAAAAACCCGTTGATCATCTCGTTTTCATATGTATTTCTTGTACGATTTAGGATACGTTTTTGACACATATGTGATGTTATACGTATGATTCCGTTTCCGTTTTACTTGTTTTCGTGTTTTCATGTTCTTACAGGTTTTTAAGCGTATTTGGATCATTTTGGAGCTAAAAGGACGTGCACGGAGCTAAGGAGCAACTTTGAGGATCATCACGGGACAAACGGGACGAGATTGAGCAAGAAAAGCCTCCACCCGGTCGGGCACAACTCTTGCACGACCGGGCAAGACCTTCGGCCAAACTTGTGCACCATTTGCACGACTCGGGCATGACTTGCCCGACCATTTGCCTTGTAGGATCGTGACTTCACGTGGACTTGATCAATCTTCGTGAACATGGACAGCCGCGAGAATCCCGATAACTGCGTCCTTAAGCTTCGCAGCCTTGGCTTGGGTCACGTGACCAGCTGGTAGGGCCAAATCCTCCTCTTCCTTAGCCCTAGCTTGGGTCACGTGACCAACATCCTTCGGTCTGGTCGCGTCTCGGTCGCGCTGGTGACGTCTCGGGTTGCACTGGTGGCATCTCGGGTCGCGCTAGCGGTGTCTCGGGTCGCGCTGTCCGACTCTTCTTCCGCGGTGGAGGTCGCGTCCTCTTCTGCGTTATTGGTTGCACACTCGACGTCATCCAGGATCATATCAAAAGTATTAAGAACAACCAATCATTCTGAAAATGATCAAATACCATAATAATTTTATTCAGGTTGCTTACAAGAATAAAAATCATTAAGAACCACCAAGCACTAAGCACAAGACTTCATGACGTATTGACAAAGCTCTCTAACCCGTGGCTATGGATCTACTCGGATATGGACTTAGCAAACAAAACACAAATGAAGTCTATCTTAGACATAGATAAAGAACTAGATTCTTCCCTATTCTAATATCGTAGTCTTCAATAGCTCCTCCGCATTTCGAGTTCGTCGCTCCGTCTCTATCCTCGTATGTGTTCTGCTCTCCAATTCTCTCTTCTCGTGTGTTGTTGTGTGTGTTGTATATGTTCTGTCCAAAATTGATCTTGTCCTCTTGACCCTTTCATCTTTCTTTCTTCTTCTCTTCCTTTCAATTTTCTCATTCTTTTCCTCTTTGGTCATGCACTTCCAATTCTTGTCTAGCGGCTGTAGTTTCCTTTTCGTGTGTAGGCGGCCGGAGTTTACAAATAAGAAAATACAACAAAACTAGAGATCTCGAGTTCCATGTCTTCTTCAATAATATTTTGAAAACGACTTTAACAATCTCTCCAAAAACTTACCCCCAAGAGAGAATACTTCGTTCCTGGAGTTTCGGGTCCTTCAATTGCCAACTGTTTCCTAGAAATTGCCTCCACGTCAGACATACTTCGACCACGCTTCACTGGCTATCTAAAGATCTTTGTGAAATTTGCAAACTCTAAGCCTTACAAGGAACAGTTCGAGAGAGTCATGGGGGCGGTTTTTTGAAGCAAAAGCCTAAGAGCTAGTCCCGGAGAGGATTGATAGTCATCTTGGGGCTATGTTTGATATGCTTGTAGATTGCCTCACAGACATCACCAATTCGATAAGATTGCTTGAAAATCTATTTCTTTTTGTTGAAACATAGCTAATTAATAGATACTCAAGTTGTTTGTACTTAAAAAAAGATAGTGATATGATGACAGTGAACATAACCCTTTTGCTTTCGATTTCAATAAGCCGTATTTCATATTGTCTTTGGTATGATGCATAGGGAACAGGAAAGACAGACTCTTTCAACTTCCCAATATACTTCCCATATTATAGTGATTTGCTCGAGGAATTAGAGCGAAATGGGTGCTTTAGCATTGAGATGATGGAGGAAATAAAGTACAATGTAGAGGTTATTTCACGGATAAAAACGAAATCATTTCTTCTTTACGAGCAGTTTTCTATGGAGCTTTAGTGGAACTTTATGGAGAGGATAAGGTTGATGAATTATTCAACCGATTTGGGAAGAAACTCATCAAAACCCTATTGATTTCTCAAAATACAAAAACGACACGCAATATCTTATCGTACATAATCGAAATGTAATATGATCATATTTATTGTATCTCTATTATCTTAAATAATAAAAAAATTTGTTATGGCTTTTAGTATTTCGATTTTTATCTCTTCTTTGTCAAATTTAAAAATAGTTGGAATATTCATATATATATATATATATAATTGACAGATTTAGAATTTTTTTGTATAGTTTTTTATATGAATCCGGGACCTTGATTCTCCGTTAGGCTTTGGTGGTGGAAGCAGTTTAAAACCCCTACACAACCCGTAGAGAAAACTTTAGGTTCTAAGCGCCTAAGACCGTCACTAAACTCGGCCTAAGAACCCTAAACACAGCGAAGACGCCACAAACACTCGTGGTTTAGTCTTTGATAAGTTAAGCGAACGCCACGGACAAATCGATAAGTTCGAAAGTTAGCTCTAAAAGAAACCACAAAGAAGAACTCTCAAGAAAAAGTATCTGAAAACTGGTGTTATTCCTCCATGCACGAAATACAAAGCATAAATAGAGTATGAAAGGTCTCCTAGAGAAATTTAGGAAAGAATCCTAAAATAAAAGGTATTCTAGAGAGAATAAGGAACTTCTAACAAAACATAAAAAGAGTAACTAGTGTTTCCTAAAAACAAATAAGGAAACTAGCCAAACAATAACTCTTCCATATCTTCAGCATAGGGCATGATCATTTCGTTTTCGTACACGATTCTCGCATGATTTTAGAGATGTTTATGACGATACTTGCAATGTTTACGTGCGATTTTGTAAACATTTTTCTTATTTTCGTGTTTTTATGTTCTTATAGATTTTAATGCGTATTTGGTTTGTTTCAGAACTAAAAAACATACACGAGAAAGAATACGAGCATTAAAGATCACAACGGAACAAATGGGACGAGAAATAGACAATGCATGACCGAGCATATGGTGCTGAACGACCGAGGTTTCAAGACAAACACAGCCCGACCGAGCACACAACTCAGCACGACCGAGCATGCAACAAAGGAGATAGCATGGCCGAGCATAAGCAAGAGCACGACCGAGCACTCCTCCAAACACCATGTGCACGACCGGGCACAATATTATGCACGAATGGCCTCTTTTGCAGTAAATATCCCCGAGAGTTCTAGACGGGCTGGGCACACATGGAGCACGGTCAGGCAACTTTCATAAAATGGAGCACGGTCGGGCATGTTGTGGTGCACGGTCGGTTCTTTTGCAACACTTCACCCCTGAGACCTTTGCACGGCCCACTCACAAGTGGAGCACAACCAGGCACTCAAGGAAGCCAGTCTAAATCAAGGGAATGAAGCATGTCCGTTCGGGCATGACATGGAGCACGGTCGGGCATGACTTAGTAAAACGTCCTATGTCTGTTTTGAGTGGAAATGAGACGAAAATAATTCAAATTTTAAATAATAAGACGTCAAGAGCACATGGGACATTCATTTACTCATCGATAGTGGGTTTCAAAAGCTATGCAGTGAAACCATATCCTAGAACGTTTGTCTCATCCGTTGCATTTTGATTATTGCATCTCATATGTATTATTTCATCGTAGCAAGTTTGATTCTAGTTTGATCTTAATCCGTGTTGTGTAGTCTGTTTGGGATCGACACCTAGAGTACTGCACAAGTGTCGTGCACTTCCGGGTAGTTTAGGTTAATTTGTTTAACTTAAATCGCATCAAGTGTTTGGCGCCGTTGACGGGGATTATTTGTCAAAACACTTTAGATTCAGATATAGAGTCATTCTTGTTTTTGTTTTCCTTTTGTTTTATTTTCTTTTCGTTCTTTTCTACTAATTCCTTTTGTTTTTCCTTCATACGTGTATGACCTGATCTCAAGGTACTTCAAGCTTACTTCGAATCAACCTCGAGATCAAGAGAACTATTAGAAAACGGAAAAATAGCAAGGAAGAAGAAAGAGTAGACCCCACTGATCCACGAGTGATGGATAATCGAAACGACATATTGGACAGTCATGGACAACCCCAATTACCCGTTGATAATATGGGACAATTACAGCAATAGCCACTCGCACCTCAACCACGAGAATCTTATGCTCCTCCACCACGTCGGCTTCGTGATTACATGGTGCTGAACATGAGTAACATCCAAATAGCCATAAGGACAGCTGCTGTTGCAAGAGAACAATTTGAGATAAAGCCCGCGATGATCAACATGCTTTATCAAAAGCAATTCATGGGTGGATATCACGAAGAACCTCATCAGCACCTTAGAGACTTCCTAGAGCTTTCAAGCACGTTCAAGATATATGGAGTCTCAGAGGATACAATTTTGATGCGTCTCTTCCCTTTCTCAATAGGGAGACGAGCAAAGACATGGCTGCAATCTCTTCCCGATGGTCCAGTCACTACTTTGAACAGCTCTGCACATCATTCCTATCACGGTTGTTTCCTCCGAGCAACATGATTCAAATGAGGGGAGAAATCATGATGTTTAGATTCAGAGAGGGTGAAACTTTATTTGAAGCGTGGGGAAGATTCAAAGATCTTTTGCATATGTGTCCTCATCATGTTCTAGAGTATTGGTACGTAATTCAACCTTTCTACAATGGGATCACGGATGAGCATAGAATGACCTTGATAACGTTGCAAGAGGATCATTCATGAACCTAACCGTAGAGGAGACATATGAGCTGATTGATAATCTCTCCATGTGGAGATACGAAGCATGTGGCTTACCAATGCACAATGCAATAAGATGTGGAACAAATGAATTATGTCCAGCAGCAAGGGAACACACAATTCAGGAACACCTATAACCCGAATTGGAGGAATCACCCAAATCTCTCGTATAGAACGACTCAACCGGTGAAGTATTTGGGATTTCAACAAAACCAACAGCAACCATACCAGAAACCTCAGCAATTCCAGCAAGCTCAACAAGCTCCTCAACCTCCTCAAGCTCCTTCGTCAAGCCTTGAGGCGGTGATACTTGAATTCATCAAGGAGCAAAGGCAGCAACAATCACTTCAAGTTAATTTCAATGCGGATAGGGTTTAGAGCCGTTGATGGGGACTATTTGTCAACACTCTTTAGATTCAGATATAGGCTCCTCCACGACGTCGGATTCATGACTAAATGGTGTCGAAAATGAGTAACGTCCAAATAGCCATAAGGACGTCTGCTGTGGCAAGAGAACAATGCGAGATTAAGCCTGCGATGATCAACATGCTTTATGAACTTCATGTGTGGAAATCACGAAGATCCTCATCAGCACCTTAGAGACTTTCTAGAGATTTCAAGCACGTTCAAGATACATGGAGTCTCGGAGGATACGATTTTACTATGTTTCTTCCCTTTCTCAATAGGGGGAAGAGTAAAGACATGGCTGCAATCTCTTCCCGTTGGTTCGATCACTACTTGGGACTAGCTCTTCACATCATTCCTACCACGATTGTTTCCTTCGAGCAATATGATTCAAATTAGGGGAGAAATCACGATGTTTAGATTCAGAGAGGGTGAAACTTTATTTGAAGTGTGGGGAAGATTCAAAGATATTTTGAATATGTGTCCTCATCATGGTCTAGAGAAGTGGTACGTGTTCTAAAATTTCTACAATGGGATCACAGGTGAGCATAGAATGACATTTGATAACGTTGCAAGAGGATCATTCATGGATCTAAGGGTAGAGGAGGAATACGAGCTGATTGATAATCTCTCTATGAATCACACCATGTGATCCACACCGAGGAGTATGCCGAATAAGACACGAGGTCTATACAAAGTGAATCAAAGTAGAGCCATGGGCAATGCCGCGAATGCCTTATATTGTTTTTAATTACAAAGATATGGAGCATGTGGCTTACCAATGCAAGATGCAAGAAGATGTGGAACAAATGAATTACGTCCAACAGCAAGGGAACACACAATTCGGGAACACCTATAACCCGAATTGGAGGAATTACCCAAATCTCTCGTATAGAACGACTCAACCGGTGAAGTATTCAGGATTTCAACAAAACCAACAGAAACCATACCAGAAACCTCAGTAATTCCAGCAAGCTCAACAAGCTCCTCAACCTCCTCAAACTCCTTCGTTAAGCCTTGAGGCGGTGATGCTTGAATTCATTAAGGAGCAAAAGCAGCAACAATCACTCCAAGTTAAATTTAATGTGGACATAGAGACATCATTTAATGAGCTCAAAACTCAGATGGAATCCTTGAGCACACATGTTTGATGCTAGAGAACTCCATAGCACAACAAGTTGCCTCATCCTCTCGGAAACCCGGAGAACTCCCCAGAAAACCCGATCTAAACCCGAGAGAGTACGTGAACGCTATTACATTGTGCAGCGAGGATGTGATTGAGAACTCGCCCTCCAAGGAGCAAGAGAAAGTTGTTGTAAAGTTAGTGGACAAAGGAAAGGGAAGAATCACGATCATGGACGGGGTTGACCCAGATTTGGAAAAGCATTATGTTGTCCACCAGCGTACGTACCTCCTATATCGTTTTCTGGACGGTTGGTAAGTAGCAAGAATTAAGAGACAGTAGGCAGTTTTTTTCATGGCCTCAAGAAGCTCGAAATCAACATGTTGTTTGTGGAAGCCCTCCAAAAGATGCCTAATCGCGCTAATTTCCTCAATGGGGTTCTTCCCAAAGAGAGGTGTATCGAAGAGAGTGAGGCCGTAACAAATGCAACACCATTCTTCAAAATAGGCTACCCCAAAGTTGAAGGACTCCGGAAGCTTCTCCATTCCATGCACCATAGGACAGATCGACATCGATAAAGCATTGTACGATTTGGGAGCAAGCGTGAGCCTTATGCCACATTCAGTCTACTAGCGGATGAACTTTGGAGATCTCAAACCTACAAAGATGTCTCTAAAACTCGCGGATCATTCGGTAAGACATCCGGTGGTTATTGTTGAAAATATTCCCACCAAGGTAGGTAGTATTTGCATTCCCGTTGATTTTGTTGTACTTGACATAGAAGAAGATGCTAGGATGTCTATTATTCTTGGTAGACCTTTCTTAGCTACTGTAGGTTCCATGATAGACAACAAACAAAGGAATCTCTCCTTACGTGCGGGAAATGAGAGGATAGAGTTCAACTTGACCAGCTCCATGAATGGAACTTCCTTCAAGGAGTAATGATTTAGGGTTGATTTGCTAGACGAGTCGGTGAATGACATGCTTGCTCGAGTAAGTATTTTCGATCCTCTCGAGAGATGCTTGAAGAAAATTTGCAGGAACGCAAAACTCGCGGATGAAGAAGCCGAGCTCTATATGAAATTCATGAGTGTCATTCAAGCACTATAGAATGTCCCACACTAGGAGATGCCACGCGAAACGCTTACTGATTTTGCAGTGGAGAAAGTGTCTAGGATTGAGCTCGAACATCTTCTTTCTTGTCTTCGGCATGAGACACGAAAGCCACCCATTCGCCTATAGAAGCATAGAAGAGTGATTCCTTCATTATGTATGCACGGAAACATGTGAAGTGTATGGCTAACCCAATAACGAAAGTTTCGTAAGGGGACTGGAGCAGGCTACCCTGAGACAAAAGATCTTCTTTCAAAAGAGATTCGATTCGGAACTCTTATATGTCCAAGGTTCAATATTGAAATAATTTCAGAGGTTTTCCCTGACTTTGTCCGTGTCAACAAACAATTCGAAATGCCTCGACTTTTTAGAATAGGTCCGGGTCAAATAGAAATGATTCGAAGCACTTATTTTTACACTATTTCGGAAACCCAAGGACTCAATCGTATGGATATGTAAAATACACGATTTCCAATCCTAGCAGGAAAAGGAGGGAAACGGATACTCAATTGAAAAGTGAGTAAACAGAATTCCAGCCACGAATCCTCCATCGAAGATCAAAGGAGGCCGCACCCAAGTTTGAAAGAGGTAATGGAAAAAGAGACCATTAAACTTTTTGATGCAGTTATCCTTTTTCCAACCTCAGGCAGCGAATGGGTGAACCCCGTACATGGCTTGCTAAAGAAAGGAGCAATGAGAATAGTGCACAATGCATACGATGATCGCGCTGAGGGATGGCACGATACGAAGATCCTATCTCATGACTTTCGGCCAGGTGACTCAATTCTACTTTTTAACTCTCGTTTTAAGCTTTTCTCGTGAAAACTACGATCTCATTAGTCAAGTCCTTTTCAGGTATGAGAGGTATTCATGCATGGAGTAGTAGAATGAGTAGTTGATTTGTTCTAGGAGAAGGGATTAGTCCATGACTATCCCGGAACCTCTTTCGATTTATTCATGAATGCATTTCTCGTTTTGTTAATATATTCTTTGTCTATGCGTTGAATGCCTTGTATTTACAAAGGCCAAGTAGATGCATGTGTTAAGGATTAGAGAAGGACCGAGAGGAGAATTCTAGTCCTAGAAGATACGGCTTAGAACAACCAAGACTAGGTCACGGAAGTAGGATAGTAACGGTTGAGGGTTAATTGGATGAATTATAGTTTTTATGGGTTTAGTTTGGGGTATCAGCCATGAAAGTAGGTTATAACTCAATTGAATCACATTCCTATGCTTTGAGAGAGGGTAGGAATTACAGTAGGATCCTCTGTCGTAGATATCTTAATAGGAAACACATGATTAGATAAATCGATAGTGGGTTTCGGAAGCTATGTGGTGAAACCATATCCTTGAACGTGTGTCTCATTCATTAAGAACTCATTAGTCTACTGCATTTTGATTATTGCGTCTCACAAATATTATTCCACCGTAGCAAGTTTGATTCTAGTTTGATCTTAATTCGTGTTGTGTAATTCGTGTGGGATCGACACCTAGAGTACTACAAACGTGGCGTACACTTGCGGGTCGTTTAGGTTAACTTGTTTAACTTGAATCGCATCAGGGCACGGAATGTAGGAGTTACTCAGCTTCTCTTGGAAATTCTAAGACTTGGATTAAATTAACAAAAGGCCAGTCCATGCTCTCATCGAATTGGGCTTCAAGAATATGACTTGTTGTGCGACTAAGGCTTGAACGAATGAATTCA
Source organism: Gynandropsis gynandra (assembly GCA_036759665.1). NCBI lineage: Eukaryota > Viridiplantae > Streptophyta > Magnoliopsida > Brassicales > Cleomaceae > Gynandropsis > Gynandropsis gynandra. The sequence continues at coordinate 38,254,448 of CM071864.1, read as the reverse complement.
GCTTCTTCTTCAATTCCCTAGCCCTTGAACTATTTATAGGGTCCTGAATAAGCATGTCTTGATCAGTCCCACGTCCATGGTGTCTTCCTTGGTCTAAATCACAAGCCAATTGCTCATTGCTTTGCTTGTCATTGAATCTGTCCGAACTTGTCTAAATCTGCTCCGAATCTGATTCTTCTTGTCCCCTGTGTTCCTGTTGACATTTTCCTAGCTTTCTTGTGATGTCCTCATCATTTTCCCCCTCTTGAAAAGGATTGTTCTTCAAATCAAATTCATTTAAATTAAAACGACTCAAGTCAGCCACATTAAATATAGCACTCATATTAAACTCACTTAGAAGCTCGATCTTGTAGGCGTTGTTGTTAATCTTTTCAAGTACATGAAATGGTCCTTCTCGTCATGGAATCAGTTTGGATTTTCTATGGTTAGGGAATCTTTCTTTCCGCATGTGAACCCAAATCAGATCGCCGGGTTCAAAGATAATCTCCTTACGTCCCATGTTAGCATGTTTCACGTATTGCTCCGTCCGTTTCTCAATATTTGCCCTTGCCTTCTCGTGGACCAGTCTAACAAACTTAGCCTTCCTTTTACCATCCATATTAAATTGATCAGACAAAGGTAAAGGAGTTAGATCAAGAGGGATTACGGGATTAAACCCATAAACAATCTCAAAAGGATAAAACTGAGATGCACTATAAAAATGCTCGATTATAAGAACACTCCACATGAGGAAAACAATCTTACCACGTTTTCAAGTTCTTCTTCACAAGAGAGCGAAGCAATGCATACAATTTCCTATTAACCACTTCAATTTGGCCATCAGTTTGCGGGTGACAAGTTGTAGAGAATAACAATTTCGTTCTTAACTTAGCCCATAACGTTTTCCAAGAGTAACTAAAAAATCTAGCGTTTCAATCAGAAACTATGGTCCTAGGCATTCCATGAAGACGCACAACATCCCCAAAGAAAAAATTAGCCACATTTGAAGCATCATCCGTCTTATTACATGCTATAAAATGTGTCATCTTAGAAATCAATCTACAACCACGAATATAGAATCACGTCTAGCCCTAGTTCTAGGCAAACCAAGGACAAAATCCATATATATGTGAGTCCAAGGCTCACTAGGAATAGGTAAAGGAGTATACAAACCGTGTGGTTAGAGCTTTTGATATGCGTTATATCGAGTTATAAAACCTAGACTAACGCTTCCGCAAGAATACGGATCGTGTAGCAACTAGGGTCGAACACAAGGAATTGATGCGACTTCGTAGCTATTAAACTAATTGAATTAGACGTACGAGGTGACTAAAGTTGTGATTGTGATTGAGCTGAACTAAACTAAATCGAAGAGAATAGACTTTATGGCTAGGCACCATGGGTGTCGAGAGTTTGCATAACGATGTAATGAAGTTCTAAAAGGATAATTGGTCTAAGGCACTATCATGGATTCAGGGAATTCAAGCTCTCCTATAGGAACTGACTGGCGTAGACTTGTCCACTATCTAGCATGCATATGCCAATGTATCCATTGCGCATCTTACATGCATAGACGCATTACGTCCGCTATCCTAATCCCTAGATTTAACCGATTGACCTGGCGTAGATTCTAAACCGGCTAAACCCTAAATCATGGCTATGTTCCGAAACCTAATGCCCTGGCGTTGGTTTATTAGATTTCTAAGATCATTCAATCAAGTGGCGTACAGGTAGAGAAAGCATTAAGAACAACCATGAAATCTGAAAACATGATAGAAACCAAATTCATTCATTCAAGTGGCGTACAGGTAATGAAAGCATTAAGCACCACCATTCATTAAGCATATGACTTCATTACAACATAGCAAATCTCTCTAACCCATGGCAAGGAATCTACTCAGACATAAATACAGACAAGGAAACACAAGAGAAGTCTAGATTCGACATAGATGTAGAAAGAGATGACTCCCTATTCATAAACCGATGCCTTCGGTAGATTCTTCTCGCTCCCGATCCGTAGATCCGTCGTTTTCTTCCTTCTTCTCCTTGCCCTAATGTCTCCCAATCTCCTCTGATGTGTTCTGGTTCGTCCCCCCTCTTTTTAGATCTGATTTTCCCTTTTAATTTTGCCGATCTAGATCTTAGGAAAGTTTGTTGGAGTGAGTGACCCGAGCGGGCATGCCTTGCACCCGATCGTGCAGGTGACCTACCCGATCGTGCACACACAAATGAGCCCGATCGGGCACCATGCCCGACCGTGTACTTCATCAGCCCGAGTCGTGCAAACCTACGGGGTTTTCTGCCATGAATCAGCCCGAGCGGGCACTCCAAATGCACCCGAGCGGGCACCTATGCCCGAGCATATCCCTTGAGCACCCGAGTCGTGTAAGGCTACGGGGTTTTCTTGAATGATTCAGCCCGACCGGGCACTCTCAATCCACCCGAGCGGGCATGTCTTGAAGTGTAGTTTCCGCTCCTTTCGCTCGGTATTTGAGTACTCGCTTCCATCCGTGGCCTTGCATAAGCCGAACCTTGTTACACAGCTTCGTTTTCGGGTTTAGATTGCATAATCACTCGTGTTTCTCTTCAATCCTTCGTTTCCTACACAAAACACGAAATGTGGATAAAGTCTTCGAATATGCTCAATAGATGAATGAAATATAAATAATCTACTCTAAACTAGACCTAAGAATGATATAAAAACTATAACAAATTACGTGTTATCAAACTCCCCCAGACTTAACCTTTTGCTCGTCCTCGAGCAAACCTAGAGTCGAGTACTAGAAGAGCTAAACAACCATGGATACCAATACAAATACGTCGAAGAATTTAGCCATCATACAAATCAACGCGTCACATGAACGCAAGCCTAAGCGTACCTAGTTCAGACCTCTATCCACCGAAAGTCTTGAACCATGCAATCCCACCAATGACCTAAGTGAAAAAAAATCCGTACTCCTAAACAATGTCCAAGCGATCTCCATACCAAATTCTTCTAAGCTTGAGATATCATTAAGCTCATACTCTCGTTCTTATTATTTTTTTTTATTCTTTTCTTTCTTTATAATTCCACGCTCGGTTCCTAGGACGTCGAAGTCGAAGAGGTTGGCTTTCTACTTAGACCCAGGCTGCCTATGGCACACTCATAAGGTTGCAAGGCCTTAGAGGAGTGAAGAGATGCGTCATTGAAGCTCATTTTAAACCATGGTTTTCTTTCTTTTCTTTTTTTTCTTTTCTTATGAAAAATACGCATCACTCTAACCCTTAGGACGTAGAATAGCGCCTCAACCCACCACTTAGACCCGAACCATCGATATCGATGTACTCATGTCAATGGAAACCTTAAATAGTTAACTTATCCAAGGAGAAAAAATTGACAGCGGAGTATAAGCGTGTGGAGTTTAATGAACGCTAAAAATCTATCAAACAAGCATCGATTAATTGGTATTCACGGAGATATGATACTTGGTACCGAAACTAGGAGGTGAATGTAACTATAGGTCAAGGCTTCAAGCACAATTACTTAACTAATCGGAATCAAGAAGACTTCTAAGCAAACCTAGACCATTGTTCACGATTCGACAAAGTTGCACTAATGACTAAAACTCGAAAATTTATGCTAAGTATCCATCCGTTTATTCCTAAAAACAAAAATCTACATCTAATCCTAATAATCTAATCCTAATCACATGACAATACTCGATGAGTACCCCCCCAGACTTGAATGAAACACCGTCCCGGTGTTCAAAACCTAAGAGAAATTCGCATACCAAACAACGGGAAGAATAAGGGTTAGAACGTGTGCACCTTGTGTATCTTGCAATCCCGTGCTTGTGTCCGGACATTGTATGCGTTTCCTCCTCAAGGATGATATCAACGTTGAAAAACCTGTGAAAAAGATTCACACAATCCCAAAAGAAGGAATACTATCTACCGAGTAAGTCAATGTGAAAAGAAAAAGAAATAGTCCGAAAAAAAAAAATAAAATAAAATGAGAAATGCAAAAGTCGGGTTGCCTCCCGATAAGCGCTTGTTTAAGGTCTTGAGCCTGACCAAAATGTGCTACCAATTAGATGGACGTCCTTGACGTCGTTGAGTGTGTAGCATCTTGCGTACATGAGGTGGTCGATAGAGTGCAGTACGCGGTTCAATTGAATTCCTTCCCCGATCAGCCATGTCGTCCCTAATCTTCATTTCAACCTTCATCTTGGATGCCTTATCAATGTTCCAATCTGATGCTGGACGTTTGTAGTGGCTGCTAGGCATCTCAAGAATAGACAAACTGTCGATGTAAGCCGTTTGTGTCATGCTGGAATCTGCCTGGGATTGTCGGAGGGTTGTGCACTGGTTTGCAATGTTTTCGTGACTTGAAACCTTCCCCAACTGATCTGTACTCATGTGGTTATGAGTTGAGAAATTGCCTTGATGAGGATTACCCGAGAATCCATTCTTATCTGAGGTTGCGATCCGCTTTGCTCGGGTCGCGCAGAATTCTGCTCGGTGTTCATCTAACTCGGGGTTTGGGATTTCTTCTATACCCTTTTCATCTAGCAGCTTTGTACAAAGCTTCTCTCCATTAGGAATCTCACAAAAACCCTCTCTAGCTGCTGGAAGAGTCATCTCAAAAGAATCTAACTTCCCAAACTTCTCAAAGACCTCGTTGGCTAACTCCTCTAAGACGTTGATGTGGAATACCGAATCCACCATACATGGCCGCTTAAGTGTGTCGTTCAGATTGAACTCCACTTCTTCATCCCCGAATTTAAGTGTGAGTCTACCCTCAGCGCAATGTATAATCGTCTTTGCCGTATTGAGAAACGGCCTACCAAGGATGATTGGAATTTTCTCGTCCTCCTCCATATCCAATACAACGAAATCAACCGGGACGAAAAATCTTCCTACCTGCAAAGGCACGTCTTCCAGCCTTCCCTCGGGTATCCTAACACTCCTATCAGCCATGGTTAACGCCATTCTCGTCGGTCGAAGATCCATCTTACCCCTAAGATCCAATTTCTTATACAAAGACAATGGTAGCACGCTTACGCTTGCTCCGACGTCGATTAGCGCATGGTTTATTTCATAATCTCCAATTTTACAAGGGATTACGAATATACCTGGATCCGGCATCTTTTTGGGTAGATTAGGCTGCAGCATTGAATTCGTTACCATAACGGATTCCATCTCTACATCACGCTTGTTCGCAAGTATCTCTTTGAGGAACTTGGCGTATGAAGGCATCTTCTTCAACGCCTCATGGAATGGTATCGTGATGTCCATCTTTTTCAACATCTCAGCAAATTTCGCAAATTGAGCATCATCATCCTTTTTGCGTTGACGTTGAGGAAATGGCAAAGGAGGTGGTCTCGGTTCCGGTTTCACGTATTTCGGCTCTCCCTCCTCCTCGGGTCTATTTTTGTGCTCTTTGCTGCCACTGCCCTTTTTCATTGCTTTATTTGACTCTTCATCTTCGTCAAATGTCGAGGGAATGATCTGATCCATGAGTCTCTTACGTTGACGTTGTGGGAATGGAAGAGGTGGCGGTCTTGGTTCCGGTTTCACGTACTTTGGCTCTTCCTCCATCTCGGTTTTCATGCTTCGTTTTTCAACGTAGCTACCATTCTCCACTGCTGTGCCGGTTGCTTCATCCTTCTCAAACATCAAATGAGTGGGCTGATCCACCACTTTGCCACTCCGAAGATATATAGCATTGACGTGTTCACGAGGATTTGCTTCCGGCCGCGCCGGTAGAACCCCTTGCGGTCGCGATGATTGCGCAGCGAGTTGTGCAACTTGAGTATCCAAGATTTTTACATGCGTCTTCAACTCATTAAATTCTCTCTTCAGCGAAACGAAGTCATCGGAATGCTCCTTCTGCCCTTGAATGATTTGAGCTAGCATTGATGCAATATCGGGACTAGCTTCTTGTTGTGGAGGGGCCGGTGTACGTGGTTGGTAATACTGATCTTGGGGTTGCGTTTTTGGTTGAAAATTCTGATTGCGTTGCATCAAACGCGGCTGAAAATTCCCCCATGAGCGTTGTGCATTGAATGCACCGTCGGAATTCTTGTACGAGAGATTAGGGTGATTTCTCCACTCGGGGGTATAGGTATTACCCAAAGGTTGGTTGTTACCTACATAATTCACCCCTTCGTACGCTTGAATTCTTTGTTCGTCCGGCTGCTCATAATATTGCTGTTGATTTACTCCGGACATCAATTCGTAGAGCCCATTGATTTTACCATTCATCTCGGCTCTCATATCGGCTAGCTCGGCATATATGTTATGCGTGTTATCAACATTGGCTACCCTTGCTGGAGCGTTGCGATTGTACTCTCCGGCGTTGTGGTTTCCCTCGTAAGCCATACGATCTATAAGATCCTCGACTTGTGGGAAGGTGAGGTTGCTTAAAGAACCTCCAGCAGCGGCTACGATCAAGATCCTCGTATTGTCCGATAAACCTTGCATGAAATTGCATATGAGGTAACTTTGATCCATACCGTGATGTGGGCAAAGGCGTTGGTAGCCTTTGAATCGCTCCCATGCTTCATATAAGCTCTCGGCTGCCCCTTGCACAAATGTGTTGATGTTATTCTTGGCTAGCTGAGCTTTGTTTTGAGGGAAGAATCTCGTCATAAACTTCTCCTCTAGCTGTTCCCATGACGCAATAGAATTCGCTGGTTGCGAATATAACCAATCTTGTGCTCTATCCTTCACCGAGAACGGGAAAGCAGCTAGCATTATATCCTCATCCGATACCCCATCTCCACCCCTTACGGTTCGGCACAGCATCTTGAAATCAGTGAGATGCTGGTTTGGGTCCTCGGTTGGTCTCCCTCTAAACGCCGCGTTACCAAGCATTTGAATGAATGCCGGTTGAAGCTCTACACGGACGTTTCTTCTTGCAATGCAAGATAAGAGCTGCGTGTGCCTAGGGACCGTGTATGATCCATAGGTCAGTGCCGGTTGCACTTGCTGCGCATTTTGAACGTTCATATCTTGACGTTCAGCCATTAGCTCTTCGACAAACGGTTGTTCGATCACTTCCTCGGTTTGGAAATTCAAATGTGCTTGCGTGTTATCAACTGAATTGCTTGCACTAGCTTTCGATTCTTTCCTTAATTTTCTGAGTGTTCTATCAATGTCGGGGTCGAAAACTAGATCCGCTTTTCCGGTGTTTCTCATGCACAATTAAGCTGCACAAGAAAAAGAAGACAAACACAAAGATCACGTGAGATACGAGAAGCAAAAGAGCCCGAGCATGTCCCTTGAGCACCCGAGTCGTGCAAACCTACGGGGTTGATTGGCATGAACTAGCCCGACCGGGCACTCTCAATCCCCCCGAGCGGGCATGTCTTGAAGTGTAGTTTCCGCTCCTTTCGCTTGGTGTTTGAGTGCTCGCTTCCATCCGTGGCCTTGCATAAGCCGAACCTTGTTACACAGCTTCGTTTTCGGGTTTAGATTGCATAATCACTCGTGTTTCTCTTCAATCCTTCGTTTCCTACACAAAACACGAAATGTGGATAAAGTCTTCGAATATGCTCAATAGATGAATGAAATATAAATAATCTACTCTAAACTAGACCTAAGAATGATATAAAAACTATAACAAATTACGTGTTATCAGCTTTGATTTGGCTTTCTTGCATGTCACACATCTCCCGCAGACTCTCTCAATGTCTCTCTTCATATGAGGCCAATAGAAGTGTTTGTGCAATATAGATAAAGTCTTTGCCACTCCAAAGTGAGCCATTAGTCCTCCTCCATGAGCCTCACGAACAAATAAATCATGCATAGAAAAATTAGGCACACAAAGTTTGCTTTCACAAAACAAGAAGCCCTCGTGTCTATAAAACTTGCCACTTGCCATCCTTTTACATGCTTCATAGGATTCCATAAAGTCTAGATCAGATTCATAAAAATCGTTTAAGTGCTCAAAACCCAATAATCTATCATCTAAAGTCAAAATCAATGTGAACCTCCTAGACAATGCATCGGCCATGATATTTTCCTTACCTTGCTTGTACTGTATCACATATGGGAAGGTCTCAATGAATTCAACTCATTTAGCATGTCTTCTATTCAGCTTATGCTGGCCCTTCAAGTGCTTAAGTGATTCATGATCCGTATTAATCATAAACTCTTTAAGCCACAAGTAGTGTTGCCACATTTGCAAGGCTCTCACCAACGTGTACATCTTCTTGTCTAATGTAGGGTAGTTAAGTTGAGCTCCACTTAATTTATCACTAAAATATGCTATTATACGTCCTTCTTGCATCATCACAGCCAACACCTACACCAGAAGTATAACATTTAATTTCAAAAGTCTTTGAGAAGTTTGGCAACGCTAACAAGCTTCCCTTTCAGTGTCTCGAATGCCTCTTCTTGTGATTCTTCCCACTTGAACTCCACGTTTTTCTTGATAATTTTGGTCAATGGGGCTGCTACGGTGCTGAAGTTCTTCACAAAACGTCAATAGAATCCCATAAGTCCAAGAAAGCTTCGAACTTCTCCTACGAAGCTCGGTTTCGACCAATCTTTGATTACGGCTATCTTCTCTTCGTCCACATGAATCCCTGCTCACTCACAACAAGATCTAATAAAACAAGCTAAATAGTGCAGAAATTACACTTTTTAAGGTTTGCGTAGAGCTTCTCCTCTTTTAGAACGTCTAAAACCGCTCTAAGGTGTTGTGCATGTTCTTCTAGACCTTTGCTATAAATTAAGATATCATCAAAGTAAACAACAATAAATCTACTAATAAAACTCCTAAGAACATGATTCATAAGCCTCATAAACGTGCTAGGGGCATTGGTTAAACCGAAAAGCATAACTAGCCACTCATAGAGTCCATGTTTCGTCTTAAAGGCTGTCTTCCATTCGTCACCCTCCTTCATTCGAATTTGATGATAAACACTCTTGAGATCTATCTTAGAAAAGATATTAGAACCATATAATTCATCAAGCATATCATCCAATCTAGGAATATGGTGGCGATACTTTACCGTAATGTTGTTCACGGCCTTGCAGTCAACACACATATGCCAATAACCATCTTTCTTGGGTACCAAGATAAATGGTACAACGCATGGAGAAATTTTTTCCTCACATATCCCTTCTCCATAAGCTGGCCTACTTGCCTTTTTAGTTCTTTAGTCTCCTCAAGATTGGTTCTATAGCTTGCCTTGTTCGGAATCGTAGCGCCGTCAACAAAATCGATCTGATGTTCAATGCCCCTGAGTGGTGGAAATCCATAGGGAATCTCCTCTGGGAATAAGTCTTCCTAAGCCTACAAAAGTTTAGAAATAATATTAGGAAAAGAAGAGAATGTTTCATGGGTCAGGTATACCTCACGGTACCTGACAAGTACCAACAGACGAGTAGAAAGCAAGGCTTTCTTAATCTCGCTTGCTCGCATGAAGAAACTCGTGCTCTTCTTCTCCAATGGTTGTTTTTTGTTCTTAAGCATATGGATCTGATCCTCATAGACTTCTTTGGGGGTTTGAAATATTAATCTAATGACCTTGCCTCTAAAGTTGAAAGAATAATTGTTGTTGTACCCGTCATGCTGAGCTTTGACGTTGAATACCAACATCTCCCAAGCAATATGTGACCAGCTTGCATAGGAACCACATCATACATCACTTCATCTTCATTAAGTCATTGTAGCTTGTATGGTTTTGGATGCTTAATTGTAGTAAGCCCCAATTTCTCCACCATTGATGAACCAACTACATTGGAACAACTCCCACAATCAATAATAATGTTGCATAGTTTGTTGTGGATTATCCCTCGCGTGTGGAAGACGTTCTCCAATTGTTCTACTGCATCTTCCTTGACTTGCAAGTTGTGAGATCTTCATGACACCAAAAGCTCTCATCTCATGGGTGTTTGCTCATACACTTCTTCATCAAAATTTAGAGTATCATAATCAGATTCTCCCCCACTCTCAGGCTTGGTTTCATACTCTCCGTCATGGCAAATAAACATCGTACGTCGATTTGGACAGTCTCGAGCATAATGGCCTACACCTGAGCACTTAAAACACTCGATATCATGATTTCTTGTGTTAGAAGTCTCAGTGTTGCCTCTCTTGGTCTGATTAGGCTCAGCTCATGCAGTTGTTCATTCACTAGAACGTTCACCTTGGTGCTTAGAACGCTTGTCTCGCACATAGCGACGATCGTGCGTGGTTTTATGCATTCATCTTTGTTGTAGTTTGGTGGTTGCCTTGATGACCTAGCCCCAAAATGATTTTTCTTGCTCCTTCGTTGGATTTGACGCTCAAACATGATGGCTAGGTTAAGCGATTTTTCCAAATCTATGCAGTGATGAGTCTCCACTTGTTCTCTAATGTCTAAATTGAGGCCTCCTCGAAACCGGTCCATGGTGGTGCGTAGGTCTTCTTGGGTTTGAGCTCTAATCTAAGTGTCTCTATCTCCTTAAAATAGTCCTCCACTGATCTAGAAACTTGCACCAAATGCCTCAAAGTATCTCTATAATCTCTTCATAGAAGTACTCAGGCACATAACGCCTTCTCATGAGAGCCTTCCATGTATGCCACATCACAACGACCTCTTCTCCATTAAGTCTCCTTGAGTAAACCAGTTGATCCCACCATATAAGTTCATAGTTACTGAATTTGGCCGTTGCGAGCCTCATTTGCTCCAATTCAGAGTTGTTATGGCACTCAAACACCAACTCCGACTTTCTTTCCTACTCCAAGTAAGCTTCGATTTCATTTTTCAAAGTGAAGTTAGCAATCTCCATATTAATGTCACTGATGTCATCATAAATATGTTCTCTACCTATTGGTTCAGGTTGTTGAATCGCACGTCGTGGTTGAGGAACCACAATCTCCTCGTCTTCATCCTCAGTCTCATATTCGCCTCCTTCTCCTTCTTGAGGTGAAATCTCATATCGTTCAAGTACCACTCGAGGTTGTACAAGTGTTCCTCGCGCTCGTTGAGGTGGTTGTGTTACCGCTTCAAGTCGATCGAGGTGATCTCCAAATGATTCATTATTGATGCGAAACATCCTTCTAATCTCTCCATCATAGCATCAAGTTGGATCTGAGTAATTGGTCATTCGGATTTGCTTGATTATTAGAGTTGTCCGCCATGATTTTCTTACTGCACATATAACAAGGATAGATAAAACATAGAAAGAACCTCACTCAAGCTCTCCTTTCTTCTCGTGTCAGGCTATTTTCAAGCTAAATAACGAACTTAATGGCTCCAATCTGTGGCAATAACACTCAAACTAATCTTACACAAGATATGAGAGTGTAATATGACGATAACATTTAGTAAAAAGTCAAAGGAGTTCGTTTAGACAAGGATCTAAAGCTTTAAGTTCAAACTTTGGGCTACTCTTGGAAAATTTCCAATTGGACTTAAATAATAGGAAACTAGACAAAATTTAGAACTTGCTAATTCCACTTTTATTCCCTTTTGATTCAGCCCTCGTTCATTTTCCCTTTTTTTCCTTTCCTCTCTTTGCTCCTTGTTTTTTTTTGCTGAATCTACAAAATAATAGACTAAACTAACAATTAAACTCGAGAAAACTATGAGAAAAAAATGAAATAGAAGACTCAAAGACGTAAAAAATGAAAAAACTATGGAAAACGATAAAGAAATGTGATATTAATCACAAACAAGACTCAAAACGAAAAAAAAAGATGAAATGATATTGATATAACCAAATAGGGAAACATAGCTCTTATACCAAAATGATATAAACCCGGGACCTCAATTCTCCGTTAGGCTATGGTGGTGGAAAAGGTTTAAAACCCCTAGACAACCCGTAGAGAAAACCTTAGGTTCTAAGCGCCTAAGACTCTCACTAAACTCGGCCTAAGAACCCTAAACGCAGCGAAGATGCCACAAATACTCATGGTTCATTGTTTGATAAGTCAAGCGAACGCAACGGAAAATTTGATAAGTTCGAAAGTTAGCTCTCAAAGGAACCACAAAGAAGACTGTCAAGAAAAAAATGTCTGTAAACCGGTGTTGTTCCTCCATGTACAAAAATACAAAGCATAAATAGAGTATCAAAGGTCTCCTAAAGCTATTTAGAAAAGAAACATCCAAAAATAATTGGTAGTCTAGAGAGAATAGGGAAGTTCTGACAAAACAGGAAAATAGTAACTAGTTTGTCCTAAAAATAGATAAGAAAACTAGTCAAAAAACAACTCTTCAATATCTTCAGCATAGGGCACAAATTGTAGGAGTTACCTAGCTTCTCTTGAGCCTTCTAAGACTTGGATTAAAGTGACAAAAGGCCGGTCCAAGCTCTCATCGATTTGGGCCTCAAGAAATATGACTTGTGGTGCGAGAAAGGCTTGAACGAATGAATTCAGCTTCTTCTTCAATTCTTTAGCCCTTGAACGAGTTATATGGGCTTTGAATAAGCGTGTCTTGATCAGCCCCAGGTCCATGATGTCTTTCTTGGTTTACATCACAAGCCAAACGCTCATTACTTTGCTCGTCATTGAATCTGTCTGAACTTGTCCAAATCTGCTCTGAATCTGATTCCTCTTGTTCCCCGTGTTCCTGTAGACATTTTTCTAGCTTGCTTGTGATGTCCTCATCAGTTTTCATTAGAACGATCAAAATATATATACACCATTGAAGAATTTTAAAAAATAGTAACAAAAATAATGAAAATAACTAAGTCTTCTATATATCCTCAATATGCCTCTCAATTTGGAATATGCAGATTACAAATGTCTAACTTAGAAAGTAAATAACATAAAGGTTGTTGTCTAAAAGTTGTGGTGAAAATATCTGCCATACGAATGTAAGTAGTACAAACATCACATCGAAGTAATTCGTCACAAATAAAATAACAATCACTTCTATGTGTTTCATATGCTCATGAAACACCAAATCTGCAACAATGTGCACAGCCGCTTGTTTATTGCAAAACATTCGCATAGGAGTCAAAATGTGCTACACCATTGAAATACAAACGAGATTTCAACCATTTGAACTCAAATGTAAGTACTACCATTGAATGATACTTTGTTTTTGCCGACGAACGTGACCTAAATGTTACTTCTTCATTTTCCACGCAATCATAGATGTGCCAAGTAACACAATAGGACACCTGAGTATACGTCTATTTTGAGGACAAGCTGCCAATAATAATACAGTAACTATATATCCATAGATCACCAAAAGAATATCGTATCTACAAGTGTGCTTTATACAACTAACCACACGTAAAATAATCAATCATTATGATGCATAAGCTGAGTTAGAACATGAACTTCAAAAGAAAGATCAGGTAGCTTTATCGTAATATATATAAGGTGACCAACCAAACGTCTGTACTGTTTGGGATCTCGGTATGGCGGGCTTGTGGACATCCCAAGCTTGTGATACTTCTCAACATGAAAAACTGCAGGCTTAGCTCTTAACAAACCACATTCAGCAATTAAATCCAACGCATATTTTCATTGTCATAAGAAAAAAATCGTGAAGATATGCTTTCAATGCTGCCACTAGTGAAACATCATTACCACCAACAAAAATATCATCAACGTAGATCAACACGTAAAGTTTCGTTTTATATGGAGAGTAAGAAAAAATTATTAATCAGACCAAGAATGGTGGAAGCGTAACGAAAAAATTGTAACAAAACTTAGCAAACCATCATTGGGAGCATGGCGAAGACAATATAACGATTTATCAAGCTTTTAAAAAAGAAAACCAGCTGAACATGTCATCCTTTCTTGTAACTTCATAAACACATAAAAAATTTGCCATGTAAGAAGACATTATATACACCCATTTGATCTACTATCCATCAATGAGCCATAACTTTGGCTACAAAGAGTCACACTATAGGTATATTAGCAACATGTGCAAATATCTCTCGAAGTCTACACCTTCTACGTGTGTTTCCAAGAATCACCAATCGAGTTTTGTATTTTTCATTGAGCCATCATAATTATACTTGATTTTATAAACCCACATAAAACAAATCATCTTCTTACCATTTAGTAGTGTTATCAAAGTCCATGAGTTGTTATTTCTAATGCATCAAGTTCAAGTCGCATAACAAAGACCCAAATAGGATCACGAGCTGCTTTGGCAAAAGTTTGAGGTTCATATCTTGATGTCACAACATCCCAGAATGCTCAATGGTGAGATGAGAAAGAACCAGCCATGGTATAATCCTTAATAGGATAAAGGAACATTACAAGGAGCTAGCTGATTGACAGGTGACAAAATGACGTAGGAGTGCATATGCACGTAGACGATGATGTGTTGAATCATGTCCCGGGATATAGGCAAAACAATTGAAACATCATGCGGGGCATGAAACTCTTTTTTAATACAAATTTTTGTCCAAGATATCATAAATCGAAATATCATAAAAATGGTCTGGTGGGGACATGTAAAAGTAAAATTCATGCCTATGTTTATGTTGGTGTCAATTTTATCACCATAGGAAATACATCTCCATGGAACACTTCATCTCTAGAAACAGACCCTTTCTTTTTCTCTAGATCAAATACCCACCATACGTTTTGATGCAAAGGATATCCAATCAGCGTATATCATCAAATTCGTGGACAAACTAATATGATCCTACACCAACGTTCTATTGTTAGGTGGATGGAAATGGATTGAAACCACTAAAAACCCGATAGTATCTAAAACTTGTCTTTTTGAAGAAAAGGACATCCTAAACCTCAATTATAATCTTACTAGAAAATTGAGGGCATACAACGGATAATATCCGTTGACAAGTTTTCAACGGACGTTAACGGATATATCCGTTGGACCATAGCAACGGATGCCCGTTACAAACAATGCAACAGATACCCGTTGCAGATTTGAAACGGATATCCGTTGGCAAGCCCATTAACGTAAAATGGCAGAAATTAAAGGGATGCCTATTGGCATAAGGGCGGGAACTGTCAATGGATTTTCGTATGCACAGAAGGCGATTTTTTTTTGCAACAGATGCCAATTGATGTTTTCAAAAAATATAAAACGGGCATCCGTTGAAACGTTGACAAAAAATTTAAAAAATTAAATTAAATCAATTAATAAAATATTTTATACAAATTAAAAACATAATTTATTACAAATCATCTAAATTAGTAGCATTGTCTTTATCCCTGTGATCGCCAACACCTCATAAGGGGTTACATTAGAGTCAATTATCGGGTCTTGTCTCGGTGTCGTTTCCCCCGTCGATTCCGATGTTGATATGTTCGACTGGTTAGTAATTCGATAATGCTCTCCATGTGATGAATCCGAGCCCGAGTTTCTCCAAGTGTGGTTTCGAGATGCTCGATACGTCGTTTTTACGTATAACTCTCTTGAACCACTGGGCTACTGTCTTGGCGTCCTCAACGATATCCTTTTGAAACGAATCGAGACTATATAGACGCCCCTTATACGGTCTAATAGGCTAAAAAATAAAAAACGTTAAAGTTAGCATCTTTAGAAAATATTTTGTTTAATTAACGAATTACAAACAATAATCTTATTATTTACCTCTCTATAAATTTTGTCCTTTTACAAAGGTCTGAGATCGTTGGGAGTTGAACCGCACGCTTGTGATTGTTGTGTGATCTTCTCCATCACAGCTTTCACAGTCCGTTCTGCCCGAGTGTCAACGAGTTTAGGTTCGTCGATCTTTTCCCCAACGACGAATTTCTTCTTGGTGTGGGTTTCTACAACCAGCTCAAGAAGAGTCAGTTCTCTTTCCATACGCTGCATCTATTACATAATAGTAATATAATTGGATAAAAATTTTATATGATAATAAAAATTAAATAATGAATAAAAAATTTACCAATTCTTTCTTTTTTTTTGGAAATGATTTCGATCCCGAAGTATGACGATGTGGACCATCCTTGGGAACCTTCGCACCATACCAACATTTCTTGGCCTTCTCGCTCTTGGCCTTGAAGTCCTCGGACTTCCAATGTTGGACGAGTTGGTTGAATATCTCGTCTGTTACCCGTGTCAGTTTGGCATTCTTCTTGTAATAGTTGTGCTTGGTGTTGTTCATAATCAACTGCAACCAGACTTGCATATCGTGCATCCAAGATGTGTAGATACACGACGTATCTGATAACACGTAATCCGCCGTAGTATTTACATAATTCTTAGATTTAGTTTTTATTAGATTTGTTGGACTTTACCGAGTTATTGAGCATATCCGAGGATTATATTTACATTTCATGTTTTGTGTAAGAAATGAAGACATGAAGGAAAACACGAATGATAACGGAAATTCCACCCCGAAAAAGTGTTTGAATGACAAGATACCTCATTTGCACGACCATGGATCCAAATGAAACACTCAAGTACCGAGCGAAAGGAGCAGAAACAACAATAAAAGTGTGCGCGCTTGGGCTGAGAAGTGTGCCCTCTCAGGCTGTGTATGTGCACCCGATCGGGCTGCAATTTGAACCAGAAATTCGTCGAGACTAAGCCCGACTCGGACTCATAGGCTGCACGCTCGGGCAGGCCAGCCCGACCAGGCTGAGACTTATGCACGCACGGGCTGAGTTGTGCCCGAGCTGGTGAAGGTTGTGCCCGCGCGGGTCCACCTTTTTCTCAACAACCTAGCTTGAATTTTGAACGGCTTGAATTTAAAAGGAACAGAAGGGGGAAACCAAGATCAGACTGGAAAAGGCAAGAGAACAAGGGGAATGAACCAGGCAAAAGAGAAGAGAGAGAGAGCACGGCCGAAGAGGGAGACTTCGGGGAATCGAAGGATTCATCGGAGGTTACCCTCGGGATGATAGGGGAGTCGAACACTTACTTCGTTTTTGTTTGCTTCTCTATGTATTCTGAGTAGTTCTCGTTGCCATGGGTTAGGGATGCCATTGTATTGGATCATTTAAGTTATTAATGCTTGATTTCAGTTTCGTTCAATTGAATGGTTCGATTTATGCGTAATGCCTTCATACGTTGTTGATTTCAAGTTAGGATAAGACTA
>CM071864.1:38158355-38237487 GCA_036759665.1 Gynandropsis gynandra | reverse complement strand
GAGGTAGAATTCTCATTGTTCTTAATGCATCTAGAAGTTCCGCGCTACATAGGGATATGAGTGTCGTTGATTTCCTAGATAGAGGATTTAGGCTTACGCCAAGTCATTTCCGTTTATAGAGGTCGAGTTCCCATCCGACATTAGAGGTTGAATTCCCCATCGTTCTTCATGCATCTAGAAGTTCCGCACTACATAGGGATATGGGTGACGTTGATTTCCTAGGTAGGAGATTTAGGCTTACGCCAAGTCATTTCTAGCATTAGGGGTAGAGTTCCCTACTGTTCTTCATGCATCTAGACGTTCCGCGCTACATCGGGAGATGAGTGACGTTGATTTCCTAGGTAGAGGATAAGATATTAGTTCCCCATCGATTGATACAAACCGACTTCATGATCCTTAGAAACATCCATTGTATGTTCCGGTATTCCCGAAGCCCATGGTACTCTATCTTTTTTAGTCTAGTGTTGTTATCCTTTATTATCTTTACTTTCCTGTTTCATAATCTTATAATGATCGATCTTCTTCTCGTGAATTCTTAGTTCTAACACTGCACTCAGTCCCCAAAGTTCGACCCTTGTACTACACAAACCGTATACTTGCGGTAGAGTGGTCTTGGAAATAAATAAAATCTTTGATTCCACACATCAAGTTTTTGGCTCCGTTTCCGGGGACTAGTTACGGTATTGGACTTAGGATTTCATTGAGTCGAGATCCAATCAAGCTCGGGACGTTAAACAAGCGCTTATCGGGAGGCAACCCGACTTTTTCATTTTTTTATTTCATTTTCAGAACTATTTCTTATTCTTTTTTCATTGATGTACTCGGTGAGCCATTACGTTGTGTTTTCTCTTTTGGATTGTGTGATTCTTTCTCACAGGTTTTTCGACTTCTATATCATCCATTATGGAGGAGACGCATACAACGCCCAGCCGCATCGCCAACTCGGGACAGCAAAACACGCAAGGTGCACACGTTCCAACCCTTATTTTCCCGTGTTTTCATGTGCGAGATTCTCTTAGGTCTTGAACATAGAGACGGTGTTTCATTCAAGTCTGGGGGAGTACTCGTCGAGTAACATGCATGTGATTAGGATTTTTGTTTAGGAATAAACGGACGGATACCTAGTATGAAATTTCGAGCTTTAGTCATTATTTTGCAACTTTGTCGAATCGTGAACAATAGACTAGGTTTGCTTAGAAGTCTTTTGGATACCGATTAGTTGAGTAGTTGTGCTTGAAACCATAATCTATGGTTGCATTCACCTCATAGGTTTCAGTACCAAGTATCCATATCCCGTGTATACCGATTGATCGTTGCTTGTTTGATATATTTTATCGTTCGTTAATCATTAGATTCCACACGCATATACTCCGCTGTCAATTTTTTCTTCTTGGATAAGTTTCTAACTATTTCAGGTTTTCATTGACATGAGTACATCGAGATCGATGGTTGGGGTCTAAGTGGTGGGTTGAGGCACTATTCTACGTCCTAAGGGTTAGAGTGAGGCGTAACCTAGAAAAAAAAAGAAAGAAAAAAAAGTTCTTCAATGACGCACCTCTTCACTCCGCTAAGTTTACAAGACCTTATGAGTGTGCCATAGGCAGCCTGGGTCTAAGTAAGAACGAGAATACGAGTTTAATGATATCTCAAGCTTAGGGGAATTGGTATGGAGATCGCTTGGACGTTGTCTAGGGGTATGAAATAGACTTAGGTCATTGGTAGGATTGCATGGCTCGTGACTTTTGGTTGATAGAATAATCTTCTCCTTTGAGAATAATCAAGAATAGAAAGTGTTCAATTGGAACATGAAAACGTGACCGAGTTTGTCCTAGTTGCTCTTCGGGACGGAGTGGAAGAAGGGAGGAGATTCTCGAACGAGGAAAGGGACCCAATGACTTCGAAAGAATTGAACGAGGAGCCGTATGAGGTGAAAATCTCTTGTACGGTTCTGTAGAGTGGCAGTAAGGGTGACTTATCTGTCAACTTTTCCACTATCACCCCCAAAAAACCAAACTCTGCCTTACGTAAAGTTGCCAGAGTACGATTTGCGCTTAGGCTTGCGTTCATGTGACGCGTTGTTTTGCATGATGGCTTATCCTTCGAAGTTTTCGTGCTAGTGTCCATTGTTGTTTTACTCTTCTTGTACTCGACTATAGATTTGCTCGAGGACGAGCAAAGGTTAAGTCTGGGGGAGTTTGATAACACGTAATCCGTCGTAGTATTTACATGATTCGTAGGTTTAGTTTTTATTAGATTTCTTGGACTTTACCGAGTTATTGAGGATATTCGAGGATTTTATCTACATTTCGTGTTTTGTGTAGGAAATGAAGACATGATGGAAAATACAAATGATAACGGCAATTCCACCCCGAAAACGTGTTTGAATGACAAGATACCTCATGTGCACGGCCATGGATCCAAATGAAACACTCAAGCACCGAGCGAAAGGAGCGGAAACAGCAATTAAAGTGTGCATGCTCGGGATGAGAAGTGTGCCCGCTCGGGCTGTGTATGTGCACCCGATCGTGATGCAATTTGAATCAGAAAATCGCCGAGACTAAGCCCGACTTGGGCTCATAGGCTGCACGCTAGGGCAGGCCAGCCCGACCATGCTGAGACTTATGCACGCACAGGCTGAGTTGTGCCCGAGCGGTTGGAGGTTGTGCCCGCGCGGGTCCACCTTTTTCTCAACAACCTAGCTTGAATTTTGAACGGCCTGAATTTAAAAGGAAGGGAAGCCAAGATCAGACTGGAAAAGGCAAGAGAACAAGGAGAACGAACCAAGCAAAAGAGAAGAGAGAGAGCACGGCCGAAGAGGGAGACTTCGGGGAACCGAATGATTCATCGGAGGTTACGCTCGGGATGATAGGGGAGTCGAACACTTACTTCGTTTTTTGTTTGCTTCTCTATGTATTCTGAGTAGTTCTCGTTGCCATGGGTTAGGGATGCCATTGTATTGGATCGTTTAAGTTATTAATGCTTGATTTCGGCTTTGCTCAATTGAATGGTTCGATTTATGCGTAATGCCTTCATACGTTGTTGATTTCAAGTTAGGATAAGACTAAATCTATTCTACTGATATTAAGCATGTTTGAAGGAGACTAGAGATTCGTCTAGGCTTGAGAGAGTCAGATTTGAGTCTCGTGAATGAACTTTCGAATGAATTAGATTAACGAGAATTTGGCCAAACGGTTAATCTATTTAGGAACGGTAATAATTGAGATAGAATTCCCATTGTTCTTAATGCATCTAGAAGTTTCGCGATGCATAGGGATATGAGTATCGTTGATTTCCTAGATAGAGGATTTAGGCTTACGCCAAGTCATTTCTAGCATTGGGGGTAGAGTTCCCTATTGTTCTTCATGCATCTAGACGTTCCGCGCTACATCGGGAGATGAGTGACGTTGATTTCCTAGGTAGAGGATAAGATATTAGTTCTCAATCGATTGATACAAACCTACTTCATGATCCTTAGAAACATCCATTGCATGTTCCGATATTCCCAAAGCCCATGGTATTCTATCTTTTTGAGTCTAGTGTCGTTATCCTTTATTATCTTTCCCAGAGTTCATCCCTTGTACTACACGAATTGTATACTTGCGGTAGAGTGGTCTTGGAAATAAATAAAACCTCTGATTCCACACATCAGTATCCTTCTTCTACCATCTACATCTACGATTTTCAACGGATATAATACAAAAATTTACAACGGGCATCCGTTGGCATTGCGAATGGATGCCCGTTGGAAATTATGTCAACTCAGCGGATGCAACTAATTGACACGATATTTGGGTTCTTAACGGGCACTCGTTGGAAATTACAACGGGTACCTGTTGATAGCGCGTGATCCCGAGGCAACGGACGCCAAAACAACCGTATGTCTCCCCTTGCAATGGGAATCTATTGCAATTTGCAACGGATGCCCGTTAAGAACCAAAACCGATATTTTAGTGTATGATAGCCATGATGATACTTTAGAACGGACATCTATTGCTATCATGAACAGTCTCAACGGGTATCCCTTGCGATTTCTCAACGGATACCCGTTGAAGAATTGAAAAACTTAAAAATTTTCTAAGTATCGAGAAGTATTAAGTTTTTCAACGGGTTTCTGTTTACATTGTCAACGGATGCTTGTTGAAACTTGAAGATATTACACTAAATAATTCACATTTCTTCTTCAGTAGATTCTTCGTTTGGCGAGTCATCCTTCAATTATTCATCGAATTCATCGTCATTTTAATCTTCTGCATCTTCCGGTTCAGCTTCTTCTTCATCGTGTATTTATTCTCCATATATGTCACTTCTTGTGAGAATCTCCTCCCGATTGTCTGTATCAATTAATTGTATCGGCTCCAGGTGATCGGTTTGCAACAAATCTTCTTTTTCATCTGTGATTATAATTCCTCACGGTTAGATCTTTACTACGGCCCACCACTCCTCTCTTTGGTGTTTCAATGTTTTTGGATATTGCACGTAACAGACTTGATCTGCTTGATCTATTGCGATGAATGGATCATACTTACTATATTTTCGTGCCAGATTGATGTCAATTCCTCCCCATCGATTTTTTTTGTGTACCACGTCCTACGATTGGGTCGAACCACTGATATTTAAAAAGCATTACCTTCAATCCAACAAGACCGAGATATTTCACATGTACAATTTGGTGCAAAATGGCATAGAAATTATCACCCTCTATTTCACTATTAATGGAAACACCGTATTGTATGTGCTTCTATATTTTCTATATTCGTACATGTAGAATGTGTATCCGCGAGTAAACAAAATTGGCCAACACATAACATTTCATGGAAAACCATCAGCCAAACCTTTAAACCATGGAGGAAGTCTCTCATCAGACATTGGACATATATAACATAAAAAACAAATGAATACTTTAATACATACACAATTAATTTTAATATTTATAAAATGTACGAATATCGTTTACTTACATAACATCTCAACCACGAGCCATAATTTTGAAATTTCATTTGTGTGACTTCATCTGCATTTAGATGAGCATATGTACCCATTACTTTTTCATCATATATCCTGTAATGAAAGTGCGTTAACACACATATATATTTTAAATATATATTATTGTGTTTAAAAGATCGATTTTCATAGTTTTATACCTTTCGAAAGTAATAGCTCTTGACAATTTAGTAATATATATGTGTGGATGTTATTATACTCTTTTGGTGTTACCCAATATTCTTCGAATTTACCTCATGTATGTCCAATCAGTGTAAACATCTCAGGAATTGTGCCGAATTCCGGATTATATTAATATAGATAGTTTGTGTGATGTTCCACTGAGCATCTTTGATTCGTTAGAATATACGACTCGAAATAAAATGTGTTGAAATATGTGATTTCTTCCAACAAGTAATGTTTAACAATACATCCTTCAATCGATTCTTGTTTTTTGCTCTTTTCTTTAGATGAAAGAAAAATCTTTCGAAAGGATACATCCATCTGAATTGAACTGGCCCACCGACTATTGCCTCATCTGGTAAATGTTTTGCCAAATGTTCCATGACATTGAAGAAACACGGCGGAAAATTTTTTTCCAATGAACGTAATACTTTAGAGATATTATTTTTCATTAATTCCAAGTCATCTATTTTTAAATTTCTTGAACATATATCTCTGAAATATATGTTGATTCCGCATAGCATATCGTGAACGTTTCGTGGTAAGAGCTCAGCAAATGCAATTGGAATGTTCGCTGCATGAAAACGTGACAATCGTGACTTTCCAATCCGATTATCCTCGAACCAACAATATCCACAAACCGAGCAATGTTTCATGCATATCCATCTAGAATCTTAACGTTTTCTTTTAACCACCTTAATAGTGAGGTTTTTGTTGGCCCATATAATCTAAATACTGGATAGGTGCCATTCCATCTCGTAACTCCAACTCAGGTCTTCAACATATTGTCTTCAAATGTTTTCTTGATTGTATATTATCCTTTTTTCGCCGTCACATTCAAAATAGTGTTGATGATTTTATCGAAAAACTTATCTTCGATATGCATAACATCGAATTATAACTTAATATCAGTGATATCCAATGTGGTAGTTCCCAAAAGATACTGCGTTTATACCAGTTATGCCATTCACCTTGTCCTCTTGTTTTTCGATGCTCACGATCTCCACCGTATTCTATCGATTCTTGTAAATCTCTCATTGTGTTTAATCATTCGTAAAGGATTTGCATTATGGTTTGTATGCACTGTGTCTCTTCTTTTTGTACCACGTTCTTTTGAAAAAAAAATTTATCTTTTCTGAAAGCATGTCCACGGGGAAGAAGTCTTCTATGACAATCAAACCAACATGGTTTGTTCTCATATACTAGTCGAAATTAATCTGTATCCTCCATACAATATGGACATGCCTATCATCCAAGCGTGCTCCATCCAAATAACATTCGATAGGCAGCAAGGTCGTTAATTTTCCATAACAAGACCGCTTTCAATGTAAAATTTTGCTTCGTACTCACGTCACAAACAAGAATTCCATCATTCCACAAATATCTTAATTTATGAATCGATGGGTGCAAAAAGACATCGAAACTTTTATTCTGATGTTCTGGTCCTAGAATCAGCAACATTAGAAACATTACTTCTCTTTCCAAACACATATCGGGATACAAATTATAAGAAGACAAAATCACCAGCCACAGAGATATTGACTGTCAGATTGTCTATATGGAAGAAAACCATCGGTGCACAAGCAAAGATAAACATTTCTCATTTCATACGCGAACTCACGAAATATTTCATCGAAATCTTTCGAAGGCTTAACATCCGATGGATGTTGCATTATCCCTTCGCCTGTGTAATGTTCTGCGTACCATCTCATCGTCGCAATGGTTTTTTTATTCAAATAACCTTCTCAACCTGTTTGCTATTGGCATATCGAACATTGATTTGTATGGTACATAATTACGTGAAGATGCTTTCTTCGGACGAAATCTGCTTGCACTGCAAAATTTACATTCCAACAAGTCTTTATCATTTTTCCAAAACAACATGCAACTTTTCTACAAACATCAATTTTTTCATGTGGCATTCCTAAATCTTTTAAAAATTCTTCGTTTCGTAGTATGTCTCAAGAGCTTGATTATTTTCCAGTAAATATTCACGCATGGTTTTACAAAATGAATCCATGCAATTTCCAGCAACATTGTAGTCTGTTTTTATACTCATCAATCTTGATAAAAAAGATAAACGAGACTAAAGTTTACGAAAACCTTCATATATAGGTTGTTTCACCGAATTTAATAGGTTGAAAAATCGGTGTGCCTCGATTCGGCATCTCTTCATGCGGTTGTTTCAACAACTTTAGCATCTTACACCATTTTCACATATGGATTGGTCATTGATACTTCATAAACAACTTCTTCATTTCTTTCTATTTTTTGCGCTTCTTGCACAATATCTTTAACGCCAAATTTTTGCCTTGAAATTAACAAATTTCGAAATTCTCTATAAAATCCACCTTGTAAAGATGTTTGCAAACATTGTGTCGTGTTCTTAAGACAAAGGTTACATCGATACAAACTCATGAACTGCTCCAATCTGTATAAGAATTCTTGAGTAACTTTCTCGGTTATAGGATCTTTTCTTCTATACATCCACTCTCTTGATCTATATATATCTCTATTTGAAGAAGATGAAATTTTGTTCAAAATATATTTATTATTGATAGTTTGATGGTAGAAGCCTTGATATCGATAATTAAATAGTGTTTTTTCAACCTCTTGATCTTATATATCTCTATTTGAAGAAGATGAAATTTTGTTCAAAATATATTTATTATTGATAGTTTGATGGTAGAAGCCTTGATATCGATAATTAAATAGTGTTTTTTCAACAGAAACCCATTAGAATCCTCAACGTATGCCCGTTGAAAATTCACGTTGAAATATAACCTCGAAGTATACAATTTCAATGGGTATCCATTGCCATTGTCAATAGAAATCCATTTTCCTATGCAACGGACATCCGTTGGCTAGTTTTTTGGGGTTTCCAATGACGTTCCAACGGATATGTGCAACGGATTGTATCTATTGCTCATCCGTTGATACTTGCAACGGATTGTAACGGATATGTGATCATTGATCATTTTAGGACATTCGTTGGCGTCTATTGGAAAAGCCTATTAATGGAAAGATCTATTGATTCGTCCATTGATAAAGTCGTGTTTTGTTGGAGTGCTTGTAGTCTTGACTCAGTTATTCTTGACTTCCTCCTCTATCCATGGGTTGTCCTTCCACATCCATTTGATTGTGTAGATTCCTCAGTTCCTTTGCTCTAGCCCTCATGATCGATCCTTGTATGATCTGTGGTGTAAGCACGATTAGGTTGCCATCACAAACTTATCACAAATAGTTTTTCTATGACGAGCATAATAGACAACTGATCACCCAAAGGTGATCAAATGGTGGTGGTAATCCATAAAGAACTTTGTACGTGTCTTGCCTTGAAGCAACGAGCTTGGTGTATGATTAATAATAATTGCAAAGGTGATAAAACATTCTTTCGAGAGAAAAAAAACGTTTTGAGATTACCTGCTTGAAACATTAATGCTCACGACATATTCAAGATGTGTCAATGTGTAGTTCTACACGACTATTCTTTAGTAGTGTATAAAAACACTATGAAAAGAAAATTCAGAGACTCCAGAACTCCTAACCATGGTTCGTTCGATCACTTCATATTTTCACACCAACTTCTCGACACACTATTTCCAAAAATTGTGAAAATATGATAGAGATCTTGCTTTTGGCATGTAAAAGTTGCACCCATAGGAAACGAGAATGCCAAATCATAAGAAAGTATGTTCCCTCAAAAATACAAAGAAATTTGTAACAAACCCAAATAACTTTGTGATCAAAGAAAGACATCTTCTCACTTTATGACTATAAAAAATCCATTTTTAGTTTGTTTGGCTCATAAATAAATATTGCAAGGATCCTTATTATCTCGACGAAAAGAAAATTCAGAGACTCCAGAACTCCTAACCATGGTTCATTCGATCACTTCATATTTTCACACCAACTTCTCGACAAACTATTTCCAAAAATTGTGAAAATATGATAGAGATCTTGCTTTTGGCATGTAAAAGTTGCACCCATAGGGAACGAGAATGCCAAATCATAAGAAAGTATGTTCCCTCGAAAATACAAAGAAATTTGTAACAAACCCAAATAACTTTGTGATAAAAGAAAGACATCTTCTCACTTTATGACTATAAAAAATCCATTTTTAGTTTGTTTGGCTCATAAATAAATATTGCAAGGATCCTTATTATCTCGACGTTTTTTAATGCATTAAAAAATCAAATAAAAAAGATACAGAAAAATCCACAAATCCCACAAATCTCGAGAAGGCACTTGAACGATTTGATTCGCACACACCCCAATCATTCTTTAAAATTTGTAAAGCCCTTTGCAGTCTTCACCCGATCCAATTAGGTTCCTCATTGATGGTCTTATATAACATATAAATTATCCATAAATGAAAGTAAAAAATCATGTTGTTGAAGTAGTTTTGCAACAAAAATCGATGTAACACGTAATTCGGGAAAACAGAACACATTTGGTAGCATAAATGTGTGCTAAGATACAACTCATTGTCCTTTACGAAAAAGTGTCTTCTCAATTTTGTAAGAAAATAAGGTATGTAGCAATATCCACAACTCGAGTCAAAAACTCAATATTTTTTGTAATATGATGTGATGTACCTGGATCCAAAAGAACGTCACAAAAAGTAACTTTACTAGAGTAACTTTCAACAGTTTCGATATTTTTAAAATTATAAAAATTTGAGGAGAGTTTTCCTTCGAGCATCTATGAATTCTAACATACTTGAACGGTTGAACTTGGTTGTCTAAATTGAACCTAATTCTATACTCTCTTGTGAGATGGATGGAATTAGACTGAAATTCCCTAACAATCCGATAGTAAAATCTTTTTTTCCAAAAGATGAAGGCCCCAAATCTCAACAAAAACCTTACAAGAAAACTTTAGATTCAATGAATGATGTCATGACACTTATAATCTAGTGTTCATAATGTGGTTAATACTGTTAATATCTTGAATATTTTGATACCTAAATCTCAAGAATTAGAAATAAACACACTCTAAATTAGATGAAACTTAGTTAAAGAGCAATACAATGGGTCCGTTATTTATAAGGAGCAAAGTATAAAAGAAAAATAAACAAAACAAGAAGCTAAAGGAAATATGGTTAAGTTCTCAACAGAGCAGTGTAACCACTCGATCGAGCACTGCATATTTCTTTTAGTTTAATTTACTAGGGAAAATGTGTTTAAAGTAAATGTGTTTAAAGTAAATGAACGAACACGAGATTTTCGGGTTGAAAGACAACCTTGTTTCATCCTTATTTGTATGTTTAGCGTATTGCAACATACACTTCTCTATGTTTCCTTATGCCTTTTCATGCATCCGTTTCATAAACTCTATTATTTTCTTACTATCAAGGTTATTAAACAAACCAAACTCAACGTGGTAGGTTGATCAACCCATAAACACTTTCAAACCATAAAAACTATTTAGCTTTATGTACCCTATGGCATGCAAAATCAATGTATGGTAGACACTTCCAACTTTTGAAGATTGATGTTAAGCAGTTCACACAACAAGGTTAACAAGGTCCTCCTATTGACCACTTTCATTTGTTCATTGATTTATGGGTGACAAGTAGTGAAAAAATAGGATAGTTATATATAAAAATGAAAAATAAAATAGTTCATTTATACTTGTAGCTCCTTAGAAAAATTTCTTATATTTTTCTAAATTATTTCTATTTTATAAATATAAATAACAAACCTATTGTTTTATAATTTCGATTCAAAATTTATGACAAGCCAAAAGAAACCAATAAAAATAATACAAATTACTTGTGCTTGTCTAAGGCGCATGCCTTTAGTGGTTCAAACACTATTCGCTTCATAATATATAATATAATCGAATATGTTTTCTTATGGTTTTTATTTAAATTTTGTTATTCATTATTATGCTTTAGTGAAAAAAAAGTATGTTTAGTAAAAAGATTCGAACATAATTATGAATTCATTAACCACAATTTCCTCTTACTTATTTTGGCATTCGCAAATAATTTTTGTCATAAAATTATAAAATTTAGTGGCCATTAATTAAATTTATTAAGGAATCTAAATCATATTGTGCACTAAAAATAGATTTCTTCTCACTATTGAATTGTTTGAGAATTAACCACCGTATCGACTTGATTACACTAATGTATGACCGAATAATATAAATATGAGCATATAAAACATGTACAATTAATAGAACACTGACGATAACCAAACATCAAATAAAGTGATAGTCAATGATTATGTGCTTAATCATACATTAGTGGAATACGGATGGTGAAGAGGTATGTAGCTCCACTATTTTTGCAGTAGATCACTGGTATAGTGTAGGGCAAGACTCCAAGCTCAAACAAAATAAAAGTGAGCCACCGAACCTCCGAGACAATAGAGAAGCCAGACTTGTACTCCGCTTCAGTAGACCATTTTGCTTCCTCTTGGAGAACCTTGAGATATGATTGGATCTACGATATACAATACGAGCCTCGATGGATGTATAGTCATCATGGTGACCTCTCCAATCTGCATCAAAAAAGGCGAGAAGTAAGATAGGACTATTGCGATAAAAATACACCGAGAGACCGAGTATCTCCTAGATACTGTAGGATGCATTTAGCACCTTGTGAATGGTCAATTATAGAGCGATGCATAAACTAAGAAAGCTTATCCATTCCTTAGGCAATATCAGTTCGTTTAAACATAAGATACTTGAAGCTCCCAATGATATTACAAAACTCGGTAGGATCATCCAATAGTATAAACGATGTAAACGAGAAACACAAAATCGACTGCATTAGACAATGCATCGTTGTAGCTTGAAGAATATTCATGTAAGTGAAAATGTCGATTATGTACAGTTGCTGCATGAAGAGAAGTCCTTAAGAAATTCGAAAGACGTTAGCGTCGAGGAAATATGTTAATGGATCCATATCCTTGAGAGGGGATCGAGCTAAGAGGAGTGGAATGAACTTATCAATATGTTTTGGATGACTTCATGTGAAGATGTTATATCTACATAGACAAGTAAAGAGAGAGTGACATCATCTTGGTGAAAAATGAACAAAGGCAAATGAGTTGACAAACTTGAAAGGAAGGAGAAAGCCACACAATTCCTTGTACCTCGTTAGTGGAGTTTGTTTAGATCTATAAATGGTTCGTGAATCAATTTGGTTTATTGGTGTAGTTCTATGAAGCTTGCACTGATTGGAGGGACGATCAAGATCAACGAACCCCGACGATTAAGACATGTAGATGTCTTGAGAGAGTGTTCCTTGAAGAAATGCATTAGTTATGTGGATAAGAGTTAAAATAGAGCCCGATGAGTTCTAAGGAGTGACGTGTCTCTTGTTTGTTGAGTCACATTGGAGGAGCTATTACTAACTGTGGCCATATTCGAGTAAGAAAGATCGTTGTCGGAAAACAAAATCGAAGTATCATCATACGACCTAGAGCTCTAATACCATATAGAGAAATTAATTTGTGAATTAATTTATTATACAAACATATATCTATTATAATATTTCATATAATATTCTCATAATACTATTTCATGTAATTTCATTTATAAGCTATGTAATAGCCTGGTCTTTTGGGTTAAAGATAATGTTATGTCTTGTTTAACTAATAAAATTTTCAGGATGTCAATCATCGACGTAGTAAATTTTTATTAACAAATAAGTTCAAAATCTTTAGTAGAAAACATATTAATGCGATAGAATAACAAGTTTTTATCTAGAACCTAACTTCTCATAATTTTCGATCCAATAGCATAAACCAGAAAATTGCTTCATTTCTACACCTGAATCTTATACTTCATTTGGAGAAGAAACGAACACAAGATCAAGAAATACAAAATGAAAACCAAATAGTGACATTTCAAACATATTTCAATCCAATTCTTGTGAAAAATATACAATCCGCCCAAAGAAACCAAACCTCAATCCGGAAACACCACAATCCAAAACCAAACAGCTACAAAAATATAAACCAAAATCTGAAGAACAACCTTAAAATAGACACATATGTCGACCCTGTTGAATATTAACTACATATTCTTCATTCGAAGCAAGATTGTGATTAATGCATTCAGTTTCACTGTTAATGGAACTTACTTCTTTTATTTCTTGAAGCTTGAACACAAGAATCTTATGAGTAGTGTCAATGTCTGTTCAGATGACCAAGTCTTCAAGATCATTCCAGTTTCCTTCATCAAAGAACCCTCTTTCTTCATTGAAAATAACGTTTCTTGAAACATGAACACGTCTGGTGCTTGGATGATAACACTTGTAGCCCTTTTGAGTAGGAGAATATCCGATGAACATGCATTTGACGCTCTTGGGTTCAAGTTTATTTCTTTGACCTTCATCAACAAAAACATAGCAAACACACCCGAAAATTTTAAGATAATCAATGTGAGGTTTAGATTTATTGAGTACCTCATAAGGAGAAAAGTCCTTTAGACATCTTGTCGGCAGTCTATTGATTAAATGAAATGCGGTGATAACAGCATCACCCCAATATTGCTTCGGAACATTCCTATAGAACATTATCATTCTAGCAACTTCCATGAGATGTCTGTTTTTTTTTTTTTGTTCAGCAACACCATTTTGCTGAGGTGTATAAGCACATGATGTTTGATGTATAATGCTATATTCATCAGTATACTTCTGAAATTGATGGCTTGTGTATTCTCCACCATTATATGTTCGTAAACACTTGATTTTTGCGTTGTATTGGTTTGCAATGAATCTGTGAAACTTGGTAAATGTATAAAAAACAGCACTTTTTGAAGACAATAGATAAATCCAAGTATATTTCGATTTTTCATCGATGAACATGACAAACTATTTCTAATGATCTCTTGTGTGAACATGAGCAGTCCAAACATCAGAGTGAATAAGTTCAAAACATTTATTATAAATAGTCTTAGATTCGGGAAAAACATGATCAAATTTAACATTGGGAACTAAAAGATTTAGAGTTTTTTGGTGAGGATGACCTAGTCTAGCATGCCAAATAGTGCAAGAAGCGGAATCAGAATAAAAAACGAAATTAGAAGGCTGATTGAGATCTTCCAGAATATAAAGCCCATTCTTGAGAGATCCTTTTCCAATGACTTGATCTGTCTCAATGTTCTGAAACCAAAACTTTTTTTAGAATCAAAGCAAACTAAGCAATTAAAGTCTTTTGCTAATTTGTGGACAGACAAAAGATTAGTAGAGAATTCAGGCACATAGAGAGCTGTTGATTCTTTATTAAATAGTTTCATATTTCTAATTCCTTCAACTGGAAAATTTTTACCGTTAGCAATTGTGATTGATCCAAAATATGGTTTTAGATTACCTAGAAGGTTCTTTTTACTAATCATGTGATTATTAGCTCCCGAATCAACAATAATATGATGTTTTATATTAGAGGAAGAGGAAATGTTACCAGAATCCTTTGGATCGTTGGTATTTTGGCCAGGTTGATTCAACTCCTTGAGAAGATCAGCAAGATGACTCATCGTGACATATTCTTTTTCAGCTGCATGATGAGCAACATACTTGGCTTGATTGAAGTCCTTTCTTAGAGATTTAAGATGTGGGTGAAGTAGCCAACATCAGTCCTTCGTGTGCCCTTTCTTTTTACAGTAGTCACACCAGAAAGATTTCTTCTCTTGCCTTTGATTAGTTGCCTTGCTGAAGTGAGCAACGTCACCTGCACCTTTGAATAGACGATTTGTTCTTTCTTCCTTCTGGATCATCATGTAAACCTCATTTACTGAGGGAAGCTTTTCAAAACGAAGAATATGATGAATCAAGCCATTAAAAGAATTATTGAGCGAAGAAAGGAGACAAAAAAATTTCATCTTGTTCATTTCTTTCAGCAATTTCTTTAGGATCTGAAGTAGCCAGACGGAGCTCGTTAAGCTCATTCCACAGAGATTTTGAATACTCCAAATGATTTTTGAAGGAACATTCTTCTTGTTGAAGGTTTCCCAGCGTCTTCTTGATCTCAAAAATCCTACTGATGTTGGAAACATTCCCGTAGACACATTCCAACGTATCCCACAGCTCCTTGGCTATTTTTAATTTGATATAGGAAAAGAGAATAGATGATTCAATAGAACCTTGGATAATAGAAAGTACCATATGGTCGTCTTGGTACCATTTTCCACAATCTCCAGTAGCACTTGATTTGGCTTGAGAATAAATGGCAATGGTTTTACCTTTGTCAGCGACAACGACTTCATCAACGGAATCGGTAATGTGATTCCATAAACCGCGACAGCTAATAGCGGTCTTTGCAAGACTAGACCAGATAACACAGTTATCTCAGATGAGAATAATCGGAATAATTTTCTGGGAAAAGTTTTCCATGATTTTGTAAATACAAACCACGAAAACGAAAAAAGAAGAAGAATTTGGAGCGTTAAAGCTCTGATACCATATAGAAAAACAGAGTTAAAGTGGAAAGAAGAGATTATAGAAAAAGTTTCTATTTGTGGTGATATTCACATTACAAGAGTAGCTATTTATAGGAAAAAAGGAAGAGAAAGAAATAAATGACAAACTCTTGCATGAAGAGTAGACATGAATGAAAAACTCTTGCATGAAGAGTAGACATAAATGAAAAACTCTTGCATGATAATCGGAATAATTTTCTGGGAAAAGTTTTCCATGATTTTGTAAATACAAACCACGAAAACGAAAAAAGAAGAAGAATTTGGAGCGTTAAAGCTCTGATACCATATAGAAAAACAGAGTTAAAGCGGAAAGAAGAGATTATAAAAAAACGTTTCTATAATGTGATGATATTCACATTACAAGAGTATGCTATTTATAGGAAAAAGGAAGAGAAAGAAATAAAATACAAACTCTTGCATGAAGAGTAGACATAAATGAAAAACTCTTGCATGAAGAGTAGACATAAATGACAAACTCATGCATGAAGAGAAATAAATGAAAATGTAGAAAAAACATTGTCAAAAGATGAGTAAATGGTTGATGAAGAATATGTAGTTAATATTCAACAGACCCAAACCAATCCAAACCTCAAACAAACCTTAAAATCTAAAGGCATCTATTGGAACCACAAACTTTACCACATATGTTGTCACGATGTCAATTAATCATCGAACCATTTCACCCTATGACCTAACCCAACCGTTGCTTCGAGGTAAAATCAACGATGAATGGTCAACCAACTACTGCTATGCCTTCAAATCCAACAAGAAATTTGGTTTTGTCAACGAACGAATATATAATTTGTCGTTAATTCACTAGAATTAGAAGATTGAGAAACCAACAATTCCCTCATAGTTTCTTGGATTAAAAACTCTTTGGAAACCAGTGGTTGATCTAATGTTGTCCATCATGAATTTGCCAAAGACCAATGGGATCTCAAATATTGATTTGGTGTGGCCAACGCCCAATAGCTTATGTGTATTCTCAATGAGCTTGTAAATTACCAATAGAAAGGACTCGGTGCCATGGCATACTTCAGCAAGTTAACTAGGACGATCTAAAAATATTTTTACGGTTGAAGACTTGCAAATTTGGTGTCTGCTTCAGTGGTCTCACCACTGCCATCAAAGCCAAACGAGACGAAGATCAACTGTTCGAGTTTCTTCTTGGTCTCAATGATGCAAAATTTGCAACCGTTCACTCAAATCTCTTGTCGAGAACTTTGTTGCCAGTAGTAGAGGAGGCTTATCCTCTTGTCGCATACAATGATAGCTCTAAATAGAATGTCGATGGAGACACAACGGTATTCTCAACCCTCGCGATTCGCACGACAAATGTTAGAGGAAAATGCATAACTAACGAGATGAAGAAGACATGTGTGTGCAAACACTACAGTCGCACCGGCCACCTCTTCGACAACTGCTTCTACTTTACCGGCTACCCTGATTGGTGAAGTGCTCGTCTACGCCCGCGTTCTGCTATTGTGAGAGAAAAACTATCTTTTAGTCTCATAAATGGAATTGGTAAAGGCAAAAGACCAGTCCTAATGTTATAAGCCATAATCATGCCCATTGCAGGGCCCACATAATCTATAAACTCCAATAGTTTCAGCCCAATCACACCTCATTCTGGTCATTTTTCTCGGAAAAATTTGTAAATGGTCCATACTCATTCGATCCCTTTTACAAATTCAAATAAGCATATTGTCAGTGAAATTTCCCAAGGACGGCAAAAGACTCTCATCACTCCTCTAAATGCCAACAAAATTGGTGAAACTGAACTTCCTCTAGTATTCCTTTGCTCATCTTAGATTTTAGACCACATTATTACATCATATGATAGGACAGGGGAAAGCATTACCTAGACTTCGATTGGTCTAGGTGAATATAAAGCATGTTTCTACTATTTATGTAGTAACGAAACTCTAGCATCAGCAAGAACTGAGGAAAGAAACTCCACAGAACTTTAGCACATATGTATAGGTCATCCACCAACAAAACGAGTAGAAAGTTGTTCAAACATTGATTTTTCAATTTCTTTTAATTTGTTAAATAAGGCGTGTGATATTTCTTTCACGCAAGAGAACCATTTCAATAAAGCATTAATAACACAATAAAAAATATTCACTTAATCCATTGTGATATTTGGAATCCAAATAGAATTCAATCTCTTTTAGGATCATCATATTTTCTGACTCGCGTGGGACATGGACCTATTTGTTGTCTTCAAAACCAAAAGCACAAGTACATCTCAATAATTTTATTGCATTAGTCGAACAATATATCGTCAATATGGTAAAAATCAATTCGGTGAATAATGGATCTTGGTCCGTTCAAGTACTTTCTTGAAATCGAAGTTGCACGTAATTCCACGGGTATATCCTTAAGTTAGCGATAGTATGCTCTGAACATCATATCTGAAGGTGGACTCCCTGGCAGCAAACAACCTAGATTTCCACTCCAACAAAATCACAATTTGGCTATCTCGACTAATCCCCTACTACCTGATCCCGGAATATATCGACGACTTGTGGGACATCTTATCTATGTACTTGCCACTTGCCTAGGCCCCATATAAAGTGTTCACATACTCTATCATACATCATCCAACATAAGAATATTAGGATACAACTCTACATGTTGTTCACTCTTATTCTAACTTTCGCCTTTCTGGTTGGTGTGATTGAAATTGGCCAGGTTTTCAACAGATTGTAAATCACTATCTAGATGGCAATTTCAGATAGACACATCTCTCGTGTTTTGAAAATCAAAGCAAAATATCGTGCAATAGTAGTCACAACATGCAAAAATTCTTTGGTTATGTTGTCTTCTTATGTGTTTTGGGATTCCCCACAACAAACTCATGCTTCTACATTGTGATAGCCAATCAGCCTTACATATTATGGTACATTCAGTCTTCCACGAGAGAATCAAATATATCGAAGTGGATTGTCATTTCCTCCGTAATCACGTCGCTTCTCAATCCATCATCACAACTCATGTTGCAACGCATCACCAGCTTGTGTACATCTTCACAAAATCCCTTCAAAAGAAGGCATTCGTTCTCTTACTCGCCAAGTTGGGAGTTCATGAAATATACTCTCCGACATCAACTTCAGGGGGGATTGAAAGACAGAATCTATTGATTACATCCCGAATATTTGCTCGTAATATTCAATGAGATATTTAGTTTCTATGAATATTTTATTTCCAAATATGATGTTTTTCTTCTACTCACCGTTAAATATCTATATTAGAGAATACTCTGGAAATAATAAGATCATCAAATTTGTTTCAACATATTGTGTTCTTGTTGGAGATGACTATAAAATGAAATATAAGTAGACCAATTGAATGCGTTCTCTAGACATTTCTAGCTTGGGATGACAAGACATGGTTTGCGATCGAAACTCGATGGCATTGCTGCTCTTGCAAGAAGGGTATAGCCAAAAATTCTAGGAGATATCTTTTCATCAAGACGGGTAGGTGAATTTTTTAGTGAGATAGATTATGTTTCGTTGTCTATTTGGAACAATCAAACATTACTTTGGATATACATATTTCCCCAAATCTAAGCAAGAGAAATCTCATATTTTATATAGATTGTGGATATGAAAGCTAATCCTAAAGCGGAAATAATAGGAGCAGTTTTCTTTTGTCAACGCTTAATGTCCTTGCTTTTGATTTGTTGAGGCTTCTTGAGGTGGTCCTTTTCACAGCTGAAATTGATTGGTCCATCACAGAAGTTCTTTGTCTTAGATTTTTAGAACTAAGGATTTCAGAAATACAGTTGATGTGGGAAATATCAAGCTATACAAATGCCTAATATCTACTTACCGCAAGTGTACGGATCGGTGTAATAAAAGGGTCGAACTCTGGGGAGTAATGCAACCTAAGCTAAGAATATGACTAAACTAAGACGGGTTGAATAGATGGTGGTGTGATATGAATCTCTAAAACACTAAGGTACATCGTGACAGCGATGGGAAGATGTGGAAGACTTGACAATTAAGAACACTATGGGTTTCGGGTTATCGGAATTTGCAAGGATGTAACAAACAAAGGATCATAAATCTATCAAACTATCTTGACAACGGGGAATTCATGCTCTGAAATAAGGAATGATTCTGTCGAACCTAAACCTCCTAACCATAATTATGTGCAATCCTACCTTCCAACAACGATTAACTCGTGATTACGGTAGCGTTAAGTGCGCAATTCTAATTCCTAAGTCGATTACCCGACCGATCAGATTCTCATTAATCAAACTTAATCTACAATCAACTATTCCGGATTCATAAGTTAACCTTCCAGCTAAACACAAATTCCTAGATTACCGAGCGGGCAGCACTAGTATAAAATGTTTACGATGTTGATTGTAAAACCGAATATCAAGAAAGTTTTGATAAATCTAAGCATTAACGCATAACCCAAACATCCATTACAAATCCGATGTCCCTAACCCATAGTTGGAAATCTACTCACTCATGGCTTCTACTGTCAAACAAGAGAAAATAACCCTAGACAAGATAAAGAATAAGAACTATGATTCCTCGATCTTCCCTATCTTGTTACTGAAGTCTGGATTGATGTTTCTCTCATTCTCCAGTTTCTCCTGAGTCTTTTCTGATGAATTTTAGTCCTTTCCTAGCCCTAGCCATCGCCCTCTGGTTGCTGCAATCGATCTCCCTCTCTCTTTTACTCGTTCAAGCACTTAAAATAGGTTGTTGCGAGAAAGGCGGCCCACGCGGGCTAGGTGCACTACCCGATCGGGTATTAGTCAACCCGAGTGGGTCAAGGTATCCACCCGAGCGTGGTCAATTGTGATTAACCTACCCGATTGGGTTCCCTTACTGCCCGAGTCATGTGAATTTTTCTGGAACTTCTGCGTAACTTCAGCCCAAGCGGGCTAAGGTTAGAGCGCGCCCGTGTTCGTGTTTCTCACACAGCACAAGCGGGTAAACATTCTGTCGAGGCCTATGATCGATGTTTCCTTTGGTTCCATGTTCTGAAATTGCACCGAGTGATTTGTAGCTTCCAATATGTGCAGTTGAGTCCAAAAATTTGCATTCTAAAGCTCGGTTAGGCCTTGTTGCCTTAAAACCTGAAAATCAACAAAAAGGTAGTATATAAAGAACGTTCGTGTCGGATTCCTAACTCGTGCTATATAATCTATGCGAAAATGATTCAAATGTCTAGCCTAAAACTGATACACATTACGTGTTATCAAACTCCCCCAGACCTGAACCTTTGTTTGTCCTCAAACAAAACTAGAGCCAAGCACAAGAGGAGCTAAACAACAACGGATACTAGCATAAAAAAATTCGAAGGATTAGTCATTATGCAAAACAACGCGTCACATGAACATAAGCCTAAGCGTACCGAGTTCAGACTTATATCAACCGAAAGTCACGAGCCATTCAATCCTACCAATAATCTAAGTCTATTTCACACCCCTAGACAACGTCCAAGAGATCTCCATATCAATTCCCCTAAGCTTGAGATATCATTAGACTCCTATTCTCGTTCATATTCTCTTTTTTTCGATATAAGTCCGCACTTGGTTTCTAGGACGTCGAAGTCAAAGAGGGATGGCTTTCTACTTAGACCCAGGCTGCCTATGGCACACTCATAAGGTCATATAAACTTAGCAGAGTGAAGAGGTGCGTTATTGAAGAACAATTTTTTCGATAGATTACGCATCAACTCTAACCCTTAGGACGTAGAATAGCGCCTCAACCCACCACTTAGACCCAAACCATCGATCTCGACATACTCATGTCAATGTAAACCTGAAATAGTTAGAAACTTATCCAAGGTGACAGCGGAGTATAAGCGTGTGGAATCTAATAACTCATGAACGGTAAAAACAAAGCAAGGGATAAAAGGTATACGCGGAGATATGGATACTTGGTACTGAAACCTAGGAGGTGAATGCAACTATAGATCATGGTTTCAAGCACAACTACTCGACTAATCGGTATCCAAAAGACTTCTAAGCAAACCTATAAACCTGAAATAGTTAGAAACTTATCCAAGGTGACAGCGGAGTATAAGCGTGTGGAATCTAATGATAAATGAACGGTAACTCATGAACGACAAAGCAAGGGATAAAAGGTATACGCGGAGATATGGATACTTGGTACTGAAACCTAGGAGGTGAATGCAACTATAGATCATGGTTTCAAGCACAACTACTCGACTAATCGGTATCCAAAAGACTTCTAAGCAAACCTAGACTATTGTTCACGATTCGACAAAGTTGCAAAATAATGACAAAAACTCAAAAATTTGTACTAGGTATTCATCTGCTTATTCCTAATCCTAATCCTAATCTCAATTATGTCACTCAAGGAAATGATATCACTCAAAAGAGTAGCCCCCAGACCTGAACAAAACACAGTCCCGGTGTTCGAAATCTATAAGAGGTACCCGCATGCCAAAACTCGAGAGAAGATAAAAAAAATGAGAACTGGTACACCTGGTGTATTTTGCTTTCTCGAGTTGGTGATACATCTGGATGTTATACTTGTCTACTCTATTATGGGTATTATCGTGAAGAGTCTGTGATAAGAGTTATGCAACGCAAAATAGAGAAGAGAGTACTACATCATTATGTCCGATAGAGCGTACATAAACGCGAAAAGGAAAAAGAAATAAAATAAAGAAAATAGGTCCATAAAGCAAAAAATATAGAAAAAGGAAGAAGAAAATGAAAAAGGAAAATAGTGGCATAATCCTCTTCCTCTCCACCGAAGGTAATCTGAGGGTATGCTGGCTCCGCGGAGGTCCCTTCCCCAGGTGGGAAGTAGAACAATTGTAGCTCGTTCGGGATGTGTGGATAGTAGGGAATGGCGCCTGTGTGGTAGTCCTGTGGGATCGGCACGTACGGCTCCGAGTAATGCTGCATGCTCAGCTGTCGGAATCGGCAAACGGACTCCGTGATGTATTATGTGCACTTAATGGACTTCTCCTAGAATTGTTGTTGCTCCGCATACCTCGCCGCCTCGATGTCGTACCTTGCCGCCTCAAGGTCGTATCGCAGCTCCACCATGAATGACTGATATCGGCTCTCCTCCGCAACGTACCTAAGAACATCAGAAACACCTTTCATAGAAGGGAATTCAGAACGGTGTCCACGGTAGTCGGGGCAGGTATGAGGATGAGGGGTGCGTCGGCTGCGCTGTCGAGACATTGATGGTCCTGGTGTAGCTGCTGGAGCTGGATCTGCCTCATCTAAACGCAGACCAGGGTGCCCGATGGCCAGATCGATCGTAAAGCGTATGCCCTCCTCTAGTCCAGGCATCTGAATCTCGTCGAGGTCGACCTCCAAGGTTCGATCTTGCTCATCCTTGTAGCTCCAAATGATCCTATGTCGATCGTTTGATATTGCCCGTCGGTTGCGAAGGTTCTGGAGGTTGAGCTCGAGCACCTCATCAATCTTGTCCTCCGTCAGAATGCCAAGGTTGATACCAACTCTCTGCGTTATCATTGTAACTACTCCACCACAAATGATCTTCGTATCCGTGCTGCACTTCTCGGTGGCAATGTCATGAAAGTGTCGCATAATTAATGATGCCAAGTCGACATCGAGCATATCCCATTCGTCACCATCGACGTCTATGTGTACCGCATGTCTTAGGTACCCCAGCTCCGTGTGGTTTACTCCACCTTGTGCTCCTTTGCTAAAGATCGAGGAGATTAAGAAATAATGGAAGTACCTGAGGGCGGGATGGCGTATGTGGCTGGCCTTGGACTTCGTTGAAAAACCCCATACGCTATCCGATTCTAGAACTGTGCTTGACGATTCTTGTTATGTTCGGGCAGTTTGGTGAAGGTGCGGTGCGAGACATCTAGCACAATAGCGAACTATCGCGCACTGAGCCAGTAGTTCTGTCCCAGCAGACGGAACTCCATAAATGCCTTATCCCGGTATCCTGACTCGGGGAAGAAGGCTATGTATGACACGAAGAACTCCACAGTGAGGTTGCGATATGTGTACTCCCGTTCCACCTGCAATCCGTTCCATTCCAATGTGTTGAAGATTGTGTCGATGTGCTCTTCGATGCGGAGAGCACTCGTGGCTTCCGTGGATAAGAAGCGGAATGGCTAAATGCGCGGAAACAGTTCGTTGAACCTTGACTTGTGACCGTACAGAAATGTTGTTGTCCGATAGTTGTACCGTTGGTGGGACGTCGTGATGGGCATGTATGGGGTTAACTCCGTGATAGCGTCCAGCTTTGCTGGCCATCCCTGCTACGGGTCGTAGGCGTCTGCTCATCATTTCTTTGAGCTTTGGAAGAATTTTGGAGCCATCTACAAAACAATCAAAGAAAAAATGAACAATTAGTCACTGTTTGCAGGCAGCCCGCGCAGGTAGAGGTTGTGACCCGCTCGGGCTGCATTTTCAGAACAAAATCACCGTGAGTCCAGTAATTTTCGCCCAAACCGAGTCCAATCAATGCCCGATCGGGCTTGAACCTGGTTACCCGATCAGGTCCTAACCCTAAACCGAGCAGGCTGGTCACGAGATCGCGATCTGTAATCTGATTTCATGGTTCAAATCGCAAATATCACCCTAAATCCTTCGAAGCAGACCTAAATCTAGTTTAAATCAGTCGCAAAAATAGATTAGTTCACGAAAATACCTGGATTACGAGAAGAAATTGAGGGTTTTGAGGAGAATTTGCGAGAAAAGATGGAGAGAGAGGTATTTCGAGTAACCGGCCGAGGCTTCGTCGGTGCAGGGGTCGGCGGTGATGAGAAATGGCGGCACACCATGTGGTCAACTCCAAGAGGTATGCCTAATAGCACTCGTCGTTTATATGATCCTAATCAAAATAGAGCTGTGGGTAATGCAGCGAATGCCATGTACTGTGCAAATTGCGGAGATACGGAGCACGTAGCATATCAATGCACGCTACATGAGGACTACGAACAGTTGAACTACGCCCAGCAGCAAGGTAATATTCAATTCGGGAACAACGGGTTACTCGAAATATTTAATTTACCTCTGTAGAAGAATGATTTTGCCCGCGCGGGTTGTGTGATGTCGCCCGATCGGGCAACCTGGAAAAATGACCTAGCCCGCGTGGGTCGCATGATCAGCCCGACCGGGTTGTGCTGCAATGTGAAAAAGAAATTTACGAGGAAAAACATGCAGCAATAATCATGAAGGCCACTAAAATCCTAAATCCTAAAAAAATGTACATGTCCTATAGAGAGTTCAAGAGTAGAAATAAAATAGAAAGGAGGAAAAAGGATACGGAGCTCGGGTTGCCTCCCGAGAAGCGCTTGTTTACGACCTTTAGCTTGACCCTAATGCTTTCAGACGTGTGTGATGTCAGAAAGAGGAGGTACGCCTCTTCCGTCTTCTACTTGATCACCATAGCATGGCTTGAAACTTGTGTGTTTTCCACTAGCGAATCTCCATTTTTCTCGTCCAATCCTACGACTCCATGATATCTCCGTCAGACTCGATTTTTCTTGAGTGTTTCCTCGGTGTTCCAAGCAGGATAAGTGTGCGTGCGGGCCATCGAAGGTGTGGGAAACAAGGTGTAAGGCCGAAAAAACGCAGCCCGTGTTGGGGTCTCAATTAACCCGTGCGGATTCATGTTCATGTGGTCTGCCCGATCGGGCTTGTATTTCGCCCCGCATGGGCTCTGAAATGTGTCATTTACCCCCGAGAGGCGTGCCCGAGTCGGGGCGTGTGATCGCCCGGGCGGATTCTTTTCTATGAGGTCTGCCCGATCGGGCTCATCAACCACCTCGCTCGGGTTACTAATTGCGCATTTATCCCCGAGGGTACTACTCAAGTCCGGGAATGAGGTCGCCCGGGCAGGTCATGCGATTCTGGTGTAGCTCGTGCGGGTTGAGGTATGGGCAAGCGCGGGCTAATTCTCATCTGAGGGGTATTTAAGTTCTCCCTAAGTTGTGTGCATGCGTCAACATCTTGGGGTGACTGAAATAGGCTCCCGGTGCATTCAGACAATGGTATCTCCACGGGATGGATATCGCGATGTTCACATTGAACTTTCTCTGTTAGTGCATCCATCGTGTTAATGTGCATCACGGGTTCAGCCATATGTGGCTTCTTAAGTGCATCGTCGAGCTTGAACTCAATAGACTCGTCTCCAAACTACACGACCAGTCTGCCTTCAGCGCAATAAATGACCATTTTTGCCGTGTTGAGGAATGGTCTTCCCAAAATGACGGGGATCTTCGGATTTATCTCCATGTCCACAACTAAAAAGTCTGCGGGGAACCAGAATTATCCCACTTGTACAACAACATTCGTCAATATGCCTACGGGACTCCGTACGGATTGATCGGCCAAGGTGATCATTATGCGTGTTGGCTGAAGATCTCATACTCGATTAAGCTTTTCAACAAGAGACAATGGTAGCAAGCTTACACTCGCTCCGATATCAATTAATGCATGCTCAATCTCATAATCGTAGATCTTACAAGGGATGACAAAATTACCTGGATCGGACATCTTCTTAGCCAAGGTGGGTGGTTGTATGAGCGAGTTTGTGACCATCACTACCTCATTGTCTACGGTTCTCTTCCTCATTATAATGTCCTTGAGGAATTTGGCATAAGATGGGATTTTCATGAGCGTGTCGTAGAATGGGATGG
Source organism: Gynandropsis gynandra (assembly GCA_036759665.1). Classification (NCBI taxonomy): domain Eukaryota; kingdom Viridiplantae; phylum Streptophyta; class Magnoliopsida; order Brassicales; family Cleomaceae; genus Gynandropsis; species Gynandropsis gynandra. The sequence goes on along the minus strand of CM071864.1, from coordinate 38,211,246 downwards.
TGACTTGCAGCTTCCTTAGGAGTTCCACGAATTGGACGAATTGAGCATCGTCGTTCTGCTTCCTTTAACGTTGCGAAAAAGGTAGGGGTGGTGCCCTCGGGGCAGGTGCTACGTAAGGCAACTCCCTTTCTTCTTCCTTTTCGGTCTTCTTCTCTTCCACGCCTTTAGTGATGGGTTATTCAATTGTATTGCTCAAAGGCTCTCCTCTTGCAGCTGTGGAAGGCATGGGTTATTCCACCGTATTTCCGCTCCTAAGAAAAATGGCATTAACTTGCCCCGGGGGTTCGTCTCGGGTTTCTCGGGGAGTTGTCCAGGCTGTCGGCTAGACCCTTTGGCTAGCTGTGCCACTTGCATTTCCAGGAGCTTTAAGTGTGTCTGGAAACCGTCCATTCTCTTCCTCATGTCATCTTGTTCAGCCTTAATTCCTCGAAGCGCATAACCTTGGTTTTTCTGTTCTTGCATTATCGATTGGAGCATAGAGAGAATTTCAGAGTCACCTGAAGGTTGTGTGTGAGGCTGATAGTTGTAGTCTTGGCCACTCCCTCTCGGCTGAAAACCTTGATTTTGGTTTCTTGGCATCATCCGCGGTTGAAAAATCCAAAGGGTTGCCACATTACTTGTATTGCCATAGGAGAGGTTGGGATGGCTCTTGATGTAGTTATTCTGGTAGGCCCAATTGCTGACTTAATTGACTTCCTCGATTCCTTGACCTATGGATGCATCTTGTCGATCGACATGAAGGCCTGCCATCATCCTGTATATCTCCCCAACTTGTTGCTTTAGATCTGTTAAGTCCGGGTTGGCAATACCTAATTCATTTACTGCCGCTTTGGATGAGTAATCACGGTTGTAGTCTCCGACCTTCTTGCATCCATCCGTTGCCATGTTCTCGATCAAATTCTCGAGTTGTTGGAAAGTGAGGTTGCTGAGGGAACCACCACCCGCTGCTACGATCATGAAGCGTGTGGTCTCATGGAAGCCTTGCATGAAGCTCGTGATAAGGTACCTCTTGTCCATTCCATGATGCAGACATATGTGTTGATAGTTCTTAAAGCGCTCCTAGGCATCATGTAGAGTCTCACCTCTTTCTTGCATGAATGAATTTATTCGTTTCTTGGCGAGTAGCGTCCTGTGGTCTGGGAAGAATTGTTGCATGAATCGCTGCTCTAAGTCATTCCACGAAGTAATCGACGAAGTAGGCAAGTTGAACAGCAAACGTTGTGTTGCATCCTTGAGCGAGAATGGGAATGCGGATGAGTATAGATCTTCCCATGTGACTCCCGTGCCAACTTTAGTTGTGCTGCATAGCATCTTGAAGTCCGTGAGGTGTGAATTTTGATCCTCATTCTCCATTCCTCTGAAAGCGGAATGTTGAGCATCTAGATGAAAGCGGGTTGTAGCTCAACATGGTTTTCTATCGGACGAGCCATACATGAAAGAAATTGAGTGTGCTTTGGAGCGGTGTAAGCTCCGTAAGTTTCTTCAGCAGCAGCCATTTCGTGATTATCGGTGCAACTTTCTCCGCTGCTTGCGTTGGGGCTTTCGTTGTCGGTTCCTTCCTCTTCGGAAGCGTATGTCTCTTGACTGCGCTCTTTATCTACTTCAGATTCGGAATCTACAAGTCTAATTCTCCTCTTTTTGCGCAAGCTTCGTAGTGTTCTCTTAACCTCGGGATCGTATATGAGTAGCTTTTTGTGGAGCTTCTCATACAATGGTGCCTGCACAACAATAAAGGAACTACCAAAGTGCAGATCTGAAGTAGATAAAATAGACTCGATAAAAGAAAAAAAAAAGAAAATGCTGAAAAATGACTAAGATGCCGGAAAGGACTGAATCTTAATCTAGCTAATTCCTAATCTAGACCGTAATTAGTCCCCGGCAATGGCGCCAAAAACTTGATGTAGGAAATATCAAGCTATACAAATGCCTATTATCCACTTACCGCAAGTGTACGGATCGGTGTAATAAAAGGGTAGAACTCTGGGGACTAATGCAACCTAAGCTAAGAATATGACTAAAATAAGACTGGTTGAATAGATGGTGGTGTGATATGAATCTCTAAAACACTAAGGTAAATCGTGACAGCGATGGGAAGATGCAGAAGACTTGACAATTAAGAACACTATGGGTTTCGGGTTATCGGAATTTGCAAGGATGTAACGATCAAAGGATCATAAACCTATCGAACTATCTTGACAACGAGGAATTCATGCTCTAAAATAAGGAATGATTCTCCCAAACCTAAACCTCCTAACCATAATTACGTGCAATCCTACCTTCCAACAACGATTAACTCGTGATTACGGTAGCGTTAAGTGCACAATCCTAATTCCTAAGTCGATTCACCGACCGGTCAAATTCTCATTGATTAAACTTAATCTACAATCAACTATTTCGGATTCATAATTTAACCTTCCAGCTAAACACAAATTCCTAGATTACTGAGCGGGCAACACTAGTGTAAAATGTTTACGATGTTGATTGTAAAACCGAATATCAAAAAAGTTTCGATAAATCTAAGCATTAACCCATAACCAAAACATCCATTACAAATCCGATGTCCCTAACCCATAGTTGGAAATCTACTCACTCATGGCTTCTACTGTCAAACAAGAGAAAATAACCCTAGACAAGATAAAGAATAAGAAATACGATTCCTCGATCTTCCCTGTCTTGTTACCGAAGTCTGGATTGATGTTTCTCTCATCAAATCTAACCCTTAGGACGTAGAATAGCGCCTCAACCCACCACTTAGACCCGAACCATCGATCTCGATGTACTCATGTCAATGTAAACCTCAAATAGTTAAAAACTTATCCAAGGTGACAGCGGAGTATAAGCGTGTGGAATCTAATAACTCATGAACGGTAAAATATATCAAACAAAGCAAGGGATAAACGGTATACACGAAGATATGGATACTTGGTACTGAAACCTAGAAGGTGAATGCAACTATAGATCATGAATTCAAGCACAAATACTCGACTAATCGGTATCCAAAAGACCTATAAGCAAACCAAGAATATTGTTCAAGATTCGACAAAGTTGCAAAATAATGACTAATCTCGAAAATTCGTACTAGGTATCCATCTGCTTATTCCTAATCCTAATTCTAATCGCAATTATGTCATTCCAGGAAAGCATATCACTCAAAAGAGTACCCCCCAGACCTGAACATAACACAGTCCCGGTGTTCGAAATCTATGAGAGGTACCCGTATGCCAAAACTCGAAAGAAGATAAAAATGAGAACGGGTACACCTGATGTATTTTGCTTTTTCGAGTTGGTGATACATCCGGATGTTATACTCGTCTACTCTATTGCGGGTATTATCGTGAAGAGCCTGTGATAAGAGTCATGCAACGCAAAATAGAGAAGAGAGTAATACATCATTATGTCCGATAGAGCATACATAAACGCGAAAACTAAAAAGAAATAAAATAAAGAAAATAGGTTCATAAAGCAAAAAAAATAGAAAAAGGAAGAAGAAAATGAAAAATGAAAATAGTGGCCTAATTTTCTTCCTCTCCACCGAAGAAGTCTGAAGGTCTGCTGGCTCCGCGGAGGTCGCTTCCCCAGGTGGGAAGTAGAACGACTATAGCTCGTACGGGATGTTTGGACGGTAAGGAATGGCGCTTGTTTGGTAGTCCTGTGGAATCGGCATGTACGCCTCCGAGTCATGCTGCATGCTCAGCTGCTGGAATCGGCGAACGGACTCCGTGATGTAACATGTTTGCTGAATGGACTGCTCCTGGAATTGTTGTTGCTCCGTATACCTCACCGCCTCGATGTCGTACCTCGAGGTCATATCACTGCTCCGCCAAGAATGACTGATATCGGCTCTTTTCCGCAACGGACCTAAGAACATCAGAAACACCTTCCATAGAAGGGAAGTCAGAACGGTGTCCACGGTAGTCAGTGGGTACGAGGATGAGGGGCGCGTCAGCTACGCTGTCGAGACATCGATGGTCCTGGTGTAGCTGCTGGAGCTGGATCTGCCTTATCTAATCGCGGACCAGGGTGCTGGATGGTAGGATCGATCCTAAAGCGTATGCCCTCCTCGTCTAGTTCGGGCATCTGAATCTCGTCGAGGTCGACCTCCAAGGTTCGACCTTGCTCATCCTTGTAGCTCCATATGATCCTATGTCGATCGTTTGATATTGCCCCTCGGTTGCGAAGGTTCAGGAGGTTGAGCGCGGGCACCTCATCAATCTTGTCCTCCATCAGGATGCCAAGGTTGATACCAACTCTCTGCGCTATCATCGTATTTACTCCAACACAAATGATCTTCGTATCCGTGTTGCACTTCTTGGTGGCAATGTCATGAAAGTGTCGCATAATTAATGATGCCAGTCGACATCGAGCATATCCCATTCGTCACCATCGACGTCTGTGTACCGCATGCCTTAGGTACCCCAGCTCCGTGTTGTTTACTCCACCTTGTGCTCCTTTGCCAAAGATCGAGGAGCCTGAGAAATAGTTGAAGTACCTGAGGGCGGGATGGCGTATGTGGCTGGCCTTGGACTTCGTTGAAAAATCCTCACACACTATCTGGTAAAGGTGCGGTGCGGGAAGTCTAGCACAATAGCGAACTGTCGCGCGCTGAGCCTGTAGTTCTGCCCTAGCAGATGGAACTCCATAAATGCCTTGTCCCGATCTCCTAACTCGGGGAAGAAGGATGTGTATGACGCGAAGAACTCCGCAGTGAGGTTGTGGTATGTGTACTCCCGTGCCACCCGCAATCTGTTCCACTCCAATGTGTTGAAGATTGTGTCGATGTGCTCTTCGATGCGGAAAGCACTCATGGCTTCCGTGGATAAGAAGCGGGATGGCTGAATGCGCGGTAACAGTTCGTTGAACCTTGCTTTGTGACCGGACCAGAAAGGTTATTGTCTGGTATTTGTACTGTTGGTGGGACGTCGTGATGGGCATGTATGAGGTTAACTCCGTGATAGCGTCCGGCTTTGCTGGCCATCCCTGCTCCAGGTCGTAGGCGTCTGCTCGTCGTTTTTTTAGTTTTGGAAGAATTTTGGAGCCATCTGCAAAACAATCAAAGAAAAAATGAACAATTAATCACTATTTGAAGGCAGCCCGCGCGGGTAGAGGGTGTGACCCGTTCGGGCTGCATTTCCGGAACAAAATCGTCGTGAGTCTAGTAATTTTTTCCCGACCCGGGTCCAATCAGTGCCCGATCGCGCTTGAACCTGGTTAGCCGACCAGGTCCTAACCCTAACCCGAGCAGGCTGGTCGTGAGATCGCGATCTGTTATCTGATTTCATGGTTCAAATCACAAATATCACCCTAAATCATTCCAAGCAGGCCTAAATCTAGTCTAAATCAATCGAAAACATAGATTAGTTCACGAAAATACCTGGATTACGAGAATAAATTGAAGGTTTTGGGGAGAATTTGCGAGAGAAAAGGGAGAGAGAGGTAGTTCGAGTAACCGGCCGAGGGTTCGTCAACACAAGGGTTGGCGGTGATGAGAAACGGCGGCGGCGACGTGAGTAGTGTCCGGCGGGGTGAGAGGTTTCTAGTGTGAAGCACGCTCGGGTGGGTTTTGTTTGTGAGGATTGCAACCGTTCGGGTTACTCGAAATATTTAATTTACCTCTACAGAAGAATGACTTTGCCCGCGGGGGTTGTGTGATCTCGTCCGATCGGGCAACCTGGAAAAATGACCTAGCCCGCGTGGGTCGCATGATCAGCCCGACCGGGCTGTGCTGCAATCTGAAAAAGAAAGTTACGAGGAAAAAAATGCAGTAATAATTATGAAGGCCACTAAAATCCTAAATCCTAAAAAAAATGTACATGTCCTATAGAGAGTTTGAGAGTAGAAATAAAATAGAAAGGAAGAAAAAGGATACGGAGTTCGGGTTGCCTCCCGAGAAGCGCTTGTTTACGGTCTTTAGCTTGACCCTAACGCTTTCAGACGTGTGTGACTTCGTAAAGAGGAGGTACGCCTCTTCCGTCTTCTACTGGATCAGCATATCATGGCTTGAAACTTTGAGCGTTTTCCACTAGCGAATCTCCATTTTTCTCGTCCAATCCTACGACTCCATGGTATCTCCGTCGGACTCGATTTTGCTTGAGTGTTTCCTCGGTGTTCCAGGCGAGATAAGTGTGCGTGCAGGCCATCGAAGGTGTGGGAAACGAGGTGTAAGGCCGAAAAAATGCAGCCCGCGTTGGGGTCTCAGTTAACCCGTGCGGATTCATGTTCCTGTGGTCTGCCCAAAAAACGCAGCCCGCGTTGGGCTAAGGTGGAGGAGGCTCCTCCTACATTTTTGTTCTTCCTCTATTGTGGTATTATGTGTTCAATCTATGCTCCAAAATAATAAGTTGGGCTTGGTTTGCATAAGCTTGCTATTGGAACAAGTGTCTTTGTTTTAAGTTAATTTGGCATCTTTTACCGAAAGAGGCTTTTTATGTGTTTCTTAGTATAGAAGGAATCTCCTTAGATGAAAATGATTTTTGGCTCATTAAAAATTCCTCTCCGACCGTTGGTTTGGCACAAGCTCTTACAAATCGGCGTTTGGTAAAAACATATCTTCATTGTTCAATGAGTAATGGGAATGCTTGCTCTTTTTGGGGCAATTCATTGGTTTCATTGAGTCTCCTTTTCCTTTTTACAGGGAAAGATGTTCCTAGGGATTTAGGTGTTCCTTTCCAAGGTTGGGTGGCTTATGCAATCAGAAACTTGAATTGGTTCATTCTTTCATGTATTATTTCTACTTTTAACCTTTGGTTTCACTTATTTGATTTGTAGCAGATTTCTTATCATCTTCGTTCTATGTAACTCTTTTTGTGTTTATATTTTTCTTCCAATTTTTTTATCTGGATTGATAAACTTCCTTTGTAATCTCATTCTTTATATAATTGTTATATTTTAAAAAAATGATTCATTCGATTAAATATGTGAAGCTAGAAGATATAATATAAAGTATATTTTCTAATGAAATTGAATAGTTCATTAAGTTTTATTTGATATAACTACTTGGAAAGGTGTAATCATATATATAAAAGGGAGGATTTTTCCTCCCCTCTAGTGCTGCCACGTCAGTGCGGAATCTTTGCTTTCGACATGTTATATTTGAATGGTCGGCATCTGCTACATGAGAATCTGAGCGTTCAACTAGAGGTGAGCCATATCGGTAACTCATACGCATATGTCCTTCGCTTTGATGGAAATTTTGTGCAAAGTTGCAGTTGTGAATATGGATTTTTCTTTAAACAGAATCTATATAATTCCTTTGAGGAAGAGCCTGGTTACTTTCAGTTTGCAACTGCTCTAACGTCCAATGATATTGAAGAAATACAGAAATTCCTTGATGCTGCTGTTGATTCAAGGTATATACTAAGAGACTAAACTTTTATAGAATGTCTTTTAAAATTATTCTATTTTGTAGCAGTTCTAGAATTTCATCGACACAAATCAGGTCCTGATATTTGGAGACTCTAGCACACTTCTACGGTTTCATTTTCTTTATGGAGAAGTAACGTATTGTCTATTATAAGATATTACTGTTAAATAATTTGATCATGCCTACAGAGAATCCAAATTCTTGTATCTTTATTCAGACAGGTATTCATTTCATCGTGCTCTCGCATTTTTTACATCAACATGTGATCATGTGCAACTGTGAAGGTTTAATCATTAAAACAATGATGAACTCGGATGCTACCTATAAACCTGCAAAACGGTTAAATAATTGTCTCACTGAACAGGAAACTGCTTTGTACGACCGTCAGATTAGTGTTTGTGGTGTTGATGCTCAGAGAAGGAATTCCATTTAATGATGTTCTTAATATTGAATTAGTTGTTAGAATTTTGTTTCAACATCAGAAAACCCAATTTCTAAAATATTCGAGAATTGTGACTTTGATAATAGCTTGACTTTGGAAATGGACGGCGAAGAGCTAACCGAACAGGAGACTTCTTTGTACGACCAGAGAAGGTAATTTCCATACAGGTGACCGATAGTCACAACACAATGGTTATATGTTTTTAATTGTAATGTGATCGGGTAATCTGGCCGAATGATTTTGCCGAACATGTGTTTCTGTTTCAAAGAACTAAATATCTATGTGTTTTTAATTGTAATATATTTTGATCATTTTTTCTTGATAATGGTTATCTTTTTTCATATCTTTTTACAAATATTTTAGAAGAAGAACATATAAAAAGTTCATGGCTGGAGGATAAGCACTCTGTCTGTACATTCTTGGATATGTATGATTGGAGCAAAAGTGTAATGTTCCGGATTATCTCTTAGAATAGTGGTAGGCATTATAAAGTTTGGTTGCTGCAGACGTAGAGGTGTAACAGAACTAGAATTGATATATCTTTTGTCTTAACTGAGGAGTACTAGGTTTGCCCTAAACTTAATGGATACGTAGGAATAAATTTCATGACCATCTTTGAGTATGTCTTTGGTAGTAACTCTGTCTCGACTATGGTTTGCCTCAGCATACCTTGCCATCATCCAAAGATTTTCTACTGACTCAACAAAAAAATAAACTTAGGAGACCTGCTAAGTTGCTCTCTAACTTGCTATTGTGATTTGTGGTGTATGCAGTGGTATGAGCCATTGATTTTGTAATGGGAAAGAATTGTCATAGTCCTACGTTCTGGCAATTGCTTTGGGATACATCATGTGTTTGCAATATCTTATTTCATTGGTTTACCACCATTGATTTATGTTCGAACTATAGGTTTTTGAATATTTGGATCATATGGATCATATCTATGGATCATATGGATCAATAAATGAAACAGGAGATCCTTTAATGCTCATTGTCTAGAATAACATTCCTTTTCGGGTTACATGTGTCTTTTTGTAGGTTCAACAACTGAATGATCTCCCCATTATAGGTCCTTTGGTTTTTTAGGGTTTTTACTCATTTCACTTTAAAATATTAGGCTACTAAAAATATAGCTACATTCTTTTTAAATGGAAATTTGATTATGCTTATGTTTTGATTATTCTATATTATTGACATTGATTTGTAGTTTGTTTGTTCCACCTTGTATATTTTAGTTCTGATTTTTTTACCGCTATCGCAGACACGCTTGATAGATGTGGCTCGCGTCAGTTTCTAAGGCAAAGGGAAGAGGTTGGAGTAAAAATAGGCATCTATTAATTTCTACCACCGTCATATTGGTATATCTATGAATCTATTAATAGGCATCTACAGTGCATTTTCTGCTGCAAAAGAGTTCTTTTAAGGCTAGGCTCAGGAATTTAATGATTTTCTTGTCATGTTATACTTTTGATACTATATTTCTTATCTGTCTTAAAAGTTTGGGTATCTGATGTGCTATTTCAATTCTAAAGGTTTCTAATGAGCTTCTTTCTGTTATATATGATAACCAATCTATGCGAATCACACTGGGGCCTTTATTACCTTCTGAAAAGAATTATGCTCCATCCATTACATTGATCCTATGCAACGGGGTCAGTAACGTATAAGCCATTTTGTTATGTCTACTGATAATTTAACTTCTGCTCCTGCTCTATTGTAATCTTGATATTTACCAATCTAACTATAAATTCTTGACGTTGGCAGTTCTAGTTAAAATTGTTAACCCAACAAAGCCCTTGAACTCTTACGAGATTGGGACTGTAGACTGAAAGGAAAGAGTCAAAGGTTGAAAACTCAAGAAATCGAATAATATAATATGTATGTCCAGCAAACATTCAAATCATGGTTTGAATAAGTACATTTGACTATTTGATGTTTAAACTGGACGTCTGTTTCTTTCAGTATCAAAGTGATCTCATCTCATGGTTCCAAAAGAGGATAAGAGGGAACATGGTTGTTCTCACTTATCACATTTCTAAAGAGATGAATGAACTGGATCTCATTCGGTGTCAGAGTATCCCAAAGATGTCGGGTGTTGGTTGGCCAGATCTTCCAGATGAAAAGGTTTCTCTTATACTTTTTGCTTTACTTCCAAATTCTCTACGCCTTAGTAAAACGGTGTTCATTCAAGTAAATAAGATCTCTTAAATATAGATGCATATGTTTACCATGGATGTACAACACTCTGGTATTCTGGTTAATAAAAGTGTCATATTTCCAAACTCTTCATATCCATTTCTTACGGATTTGTAGATTTTCCTTCTTATTATAGAAAGGCCAGATAGTAGAGCAACATCTGAGCTTGAGAATTTTGGATAATTCATTACTTCACAATTTTATGAATATTTTTACAAAGAATTTCGTATTTTTTTTGTATTTTGTGCAGATGATACCAGTTCAAGTCAGCTCAAAGAAATTTAATTTATGTTCTTAACAAAAATGAGTATGCTTTAGGCATGGATGCTCACTTCACAATCAACTAGGTGATATCAAAGAAGCATATGAAGACATTGTTCGCGTGAAACAAATAACAAATATTTTGTTTTTGTTTTAAATCATAGGGGTTGATATGAAGTTATGCTATATATCTATTATGTTGTAGGCATGGTGAAGCCAAACGTCAAAGAGAGTGTCGAATTTGTCCAAAAAATAACCAATTAAAAATTAATTTACATTGGGTTTTAACAAAATGACTTCGATTTGATTAAAATAAAATAATTAAATCGATATTTTAAAAATTTTCAAACAGTTGTACTCGATGAGGTCTGGTCCATCAAAGTCAGTTTCGAAAACCTTTTCAAACACATGTGGGAGTTACCTTTTAATTTTTTATACAATCCTCCATCATCCATGAATTTCGAGTTGATAGCAAGATATTATGGGATCATAATCAATAAACGAGTTAACTATCTGTGTCAAGAAGTTGATTGACAACAAGTTCAATTTTGATTTAGTTTAAAATATTTTAAAAATATATATTCAAAAAATATATAATTTATAATATACACTATAAAGGGAATTATTATAAAAAAAATTTGAGAAAAAATGTATTTTTTTAAAACATATAATAATCGAACAAAAAAATTAAATTGAAGCACGTGTAGAGCTCAAACAAGCCCATAAACCTCTTCCCCCAAGAGAAAATGTTAAGGATGGGATGCGAAGGAAACCACCACCAAGTCGCCAGTGAAGATCGTGGAGAGCTCAAGCAAGCCCGAAAACCTCTCTCGGTTTCCATAGAAGCTGCCACCTCTTCACTCCTTCACCGTATTAAAGGGGATTCTCATGACAAGATTATGTTATAGCCCAAAGGCGGCTAGAGTTAAGGCTCACAGAAAACCTTATGCCATCGGTTTAGCCTTACACCATCAATGTCATGTCAGAAATTTAAATTTAAAACTCTACTACCGGACATGTAACTATCATCACATATTTGGTAAATTTTGGGAACCGTTTTGTTTTGTATATATTTCTTATATTTTTATATAATAAATCTTTAAAACCTAAATTAATATAAACATGTTGATGCAATGGACAAAGACCAAGAAAAAATGGATGGTGATAAAGATGGAAGTCTAATCAAACTAAATAAAGCCGAAAAGAGTGAAACATAAAAAGGAAGAAAGAGATAAAGAAACAAGGAAAGATTTAATTTGAGCTGAAACCATTATTTATAAATCATTTACAAGGAATGCAAGAAAACAGAAAGAAAAGCGTTTACAAGGAATGCAAGAAAACAGAAAGAAAAGCGTTTACAAGAAATGCAAGAAAACGGAAAGAAAAACACAAAAATAGCCTCTGGTGAGTCAAAAGGAGTGAGACAGTTACCAACATTAAAGGAGAACTCATGGAGAGAATAATGTTTTATTGTTAACAAAATCATCATAACATTGTCGCAGCAGTTATGGTAGCAACAATATTTTTTCATGTTCCTTTTTTAGTGGTGGCGTTAGTTCACTCTCTCTCGTTGTTGTTGATACTCTGTAATTGTAAGTTGGTTGATAGATAGAAAATGTTCTAATTTTAGTCAACATAACATTGATGACTTTTAAAGTTTTTTTTTCAAAAATGCCTACTTTGTAAAGATTACTTGCTTTTTATAACTACAGTTTTTTTCGTTTATTTATTTAGTTATTTATTTTCATCTCTAAATTATAAATAACTTCTATATATCAGATTGATTCAATTAACTAAAAAATAAAATAAATAAAATCATTATTTATTTTTTAGGTTGTGTGTAAATTTATTTATATTTTTATTTGTGATATTTATAATTTTGTTTATGGTATTAAACAAGGATCGTTTGAGTATATGAAATATAAGTCAATATCCAAAATATTAACTCCTTATATAATTAGAACGATTCATTTCGTACCATTTCCTTTGTATTGTTAATTTTTGGGGTATCATCATTATGCTTAAAAAATATTTTACTCTTTATCCCTGTTTAAATGGAAACTAACTAATTCTGAAATATTACCTTTTGTATTATTACTTTTTGTGTATCATAGTTATACTTTAAAAATATTTGAGTCTGAATCTCAATATGAATGAAACATAATCGGTACACCAAAAAAAATTTAGTTTAATAGAAATTTGGTGTAAGATTTTATATAAATAAGATTAATAAAATGTGTAATGTTGAGGGTAGACCAAATATTTATAATGTGAATATTCTTGTATTTTTATATATTGAATAGTCTATAAAAGAACAATTATATTATGAAGTAAAAAAATAATAATAGAGAATACTATATTATATAAAAGATATTTTTAAGTTTAGAAAATAATATAGACATTACACATGAAACGATAGTGTGAAAAAAATATATATTTTACGAAATATAACAATATTTGAGGAGGAGTTTTCACGCAGGTGCTTCAATCCAATTCCTTTTCAGTTTTAGGGATTATTATAAACAAATTACACAATTATTTTACATTACAACTTATAAATCTATTGTTCAAATTTATACATTGAAATTTTTATTTCGTGTGTTTGTATTGTCCCGTATGCTTATCAAATCTAATGACAATGTTCAAATTAATGAATTGTATACAAAATAAAAGATAAATATATTTTAATTATCACAAATTCGTGCATAACGCGGGTATCATATAATCTATATATAAATAAAGAGGTTTTTCTCTCTCTTCTGATGAACCACCTCATCGGAGAGAGAGAAAACCTTTCATTTATATATGGATTCAAAAACACATACAAATTTATGTAATATATATATATATATATTCATATATTTTTATTATATTATTTAAATAAAATAAAAATATATACATAAAAATCTTTATTTATATATAAATTTAAAATGTATACATATTTATTTAATATATATTATATAAACTTATAAATAAAAATAACTATTTTATACATAATAACTAACATGTATTCCATTAAAAAATTCAAAGCAAATTAAATATTATAACATGCATTATTTTTTATATCTTTTGGTGTTATTTTGAATTTATATATAAATATTTTAATTAAATACATAGTAGGTATTATATAATTTAATTATTAAATGGAAAATATATATATTCAATATATATGAATATATATATAATAAATATTTATATATTATATATTAATATATATTAAACAATCATATATATTAAAAATAGGGTTTGGTGTTATTGTAAAGGTGCGTCAGTACCACATGGCAACATTTTATAGGTTCATATTATCCTTTCTAAATAATTATTTTTATCATCTTAAATAAGATAAAACAAATTTGTGGATATAAAAAATATATATTCAATATATATATATATATTGTATATATATATTAAATAAATAATATAAAAGAGATTTGTTTAGCGCTTCACGTCATCTTATTTTTTATTTTATTGACTTTTTAACTTAATTTTTTATTTTATGTTTTAGTTTTCTTTTCTACGACCGTTTCTTCTTTCTTTTTTTCTGGCGAAACCACTTCATCGGAGAGAAAAAAAACATCTTTATTTATATATATATTTAAATTATACATATTTATTTTTTATGTGTTAATAATATATATATGTTAATATATATTGAATATAATACAATTATAAAAATTTAATATATATTTATATATATATTCATATATATTGGATATATATTTTTCACATTTAGATTTTATTATATTATTTAAAATAACACCATAGAAATATATTTCTATATATAATATTATTTATTTATAAAAAAGATATAAAAATACTATTCTAATATTTTTCTAATATTATTTAAAAATAATTAACAATTACTTTGTAATATAGATTCATTTAATACTTAAATAAGATAATAATTAATATGTATTTATTTAAAAAAAATTCAAAGAAAAATTTCTAAAAAAGTACTAAATAATAAAGTGTTAATAAAGTTGATAACGCATTATCTTGAATGCTCACTTTCTAATCTTCTTTAATGCAAACTATTCGGTTGCTTTGATATAATATTATTGATATTATGTTGAATGCTTCACTTTCTTATCTCTTTCAATGTGAACTCTATGTTACTTCGATCAATGTAATTTCAAAATATCTTATCAATTTCCTTTAAATCCATCAATTTGCTCATCTTTTGATTACAGTTTTGTTATTTCACTCTCTGTTTCTCAAGCCTCCAGCTTCCATTGTCTCTCCACTATACTCAAAAGTCATTTTCTCTTCGTTGTACTCAATATACCTTATCGATTTCCTTTAAATTCATCAGATTGTTCATCCGCCGATAAATTGATGTAATTGTTTCTCTACTGATCGAAGATGGCATACATGCTTCCCAAGATGAAATTGTTGATCGATCTTTTCAGCTATTTCGAGCCGATCCTAAATCTGTATGTTAGTTTACTTCCATCTCGCTCGCTTGATTCTCTGTTGGTTCGCAACTTTTTATTATAATCCATTGCAATCAGAAGAAGAAGGAGATTGGGATTCAGATTGGGAGATTGGAGAATCAAAATAGAAAGAGAAGGGATGAGTAAGGGTACAAGGAAGAGGAGATTATGATTGCATATGGCAAGCGTCAAGGGTTTGAGAAAGAGGGACAGAGAAAAGGGGCTTAATCATTTGCGCCCAACTTTCTTAGATTCTTCCTTCCAAATATTATAATAGGTCGAATGGTCTCCATGAAAAGGAACAATATTGTGAAACAAGATAAAAAAAATAGAATATTATATATATACATAAATATTTATAAATTGAGAGGAATGGGAGGAGGAGCGAGGGAGGGAGGTAGTTTGAAAGAAGAAAAAGAAAAAGAATAGGTTTCAACAAAAATTCCAATGGTGGCAGTGCAGTAGTGGCTTTGAAATTGTGGTGCAGCGGAAGGGTAAGAGCGAGAGCTAAATATAAAAATGTAGGCAAAAAGGGGTGAAGAAGGGTGCGAATAAAGGCAATGAGAAAAGGTGATGTTAAGGAGGAAGATGGTGGGATAATAAGGTAAAATCAGGTCATAACGGTGATGTTTGTAATTTTGAAAATGGGCCTAAAAATGTGGATAAAAGAATAACAATAATGTTGTAGATAATGATATATACAAGCTCATGAAGCAAGTGAATGGAGGTAACAAATGCATTAATCACAAAAAAATGGCAACAAGAGTTTCGACTATAAAATTGAAAAAAAAAATATAAAGAATCATTTCACCTTTGATCTAAGTAGATTTTTGTATAAAAATAACTGAATAATAAAATTACAAAATATAAAACATATCTCTATACATATACTGTCCTTTTGTTTGTTTATTCGATAGGCACATCACATATACTTTCTATATATTTGATATCACATCATTAGATTTACTTTGCCAAAAGTGTTATCTGTTATATTTTAGTTTCACACAAGTAATTAATTTAAAAAAGCAAAACATTTGTACAAATTTATACATATTCATATTATACAATTTTATATTTCATTGATGAATTATTGTATCATTGTTACATTTCATTGATGAATCATTGATGAATTCAACGTATCATTATTATATTGTTTATCATCAATTAAAATATAATTCGTATTTAAAAATTAAGATTTTTTTAAGAACACCAACTTTCCTATTTATCTTTTATTAGTACACGGTTTAGTTGCATCTCTTTATTTCGTGAAAAACATGTTTTCTCCAAACATTCATTGATTTTTATCATTTATAAAAGTTCTAAATATTGTCGGATTAAGTATAAGTTTTGAATATATTAATATTTACTTTAAAAAATAATAGACCTATATTTTTTATATCTTTGTTTTTTGTTATCTATGTGTTTAAAAGTGACTTTTGTAACATATAACAATTATAAAAACCTTTTAAAATGATTCAAAATAAACATTTTTTTGTTTGTTTTTTTCTTAATTAAGTTGACAAAATTTTATTAAATAGTGTCGTTATTTATATCATTTTATCAATTATTTACCATCTCAAAATTAATTTAAAATTTGAGAATTCCTTGAAATATACCAAATTTTAATTTTAAAATTATATAAATAATTATATACAAACGCAATTAAAATATTTCTTTCTCAACGCATCGTGCGGGTTTAATTACTAGTGTCTATAATAAAAAGAATAGCTGACTATTAAATTCTATGATACCTCCTACCAAAAAAAATATAAAAAATTGAAACCATATGATTTGTTTTCATAAGGTTGAAAATAAAGATTTTGCTACAATATAGTATAATAGATTAAAAAAATCTGTAGAAATAAATAGCCCATTATTGCAACACAATATATATTGACTCAAATGTGATTTAATTTTAAAACATCAATCTGGTATTTTGTGATTTTGACATTGAAACATTATTGAATACTTGGAAAAAAACGCAATTAAGTAATTCTTCATTGTGAGTGAATTATTAAGCCCAAAAATATGTAAAATCAAATTTATTTTAGATCCATTTTATAATTAATTACATTTCTATATCTATATATATAAACGTTATCAGAATAATGCTATTTTTTGCGATTAAAGATAAAAAGAAATAAAAACATATTTAGTGTGAATAAGAGGTGACTGATTTCTATGTATTCAAAGATTATATCATAAATGATATTCCATTTCTCCCAATTTTTTTAATATTAGTTAAATATACATATTGAGATATTTTACTTACCATAATCACAATATTTCCATATTTAATTACCACCAAATCGTTAAAACCTATATATACGTTTGTAAAACTCATCCGGAAACATACTCTCAAAATGGCCTCTGCAGTCTTCTTCTTGTTTTTCTTGCTTTCATCACCCTTCTTCTCAAACGCAAGCGCGGAACAAAAATTTGGTTTCTCGGTTGATCTCATCCACCGTGATTCTCCCAAATCGCCGTTGTACAACCCCGCGGAAGCCTCCTCGCAGCGTGTGAGGAACGCTCTCCGCAGGTCAGTTAATCGTGCGGTCCATTTCAGTTCGGGTGTTGCGGCACCAAACTCACTTCAGGCTGAGATTACAGCTAACTTCGGTGAGTATCTCATGAACGTCTCGATAGGGTCACCCCCTTTCCCGATCATGGTGATCGCTGACACGGGGAGCGACCTGATCTGGACGCAATGCAAGCCATGCTATGATTGTTACCAACAAGAAGCTCCTCTCTTTGATCCCAAACGCTCAACCACATACAAAGATATTTCTTGCACCGCAAAGCAATGTAAAGCCCTAGACGGAGCCAGATGCAGTAGAAATTCGGGCGGTACTTGCGAGTACTCTGTCTCGTACGGTGATCGGTCTCATTCCATTGGCGCCATTGCCGTTGATACACTTACTCTCGGATCCACCGACCGACGCCCTGTGGCGCTGCAAAACACTGTCTTTGGTTGTGGTCACGACAACGCAGGTACCTTCGACGAGAAGGCTGCTGGTATCATTGGTCTCGGAGGAGGCGCTGTTTCACTCATCTCGCAATTGGGTAGCTCTATCGGAGGGAAATTCTCTTACTGTTTGGTCCCTCTGTCGTCGGAAGACCTAACGAGCAAGATAAACTTCGGTTCCAACGCCATCGTTTCGGGAACTGGTGCAGTCTCTACCCCAATCGTCAAGAAAGATCCGGACACATACTATTTTCTGACCCTCGAAGCGATTAGCGTGGGGGGGAAGAAAATAGATTTCACAAGCTCAAACATTGGAACTGATGAAGGAAACATCATCATTGACTCAGGCACGACCCTTACAATGTTGCCGTCCGAATTTTACTTCCAGATCGAGTCTGCTGTCGCAGCAGCCATCAAAGCAAAGCCAGTGGAAGATCCAGAGAAAGTTCTGAGCCTTTGTTATCGTGCAATTAACAATCTTCGTGTTCCAACTATCACAGTTCACTTCAAAGGCGCAGATGTGAAACTCGATTCCAAGAATTACTTCGTACAAGTCTCAGACAATGTCATATGCTTCTCCTTCGCTCCAAGCGATCAGCTTGCGATCTACGGAAACTTGGCTCAAATGAATTTTCTTGTTGGATACGACACCGTTTCACGGAAGGTGTCGTTCAAACAAACTGATTGTTCTAAGATGTAAAAAAATAAAAAGAAATCATTATTGATATATTCAAATAATTTCTTTTTATTTTAGTTATGTATTCGTGCAATTTCTAAACTATATAATAAGAATGTCTTGTCTTTTGGGTCAAAGATAATATTGTGTCTTGTTTAATTATTTACTTGTTTAATTAATTACTTGAAAATCGCCATCAATGTCGTAAATCTATTACATAAAAGAGTGTTTTTCTTGCATTCTTAGTGTGTTATCTGAGCTTTATTAAAAAAAACAGTGTATTCCCTTTTGAAAATCATATTTTAATTCTATTCTCCTTCGATTTTGACCATCATCCTATTCCCCTCAATTTTCAGTTTTTATCCTATTCCCCCTTTAAAAATCATATTTTAGTCCTATTCCCCTTCGATTTTGACCTCTACCTATTCTCCTCTCAATTATCAAAAATCTGCCTAAAACCCCCTCCGATTTTGACCCAATTTTGACCCAAAATTGATTTTAATTTTGATTTTAATTTTGATTTTAATTTTAATTTTGATTTTAATTTTGATTTTGATTTTCATTTTGATTTTAATTTTAATTTTAATAAATCAAGTTAATTATTCAATTTAATCGACTTACTTAATTTGATTTCGAATAAAATTAAGTAGATTTTTTACTTGAAACCAATTTTAACCCAAAATCGAATCCAATTTTGATCCAAATTAAGATATCAATTTTGACTCGATTTAATCCGAATTTTTACTTAATTTTGACCCGATAAAATTAAGTACAATTTTTACTTAATCCGTAATTTTAACCCAATTTTGATTTTAATTTTGATTTTAATTTTAATTTTGATTTTAATTTTAATTTTGATTTTAATTTTAATTTTGACTCAATTTATACTTAATTTTGACCCAATTTGTATTTAATTTTAACCCAAAATTTTACTTATTTTTAACTCAAAATCGACCCTAATTTTGACTTAATTTTAACGGGTTTTTACGGTTAAATACGGTTTTTTACGGTTAAATACGGTTAATACGATTTTTTTACTTGAAACCAATTTTAACCCAAAATCAATTCGGATTAAATCGAGTCAAAATTGAGATCATAATTTGGGTTAAAATTGGATCGGTTTTGGGTTAAAATTGAGTCAAAATTGGGGTCGACTTTGGGTTAAAATTAAGTAAAATTTTGGGTTATGGATTAAAAAAAATTGGGTCAAAATTGGGGTCAATTTTGGGTTAAAATTACGGATTAAGTAAAAACCGTACTTAATTTTATCGGATCAAGATCAAGTAAAAATTCAGATTAAATCGAGTCAAATTTGATATCTTAATTTAAGTCAAAATTGGATCGGTTTTGGGTTAAAATCGAGTCAAAATTGGATTCGGTTTTAGGTTAAAATTGGTTTCAAGTAAAAAACCGTACTTAATTTTATTCGAAATCAAATCAAGTAAGTCGATTAAATTGAAAAATTAACTTGATTTATTAAAATTAAAATCAAAATTAAAATAAAAATTGGATTAAAATTGAAATTAAAATTGGGTCAAAATTAAAATCAAAATTGGGTCAAAATCGAAAGGAGTTTTAGACAGATTTTTGATAATTGAAGGGAAAATAGAATGAGTCAAAATTGAAGGAAATAAAACTTAACATAAAAAAATGAAGGGGAACAGAATAGACGTCAAAATCGAATAGAGGGGAATAATAAGTATGATTTTCAAGGGAAATAGGCCGTTTTTTTTTAAAAAAAAATTAAGAAGCATTTTCAATCGTCCATTCATTTTCTTCCTCAAATCTTGCGCATTTTTCCTCTCTCATGTTTTCCATTTAGTGCTTTTAGTTAAACGCACATCCAGAGATCCAGAAATCCGAAATCCACACAATCCCTAGCCAGCCACTCCTCTGTGATGATCGACAGACACATATAAGGTTTACGTGGCTAGCCTCCTTCAAAAGCAAGTTCAAGATCTTGGAGGGGACTCAACACTGAACGAGGTCTACGAAATCAGTGAGAAGAGAGCGATAGGTGAAGACGATTTGTTTAACCATACAACCATGGTGTTTTTACGGGGGAAGATCAATGACGAAGGTTAATTCCTCTCGATTTGAGTATATGATTTTCTCGGTGTTGATTTCTCTAATAAATGGTCAAACTAACGGGTAGTTGTGCAAACCCACATACGATTATCTTTTTAATATTCTCTTTCATTCAATGATTCATCTCTTTTTCTCTCTTCTTTGTCAAATATGGAGTTAATGTCGAGTATTTTAGTCTTCTCTTCCAGATATCTCTCGGGCAGCTCCTTGGGAAAAACTCATGGTTAACCGTAGAGATAAATCAAAGGAGGAAGAGGTATGGCGAAGGTAAATTCTTTTCAATTTGGTATTATAGTAGAGAATGTGATCACCTTTATTTTCAGATAGTTTTATTCCGTCGAATGGTTCATTCTTCTCCTCCAGATATCTCTCGCGTAGGTCCTTGCAAAAATACAGGTTTTGGATTTACAACGATGGTAATTTCCTTTGATTTGGGTATGCAGAAAACATAGATTTTGCCGACGATAATCTCTAAGTGAATTCTTGCAGCAGAGAAAGTAAATTCTTTTCGATTTTTATATTGCAGTAGAGATGTGATTACCTTTATTTTTTGTTAGTATTGTTTTCTTTAATGGTTCATTCTTCTTCTCCATATATCCCTCGGACATCTCCCTGGCAAAAAACACAGAACGACGGTAAATTCCTTCGATTTGGCTTTGCAGAAAACATAGATTTTGTCGGTGATAAATCCCGAGTGAATTTTTACAGCAACGAAAGTGATTATCTTAATTTTTTGTTAGTATTGTCTTGTTTCTGATCATCTAAATGCATTATCAATTTGTGTAGTGGAGAATTGTAATTGTTGTACCTTTATCAGTATGGTTTTTTGGTTTATCCATGAATTAATAGATTGATATTGCTGTAGGGGAATTATCGCATATCGATCACAGATGAAATTAGCATCGCCTCAGTGGAGATAACGTGAAGGGTAAGCTATTGGGGCTTACATCCCAGTTGGTGAGTTTGCTGCATTGGTCGGGCTGTGGAATGCCATGTTTCAGACTTGATTCAAATCGTCCTTTTGGGATTACATTTAGAAAGTGAACAATGGTCTTCATGAAAATCCAATTTTGGAGCATCAACACAAGACCACAGACAAAAGACTGATAAAACATGTCTCGTAATCAAGAGAACTTGTATTTTCCCATTTTCTGTTACAAGCATTGACTGAACCTCTGATTTTTCTTTCATTTTGTTTTCATTGACATCTTAGGTTTTTGCAATGAGAGACGGCTTGAGAAAAGCATGAAATTAGAGAAATATAGTCATATATTGGTTGTAAGCTCAAAACACATGGGAGTAGTCCTACATGAGGTATGCAATTCCTACCCGATCCTGAAGATTTTGAAAAATCAGAACCCGGTACTCAATTCTCATTAAGTGAACAATCCTAGATCATGTTTATGAAGCTGATCAAAGCTTGTAGCACATCTAGCTAAACAGACCATGGAATTATAAACCTTTCCATTTGTTTTATAGGTAAGTTTTTGCTCAGCTCTATTATAGCTATGGAGTAATCGGTTTGTTTTTTGGTTTAGATCCATTACTATGGATCATCATATGTGGGTATGTTACTTTTTCAGGTGAATATTGTTTAAAAGTGGAAACTACATGATGGAAGTTCTCTTCGTTGCCCATTTAACACATGAAAAGGAAGATTTTAGGTTCATAAAGGTTGAATAACTTTACGGATCCTGCGAAGCAATGTACAAACTAGATATGGTTTGTTCCATCTTATTTGTTTATTTTCAATCTTATTACCTAAAGAATTGAATAAAAAAAGCTTGTATATTCACAACCAATGGTCCATGGTAGTAGTTGGAGTCTTATTATATAAATAATCGGTGTCTTATATTTGAAAGAACTTCTTAGCATTAGTGTTGTTGGGTATTTGTGCATATGCTTAAAAGATGTGATTCCCTTTTTTTTTCTCTTAGATTACTCCTTTTTTGCCTACAAATGAGATATCCATGTGCTCAAAGTTTGTTGATGATACATGTTATGCCTTCTAACATATTTTGAAGCTAAGGACATCACTTGTGCTAAATGGATTATCTCAGCGTAAAGATTACTCATATAGAGTTTCAGAGTTTCAAGTCAGATATTTGGTCATTCACCTCTAAATTCAAAACGTCTCAGGATAAAAAAAAAGAAACAACTAACCACTCAGGATAAAAAAAAAGAAACAACTAACCACCATCCCAAAATATTTGGAGTGAATATGTTTTTTGGGAATTATATTAGTTTTTCATATGATAAAAAAAAAGTGTAGTTATATTATTAGTACAAAAGAGAATTTTCTAACAAAATTTTGATTGTTTTAGCAATTTTTATATACAATGATTGATATTAATATTATAAATAAGATATGATATTTGAGACTTTATTCAAATATATTTCTCATATTTAGTTCAAAATATTATAAAGATCTTTCTAATATTATTTTCATCTTCATTTTGATATAGTTATTGTATTTTTTGGATCTAAATAATATTATATAATAGAAATAACTTCCGGGCACCTGCGACTTAGCAAGTAAATATCTCTTATTTGGGTTTTTTTTTTTATCGATTCTCAATAATTCAATGGATGTTTCAATGAAATATGGTTTGAATGAAAATTGAAATTTTTTGAAAATATCCTACCACTAATTATTTTATAGGTTATAAAAAATGTTATGACAAAAATATTGCAACAATTTGTTGAATAAAGATCCAAATATCATAAATCAAATTCTCAGAATCCTAAATAGTATAAAGATATAATTTATGCATAATTTAAAAAAAATTATGAATTGTTACAAAAGAGATAGGTGAAAAAAAAAGATGCAAATTGAATAGAAACAAGTTAAGCGGTAAATACACATCAAAAATTAGGGTTTTAGTAAGCTTTTAAGGATAATTTTGTAATTTTGTTATTTTTTATGTTTATTTTGGTGAAAAATGTATATTTTCATATTTAACTAAGGATACTTTTTTATTAATATTTTTACATATTAGATTATCAAGTTTGTATGTTTAGTTTTCAAGAATAATTTTTAAATTTTATTGTTTTGAAGTTTATTTTAATATTTAGATTTAACATATGATTTTTTTAATTTAATAATTATTTAGATACCTATTTATATTGTTTAAATCAAATTTGAATCTGAATATACATAAATATTGATTTTAATGATTGAATTTGAATCAATTGATATTTCGAAAAAAATTTAGGTAATAATGATCTTGCGGATTGCCTATAATTTTTCTCTAATTTTTCAAATATCAACAAGTGTATTCAAAAACACTATCAACAAAAATGTTTTTTTTATTATAAATCGCTTAAAAACAAAAAAAAATGTACACAAAATATAAATACACTCTATCAATACAATAAATCATTTTTCGAAATAACAAATTATTCAGGCATTATGCGGATCATAATCTAGTTGTTCTTACCAATATAAATTCAGATATTTAGTACAAAACTCATTAATGCAGTAGAATAACAAGTTTTTCAGATTAATCCCTTAGTTACATCCCAAAATCAAATCAGAATATTCAATGAAATATTTAATTTGCATACATGTTTTCACTCTTTATTTAGAAATATTACGTTTTTCTACGCATCGCTTTATTTTATTATAAGAATATATGTTTTATAGGTTGGGTTATTCAGGTCGTTCCGGTTTGGGTCGGTCCGGATAACGCGAAATGGCCATCCCTAGTGAACAGAGAGCACGTATTTACTATTTTTGTGGGACAAGAACACCAATAGAAATAACTACCAAGGAAAGAAAATCCCTAGGATTTAGGTAGAGATGTATGGGTTATCCATCAACGAAAGTGGTAAATTATTTTGAATAGTGATTTTTCGATATCTTCTGATTTTCGAATAAAGTGTGTGATGTTTGTCTCTATGCAAAATAGACTAGAGAACCATTTCCATAAAACATAAATAAGACAACACAATTTTTCAGCTAATGCACATAAAAAAAATAAATCTTTATGAGGAGATCATATTATTAGAAACACAATTACATCTCAAAGATTTTATTGTACTAGTTGAACGACAATTCTACAAGACAGTCAAAATCATTAAGACGGATAATAGATCAAAATTTGTTTGTCTTAAAAGATTTTTGTCTACTAAAGGATTTGTCCCTGAGACATTATGTGTAGGAACACCACACTAAAATATTTGTGTTGAACGAAGGCATATATCATGAATGTAGCATGCTCACTCATGTTTCAGGTTCATCACTCGATACAATTATAGGGTGATAATGTTCTTGTTGCAACACATCTTAACAATTGGACTATGTTTTCTGTAATTGTTGGTAGAACCAATATGAAATCTTATATGGAAAAATCTTGATTATGCTCATATATATATATATATATATATATATATATCGGTGTTTATGTTATATTCATAACAAGAAGACGGACAATGAAAATTCACTCCAAAATGTTTATAATGTGTTTTTATTGATATCCGTCTAGCAAAAGGGATTACGTGTGTACAACCTTAAGACCAAAAAATTCATGGTGTTTTGTGATGTTGTTTCTTGTGAAGGAAAATTTTCGTTCCCTATACTTGTTCATCGACCTCTATAATTATAAGACAAACTTCTGAGTTCTTTATTTAGGGATATAACGAGGATAACTTGGTTTTTCACTACTTGTGATACCCCTGATAATCCAGTATTAGAGTTCATTTTCCTCACTGACGCATCCATACTTGATCTTAATCGTCCACTAGAAGCGATATCTGATATTCACTTGGGACGTGGAAAAAGATAAAAACTTCCCTCACTCATTCTCTAAGACTATTTGATCAATGCGGCTTAGACATTTGATAAAACCACCACTTTGTATCCGCTTCTATACTCTCTCTCTCTCTCTCTTATAATCACATTTACCAGTACACCATGTCTCTCTCTCTCGCATTTTACCAGTACACCATGTCTCTCTCTCTCGCATTTTACCAGTACACCAAGTTTTTCATTGGGAAAAGCTAATAAAGGCAGAGTGTGCGACATTACAGGACAACCACACATGATATATCCCTACTCTACTTTCCAACAAAAAAGCAATTGATTGTAAATAGATCTTTCGCATCAAGTAACGATCTGATGAAAAAATTGAACAGAACAAGGCACATCTAGTGATGTTAGGGAACCATCACACGTAATGTGTGTATTACAATGAAAGTTTTGCCCCATTAGCCAAAATGGTAACCATCGGAACTTATCTTGGAGTTGGTGGAACACAAAATTATGATGTTCATTAATTAGTTGTCGACAACGCATTTCTACACGAGGATTTCACTGAGGAAGTTTAAATGAAATTCCCACTTAGATTTCAATCTCCACGACCAAATAAAGTTTGTCGCCTGGAAAAATCTCTCTATGGTCTCAAATAAACATCGTGATGTTGGTTCTCTAAGCTTGGTGTTGCCTTAACACGTTATGGGTTTCAATAGTCTGAATCTGATCACTCCTTTTTTTTTCTCACGTACGATATTTGCTTACATGTTTTGGTTTATGTTGATAATCTATTTATTACTTGAAACAAACTAGTCGGCATCCGCACATTCAAGGCCTATCTGAGATCTTGTTTACATATAAATGATCTTGATCCACTCAAGTATTTTCCTAGAATCGAAGTTGCACAGAATTCTATGAGTGTATCCTTTAGCCAGCAACAATATGCTCTGGATATCATATCTAAAATTGGACTCCTTGACAGCAAACAAGCTTGATTTTTGCTAAGAAAAAAATCACAAGTTGGCTATCTCCACTAGTCCCCTACTACCTAATCCTGGAATATGTTGAAGACTTTTGGGACGTCTCATCAACTTATTCCCATTTGCCCATACCCAGTTGCCCATACCTCACATACAACGTTCACATCCTCTCCCAGTTCGTGCATCATTCAACACTTGAATATTGAGATGTTGCTCTACACGTTGTTCGCTCTGATTCTAACCTTCACATTTCTAGTTGGTTTGATTCAGATTAGACAGGTTATCGACGGATTTTAAAATCACTCTCAAGATGGTTGGTTCTACTAGGCACATTCACCGTGTTTTGGAAATCAAAGAAATGATATACGATCTCATTGTCTTCCGTTGAAGCAAACTATTGTTCGATGGTAATCAAAATAGGCAAACTTCTCTAGTTACGTGGTCTTTCTCATGTGTTTGGGAATTCCCACAACAAACACATGCTTCTTGCATTGTGATAGCCAATCAACCACACATATCACGGCAGACCCAGAACCAAATATAACAAAGTAAATTGCAATTTCATCTATCCAAAATCACAGCGCTTCTCGTGGTGTGACCGAGTCTGCCACAAGAGTACCACGCTCCAGCGCTTCTTTCAAGAGCGGTAAAAGGTTTTAGTGAAATAGATTATATTTAGTTTTTTATTATTTGGAACAACAGAATATTATTTTAGGAGATACATATTTCCCTTAGTATTATATTTGGACAAGATTGCCCCAAATCTAAGCGAGAGAGATATAGATTTTAGATCTTAAATCCAATCCTAAAGTGGAAAACATAGGATCGGTTTTCGTACTACCTTCTTTAATATTTCTTTAAATAAAAAACTGAATTGAAGAAAACAGATGATCTAAATTGAATTCGGGTTTAGTTCTAAACTCGAATAACTCAAATCTCAACCGAAAACCGAATAACCTGGATGGAAAATTATTTGGATAAAATTAGATCCATTTTTTTTTCAAATGCCAATGACCCAAACATAAACGCCAACAATCCAAACCAGAACCCCAAATGCCTACCCTAGAATAAGTCAGGAGCGGCTTCTTGTGGTTGCGATTCAGTCGTGCAGGATTGGGATCTGATGTCTTCTTGCCCTTGGAAGGACATGAAATGCGGCTTCTGGAGCCAATTTTCTGGTCACATGGTTACACTTTCCATCTAGTGGTGAGCCAATTCATCTAAGAATGAGGTTTGAACCACAAGAGGGCACGATTTGAAGCTTTGTGCAAGCTTGTGAAAACGCTTCACGACATGACTGTAAAAATTTTGACATGCCGTGTTTTCAAGCATTTTCCTATTGTTTTTTGTCAGTAAGTTTGTCAACAACCAGAGTCTAAGATACATAAATATGCAAGGTTTGTATTACATCAATTCAACATAACATAACACAACACAACAAAGATTGCGTACTTATCCTCGCATATTCCGGAATCAGAGGTAACCTCTTCAGATAATTCTTCCTAAAACACGATCTCAAAATGAGATTGCAAGTATCACCCGAGCTCATTCTATCATAAAACGTAACCTATTTAACCTGTAGGAATGGCGTTTGGTATGAACAATGAAAAAGCTAAGCAACCAAGCCGGCTTCTTCAGAGTCAGGAACGATAATGTCAAGCCTCATCATTGGTTTATACCGTTGCGGAACTCGGGCTCCACTTTGCATACAAATCTCAACAACAGCAGGAGCTTTACCGTAAAATCTCTTGAGATAGCTGGTGAGCGGAGTTCCCTTGGGATCCCTCACATGCCATACATAGTTTGGGGGGAAGATTTCATCCACAGTCGCATCCTGCCATCCGTGCTTCCCGTCCCTCCACTGGTGCTTGAACTCTCCGCATAGCTTCACACTGTGCCCCCATGGTCCTACATGAACCTCGGAACAATATCCGCATGCTTTTACCGTGTACTTCCTCATCAACTTGGTCACTCCCCATCTCACATTCTCATATGCATCCATTGTTTCCTGTGCTATCCGTGGTACATCTTCCGGTGGGGAACGTGTATATCTTTCAAAAGCACCAAGTGTGTCAAGCTCAGCAAGTTGAGATGAGGATAGGTCTGTTGATCGCCAAGGCCTAGGCTCTCTCACAAACCCACCTCTATCCATCACTTTCTTCCCAATCATCCGAATTGGTTGTGTCCTCCTGCGAGAAGGATATTCTGGTATCTCCACCCCAGCTTGGATGCATAGCTCCACCACAGCCGGAATCCTATCATAGTCAAACCGGGTCTCATGCTTTATGCGCCGCCCAAAAGGATCATACATGTGGTAAGATTCAACAGGAATGAGAACATCATTGACGGTACCCTTGACCCATGAATGAAAACCATGTCGCCGTGAACTTTTTGAGCCTTGGCAATCCTGAATTTTGTGACCAGCATTGGCCACATGAACTGCTGCACATTCACTGCAAAAATACTAACGATAATAAGTTGAAACATGCTTTCTAATGTTTTCACTTGTATTCCTGAAAGTTAAACAGAGGAGGCGAAAATAATAAAGGTATTTAAGGAAACATTATCGGGTTACCTGCAAGCATACGCTGGAGTCGCATGCAGAAGTTGTGTTAGACCCTTTATGAGCAATTTCCAGTTATCTAGCACCTCATGAGCCACAGGAACAAGATCAGGCACCAGTAATCCATTTTTTGGAGGGTCAAGTTGCTTTTCAATGCCCATCTGCGCTAGCTTCTTGTCTTTTCTAGCTTCTTCCTGAATCTTCTTGAACGGAATAGGATAAGGCTTCTTCTTTTTTTTCGGTAAAACAGCGGGGAGATCGACATTTTGAGTATACATGTATTTTTTCCTGAAAGTTGCACTCTTTTCAGGTCTCTGATTGGAACACAAGAAAGTTCTGAATCTCACCGAACAACCGATCTTCACAATCCCACGGGGAAACTACATTTAAAGAAAGCATTCTCCTAAGTTACTTGCAAAAGGGAAAGCCTACACGGCCTACGAAACTTTACAAACTCATAAACACCAACAAAATCAAACTTTGTGAAAAGAAAATAAGGTAAATGTCATAATTCTAAAAATTCCAACAGACCAAAAGTGATGAAATGAAGCTGGAAAACTTGTAGAAAAGTGAAGCACAAACCTCAAAGCAAAGTGCATAGGAGCCTCGAGCAGACAGAGCGAGCAACTTGGAATCCATTGTCTGAGGCCAAACACCAGCGTTCGCAAGAACAATAGCTGAAATGAAAATTATGGATGATATTATATGATCAGATAAGGTCAAACACAGAGAGAAAGACATGGGTGTGCATTACCTTTACAAATAGGTGACACGAGAAGCATGTTCACTTGATGAAGCCAAAACGTAAAAACCCAGATAAGATTTGAGCTAAAACACCTAATTTTTTGAAGTCCTTGGACGTTTGGCACTAGATGTGAGCTTTGACTACAGATACAGGGACAAAACACTATCTTATTTTTCGAAACAACAATGTTGTCTTTTGGGCATTTTATCGAACACGTTGTGAGCCTTTTGAATTACACGATCTTAGAGATCTGCGAAGAACGAGAGAAACCAAGAACATAGAAGTTCATGCAGAAGAACTCTCACCTAGAACTGGTGACGTTCCGACCGAAGGATCAATGAAGAAGAACCAGCGTCAGATTATTATTATTATTTGTTGGGTGGGTTTTTTAAGAATTTTCTTTTCGATTTTATTAAATTTTGTGGTAAGCTTTGATGATATAATTCGCGGGCCTTATTTCTGTCAAACCCGATAGTAAAAGCCCCACGTCTCATTTTCACTTTAAAATCATGGGCGAGAACAAAAATGGGGGCAAAAATGGAACCGATCAAATCAATCCAAACCGAACCGCACTAAAGGAATCCAATTCAATCAAATTTGGTCGATAAAGTTCTTTTTATCAATCTACGAAAAAAAAAACTTATGAAATGGTTTCATGATGATAATTAAAATATATTTATTTTATATTTTGTGTATAATTCATTTATTTGAATATTGTGGTAATATAAACAAACGAAATAAAATTTTCAATGTATACATTTGAACAATAGATTTATAAGTTGTAATGTAAATTAATAGTACAATTTGTTTATAATGATATCTGAAACAACAAAGGAATTGGAATGAAGCAAATGAGTGAAAATTCATCCTCGAATATTGTTATATTTTATAAAATATCTTTTTTTGTCACACTATCGTTTCATGTGTAATTTTTATATTATATTCTAAAATTAAACATATCTTATATATAGTGTAGTATTCTATATTATTATTTTTTTACTTCATAGTATATTGTTTCTTCTATAGACTATTCAATGTATAAAAATACCAGTATATTCACATTATCAAGATATGGTCTACCATCAATATTACACATTTTATTGATCTCCTGTATATAAAATCATACACCAAATTTCTATTCAAGTAAAAAAAAAGTTCGGTATGCCGATCATTTTTCATTCGAATTGAGGTTCAGATTCAAATATTTTTAAAGTGTAATTATGATACAAAAAAGTTATAATATAAAAGGTAATATTTCAGACTCAATTAGTTTTCATTTAAATAAGCGATAAAGAGTATTGAAACATAACGATGACACCCCAAAAATTAACAGTGCAAAGAAAAATTTACGAAATGAATTGTTCTAATTATATGAAGAGTTAACATTTTGGATATTGACTTATATTTCGTATACTCAAAGGATTCTTATTTAATATCACAAATATAATTATAAATAGCACAAATAAAATTATAAATAGAGTTAGTGTTATATTGATGGTGTCATTCCTATAGTACCAAAAGCAAAAAGTTAACAAAACATTATCAATAGGAACAATTTAAATGACTCTATCCAATAATGCAAGTATTAATCAATGAACTTATGTATTTATTAGCAAAAATAAAAGAGTATACATATTCAAGAAGTATCCTACATGAAAAGATAAAAATTTATCCAAATACATCAAAAGAATAATATGGGGGCAATTATTTCCTAAACATTGGTATGCTTACAATTTAAATAGACAACACCATATTAAATCTTATCAAGGAAACACAAAAGTATAATTCATCTAAAAAACTTTATCCATTAGAGAAAAGCAAGAACTTTCTTTTCATACCAAAATTCAATTGATTAGAACAAATTTTCAACTTATTAGACCAATCGAATTCTTTCGCCAAAAGATATGATTATGGTGTTCAAAATAGTATAATTGTTACCGTATATTATCAAAAGCTTTTAATATCATTTAAACCCCAATAAGAAAAAAATGTATAACATTAGACATGAATCATGATAAGACAAAAGATAAATTATTTTGCATTAGGATATCTAAACATAGTATAATAAAAGAATAATTCTATTTTCTACAAGGATAGGTTTGTTGATAAATTATAAAAAGATTTTAAGCTAAAAAGTAATCATAAAAATTATTTTGCATTAGGATATTTAAACATAGTATAATAAAAGAATAATTCTATTTTTCTACAAGGATAAGTTTGTTGATAAATTATACAAAGATTTTAAGCTAAAAAGTAATCATAAAAATGGGTAGAACTTTGAGGATCTCGGATCGCTGAACCAGTTTTGCCTTCTTCATCGTCAACGATGCATTTTCTAGGACTTTGAAGATGATGGATCGTTGAACGATGATTTCCAATAATTGGCAAATAACATATGCCCGCAGTCCAACATTCCTACCAGCCTTAATAGTTTCACCCTTTGTCTTCTATCCAATAAAGTTGGCAGGCTTGACATAGACATAATCGTCAGTGGAATATTCAACTCCATTGTAGAGAAATATTGTTTTGTTAGTGTTGAGTTTGAGTATTTCCTTTTTCTCTTCCTCATCGCTTATCATGCATGATCTGCAGGATCCAGAACCAACCCCAATATCACCCTGTGGAAGTCTAAAGAATGCCCCTCTCTCAGGCCAATATAAGCTTTTACAATAATACTCACCCGGCATTTCTTACCTTTTCCTTTCTTCTGCTCTCGCTTGCTCAAGCTTTTCGGCTTGAGCGTGCTCTTTCCTGTACTGATTCCCCCATGGTCTTGAGTCGGAAGAAGTATCAAGGAAATCATCCATTTGTTAGAAACAGCTACCTCTCATTAGCTGCATTTCCAAGAACAATTTGTCATCCTCTATGCATGAGTCCTCCGTGGAACATTTTTGCAGCGACATGTTCTTTCAAACATGTATTCCACAAAATAGATGGCAGGGAGTTCATCTAATTCATCAACTTCAAATAACACTGCACCACCCACTGCCACCGTTTCTCTCCAACAGAGGCTTGCCTATATAGAGGCTCATCAGCGAACATTTTTCCTATGGGCTCACCATCCCACCTTGTTTCATATAACAAATTTTCTAAAGCAACAAAAGTTTGTATGAACCTTAAGAATACAAATAATTTTAGATGAGGACAACAAAGAAAACAATATTTTTATAGTCGAAAAAGGAATAAGAAAAGATCTTACATTCTCGGATATGAGACGGTAGCTCTAACATTGGAGAAGGGGTTTGCAAGCCCTTTGCAAGTCCGATGCATCAACCTTATGTGTTGAGGTCCTTTGCAAGCCCAATGCATGAACCTTATATGCTGAAGTGCTTACCTAAGTCTTAAAGGACATTCTTAGAAAAAAATATCGAGGCATCGGATGATATATTGTTAAGTGGTAACA
Organism: Gynandropsis gynandra; assembly: GCA_036759665.1. NCBI lineage: Eukaryota > Viridiplantae > Streptophyta > Magnoliopsida > Brassicales > Cleomaceae > Gynandropsis > Gynandropsis gynandra. The sequence continues at coordinate 38,178,381 of CM071864.1, read as the reverse complement.
AACCTAATATGCAACAATAATTGAAAACCAATGTAATGTTCGCAATCCTAATCAAAGAAATATCATATATTTTTTTCTATATTTTTTGGCACATTCATAATCCTCCACCACAATTGGAGCAGCAGATCAAGATGACTCCTACGGGAAGCTCATTGGCTTCAAGACAGAACCAGAAGATTGATGTTAGGAGGCTGATCGTGGCCAATATTCTTTTTCTTTGGAGAATGGTTGGGTAATTTGAAGTCTAAAAAATGCATCATGAGTTCTGTAACACCTTAAATTTAATACTTATTTTCTTAACTCTCTAATTTTTAAAAAATGCAGGTTCTTCCAGATATAGCATTGGCCGAGCAGAAGCTTGGAGTAGAAATCGTCTAGCGAGAGCCCGCACAGGGAAAACAAGTTAGGTCTGCATCCTAAAAGAACAGTGGCAGCCAAATGATGATGCCTTTGATGGTTGGTGGTTGAGCATTTCGTTAACTTAGCTTGCTTACGATCTGCCAGCGAACAATGGAGAAATGAAAGAAGAATTGCTTGTTCAGAAGAACGGAGAAATGGTAGCTACCTTTGGCTGCCACTATTCCTTTTTTTGTGGATAATGATTAACCTATTTTGAAGTCTACAAATGCATCATGGGTTGTATAACATATTTATTATAATAAAATATTGAGATTCAGAAAATGGAATAATCTGAGATTTGGGGTGAGAGCATGCGTTATCTTCATTAGACTTTTTGCATGATCTAATATTATGACCATACGCACCACATCGACCACAACGATGTTTGATTCCAATGCTAGTAATCTTGGTTCTTTTCTTTGGAGACTCGTTTGAATCTTTTTTTCTGTGATACTTTTTTCGGTCTTCCCGGCATCTTCCTAACCGTTGGAGGAATGATTAGATCTTTACCCGATTTCTTCCAAAATTTGGCACCACCAAGAGGAGAAATGTTTCTCTTATAGATCTCTATCCATGTAGACGACAAATAGTAGTCACTATTTTATCAAAAGTAAACGTAATTTAAGTGGGAATAAATGGGTGAGAAGAAAAATTTTTTATGAATAGATCTTTTTGTAAGGTAAACATTTATTAATCCTTGCAAATCAAAAACCAAATTTTGATATTTAAGGTGAATTGATTTTATAAATACTTTTTGTAATGATCATGATATTATAAACATTTTTATTTAAAAAATTATGATATTTTGTTATGATTTTTTTTGTAGGTTAAACTTTTATCAAAATTAAATGGAATTTAAGTGGAAACAAAAACATAAAAACAAAGTTTTTTTATGGATAATTTTTTTGTAAACATTTAATAATCCTTACTGAAGTGGCTTCACCAGAAACAACCTCGCAAAAATTATTAAATGTTTACAAAATCTCTCTCAAAATATATACATCTATTCTCTAAAAAATCAAATTTTTTTTAATATAGAAAAATTTTTATTTTTAAAATAAAGAGATAAAATATTTGTAGATACATACATCTATTCTTTAAAAAATTATTAATTATTATAAATAATATATTATTTTTTATTAAATATAATAAAATTGTAAAATAAATAAACATTAAAATTATTTATAATATAATATAGTATAATGGTAGATCTGTTGACTAAATACATTACAATTAATCACTTTTAATATATATATATATAAGATTTTAAATATTATACCATAACATAGTATCATAAATATATTATAATTAATAACAATTGTAATCACAAAAAATAAAATAAAAATTCTTGCTTAGATAGCTTCACGATAAGCCATCTATTCTCTAAAAAAATTATTAATTTTTATAAAGAATATATTACTTTTTATTAAATATAATAAAATTGTAAAATAAATAAACATTAAAATTATTTATAATAAAGTATAGTATAATGTTAGATATGTTGACTAAATACATTACAGTTAATAACTTTTAATATATATATATAAGATTTTTAAAGAATATAGTATAAAATAGTATCATAAATATATTATAATTAATAACAGTTGTAACCACGAAAAAATAAAAAAAAATATTTTTGTTTAGGTGGCTTTATGAAAAATCATCTATTCTCTAAAAATTATTAATTTTTATAAATAATATATTATTTATTTACTAAATATAATAAAATTGTAAAATAAATAAACATTTGTTGACTAAATACATTACAAGTAATAACTTTTAATATATATAAGATTTTTAAAGAATATACATAAGATTGTAAAATAAATAAACATCTATTGACTAAATACATTACAAGTAATAACTTTTAATATATATAAGAATTTTAAAGAATATACATAAGATTGTAAAATAAATAAACATCTATTGACTAAATACATTACAAGTAATAACTTTTAATATATATATATATAAGATTTTTAAATAATATACCATAAAATAGTATCATAAATATATTATAATTAATAACAATTTTAACAAAAAAAAAATAAAAAAATTCTTGCTTAGGTGGCTTCACGAGAAGCAACCGTTTGTAAGAACTTTTATATATATAATTTATTAAATATAATAAAATTGTAAAATAAATAAACATATGTTGACTAAATACTTTACAAGGAATAACTTTTAATATATATAAGATTTTTAAAGAGTATACCATAACATAATATCATAAATATATTATAATTAATAACAATTGTAATCACAAAAAAATAAAAAAAATTCTTGCTTAGATGGCTTCACGAGAAACCACCATTTACAAGAACTTATATATATATATATATATATATATTATAATTAATAACAATTGTAACCACGAAAAAATAAAAATAAAAATTCTTGTTTAGGTGGCTTCATGAGAAACCATCTATTCTCTAAAAAATTATTATTTTTTATAAGTAATATATTATTTATTTATTTATTAAATATAGTAAAATTGTAAAATAAATAAACATTTGTTGACTAAATACATTACAAATAATAACTTTTAATATATATAAGATGAATTAGGTACTAACCCGTAATCGATTTACAATTTTGTACGTAATTAGAGACATTTTGAAATTGATATCTAAATATTTCGCAATTTGTTAATATATAATTCACCAATGATGCACATTCAGGCTACAAATCACCAAATACGCCCGAGAGTTTCGCACGGTCCGGGCGCCCAAACTGTCGGGGACTATTTGTCAACACGTCTTAGATTCGGATTTGGAGTCATTCTTGTTTTGTTTTCTTTTCTTTTTGTTCTTTCTACCTAATTCATTTTACTTGTGTTTTGTTGGTGTATGACCAGATCTCAAGGTACTTCGAGCCTACTTCGGGAGATTGAGAGAACTTATAGACAATTGAAAAAGAGCAAGGAAGAAGGGAAAATAGAGTCGTTTGATCGACAAAAGATAGATAACCAACACGATATGTTGAACGGTCATGGACATCCTCAATTACCCGTTGATAATATGGGACAGTTACAATAACAACCACGCATACCTCGACCGCGAGAACCACAGGCTCATCCACCACGTCGCCTTCGAGATTACGTGGTACCGAACATGAATAACGTCTAAACTACCATAAGGATGCATGCTATAGCTAGAGAGCAGTTTGAGATCAAGCCTACAATGATCAGCATGCTTTATCAAAAGCAATTCATGGGTGGAAATCACAAAAATCTCTATCAATATCTTAGAGACTTTCTAGAGGTTTCTAACGCGTTCAAGATACATGGAGTCTCGGAGGATGCGATTTTGTTGCGTCTATTCCCCTTATCAATTGGGGGACGAGCAAAACCTTGGCTGCAATCTCTTCCCGCTAGTTCAGTCACTACTTGGGGCCAGCTCTGCACATTATTCTTATCACGGTTCTTCCTTTCCAGGAAGACGATTCAAATGAGGGGAGAAATTACTGCGTTTAGATGCAGAGAGGGGGAAACATTGTTTGAAGTGTGGGGAAAATTTAAAGATATTTTGCAGTTGTGCCCACATCATGGTCTAGAGCAGTGGTACTTTATCCAAACCTTCTACAATGGGATCTCAGACGAGCACATGACGACGTTGGATAATGCTGCTAGAGAATCATTCATGGGTCTAAGTGTTGAGGAGGCATAGGAGCTGATCGATAATCTCGCCATGAACCACACTATGTGGTCAACACCGAGGAGTATGTCGAACAAGATAAAAGGTTTATACAAGGTCAATCAGGACAGAGCGATGGGCAATGCAGCGAATGCTATGTACTATGTGAATTGCGGAGATATGGAACATGTAGCTTATCAATGCACGATGCAAGAAGATGTGGAACAAATGAATTACGCCCAGAAGTAAGGAAACACGCAATTCGGGAACACCTACAACCCGAATTGGAGGAACCACCCGAACTTCTCGTACCGAAACGAGTCAACCGGTTAAGTAATCGGGATTTCAGCAAAAACAGCAATCGTACCAGCAAGCTCCTCAATCTCCTCAAGCTCCTTAATCAAGCCTTGAGGCGGTGGAGCTTGAATTCATCAAGGAACAAAGGTAGTAACAATCGCTTCAAGCTAAACTCAATACGGATATGGGGACTGCGATCAATGAACTCCAAATACATTTGAAGATGCTAGATAATTCCACATCGCAACAACCTGCCTCATCCTCTCGGAATCCCGGAACGCTGTACGAAAAGCCTGATCTTAACCCGAGAGAGCACGTGAATGCTATCACCTTGTGCAACATTAATGTGATCGAGAACCAACCCCCGAAAGAGCAAGAGAAAGTTGCTGGAAAATATATGGATAAAGGAAAGGGCATTGCGATCATGGAAGGGGCTGAACCAGATTTGGAAAAGCCGTATGTTCCTCCACCGGCGTGCAAATCTCCTATGCCGTTTCCTCAACAGTTGGTGAGCAGCAAGAACGAAGTAAGATATGGATGATTTTTAGAGATCCTCAAGAAGCTTCACATCAACATACCGTTTGTAGAAGCCCTCCAACAAATGCCTACATACGCTAAATTCCTCAAAGAGATCCTATCCAATAAGAGACGTATCAAATAGAGTGAGACGGTAGCACTCATCGAGGAATGCAGCGCCATTCTTCAAAACAAGCTGCCTCCGAAGTTAAAGGATCCCGTAACCTTCTCCATCCCATGCACAATAGGGAACATCGACATTGACAAAGCCTTGTGCGAATTAGAAGCAAGCGTGAGCTTTATGCCACATTCGGTCTTCAAGCGGATGAACTTCGGAGATCTCAAATCTACCAAGATGTCTCTACAACTCACGGATTGTTCGGTAAGATATCCAGTGAGAATTGTTGAAAATATTCCCACCAAAGGTAGGTAATCTTTGTATACCCGCTGATTTTGTTTTATTCGATATAAATGAAGATGCTAGGGTGCCTATTATTTTTGGTAGACATTTCTTAGCTACTACAGGTGCCATGATAGACATACAACAAGGAAAACTCTCTCTACGTGTCAGAGATGAGAAGATTGAATTCAACTTAACCAGCTCCATGAACGGTCCTCCCTTCAAATAATCTTGCTTTAGAGTTAATTTGTTGGACTACGTAGCGAATGACACGCTTGATCAAGTAAGATCTTTGACCCTCTTGTGAGATGCTTGCCATAAAAGTTTGCAAAGATGCAGGACTCACCGACGAAGAAGCGGAGGTCTACGCAGAATTCATGAGTGTTATTGAAGCACTAAGAGACGCCCCACATGAGGAGATTCCGAGAGAAATACATGCTGATTTCGCAGTGGAGAATGTGCCCAAACTCGAGCTCAAACCTCTCCCTTCTTCTCTTTGGTATAAGTACCTTGGATGTAATGATACATACCCCGTTATTCTGAATGCTAAGTTGAGCGTAGATGAGACACAAAAACTACTCAATTGCTTAAGGAAGCATAGGAGAGTTATCGAATACACCATCGATGATATCAAGCAATTGAGCCCTTCATTATGCATGCATTGAATACTCATGGAGGACGACCATAAACCATCCATTGAAGTGCAAAGACGACTAAACCCGAATTTGAAAGAGGTAGTGAAAAAGGAGATACTAAAACTTTTAGGTGCAGGTATCATATATCCTATCTCGGAAAGCGAATGGGTGACCCCGTGCATATAGTGTCTAAGAAAGGTGGAATGACGGTAGTACGCAACGAGCACAACGAGCTGATTCCAACAAGAACGGTCACTGGATGGATGTGTATAGATTATCGCAATCTCAACAAAGCTACAAGGAAAGATCACTTCCCTCTCCTATTCATTGACCAAATGCTAAAACGGTTAACGAATCACGTCTATTTCTGTCACCTGGATGGGTACTCGGGTTTTCTTCAGATTTCCATAAGATCAAGAGAAGACGACCTTCACGTGTCCATGGAATATACAATAAATATTGAAACGAATAATGAGATGAATTTGAACAAGTAAATAAGATATAATGAGAATAATATTATCGTTTTTGTGGGTCTGATGCGTGGAGTTGTGGCCCCCTCAATACTAGAACACGTAGTAAATTCATAGTTTAAATATAATTATTTTTTTTTATTCACCATAGCTCAATTTACGCATACATTCATTCAATTACACCATATAAATAGATAATAATTCAAGGTGAATCTCAAACCAACACGAAGATGTTTGTCAATCTAACCGAAACACAATAGTGTAAAGAATGTTGACATGGCATTCCAATCATTTCTTTCTCTCAGTTCCTTATGTTTTGATCATGAAGGAATATTTCCAACATATTCCAATTTCCATATTCTTCAAGTTTCTACTTTGACAAGTGTATTGAACACTAACATTATCCATTTTACAATTCTTGTAATCCCACAAGAATTGGTTTTGTTACATGTATTGTATATATTGAATTCTTCTGTTCTAAACGGATAATATTATTCTGTTCGACGAGATGGAATTGACACAGGAGAGAAGGGAAGTGACATTTCTCTTGAGTTTCTCCATGTTGATGTATAAACAAAGAAAAAGGCACATTTTAGCTCTTGCTTTCTCCCAGTACTCTCAACTTTTTCGTCATGTCTGTCCGAAAACATAACCACAACATTAACCACAAGCGACCTGATTTACATCGAACATAGCGGAGAACACAAGACATTCATCCGACACTAGTTCAAACACAATTCATACCAGCGGGGTGTTGAAACTACGCGAAATGCTAATGCTGCAAACACGGGAAACAGAGAGTAGAAGATGCGGTTTCTTCTGGAAATAACATATAAAACCAGCTCAAAAGCAGCATAAGTTGCTCCGCAAACAGGAGATCAAGAACCTGTACGAGTGAGAGCCGCTAAACTGCAAACCATTAAGAAAGGACCAGAAGGGTCGTAGATAAGGTCAATCACATATGACAGTGCACTGAGAAACCGAGTCTGATGCCCAGGTGACATAAAATCTCTTCCTTACTTCAGTAGCTAGAATGACAGAACTCACTGGGTCTTCACCAAAAAAACAAACAAAAAAAAACGATTGAACTGGAAAATCGTCCACACAATCTGCATATATAAAACCCTCATGCTTGCAACTGTTAACAATCGCCAAAGAGGAAATCAGGACTCTTCTGAGTGGAAGAGCTTCCCGATATCGGCAATAGTGTTCTTAGCATCTTCAATTTCTGGGCCTTCCTTCTCGTTTGCCTCTTCCAGTTCCGCCTAGACAATCAACATGGTTTTATTGTTAAATATGACCGAGGTGTGGAAGTTTCAGCTGTCATTTTCTTTAAAACTCAAATCCAGATAATTTTCAATAAGGTTCTTTACAATCTGATACCCATTTATTCTCCAACATATTATCCAATGGGAAAAAAAGCTGCAGGACTTCGTAATAGACTTCATGCAACTCTTTCCTCCATTACATTCTCACAGTTCCAGTATTAGATTAACTACTCTATTTGTATTGAAGTCCTCTATAAGTATTACTTTCTCGTATACCACTATACAGACGTTATTTGATTGGCCTCGCGAGAAACAACAGTCCAAAACAAATTACCAAAGCTGACTTCAGGTCAGCTAAAGCAGCCTCCAAGCGTTTATGACAATCTGGAATCATCATCCTTGACTCAGCCAAGACATTTTCCTGCACACATGGAAAAAAGAGGAAAATAGATAAAGATGAAGTTAATAGAACCCACAACAAGGAACTTTGAGTTCATAATATCTGAATCAGAATTTGTAACATTTGACATGAACTATACAACAATGAGAGTGTCTAAAATGTCAAACCAGCGAATAAATAGAACCTCACATGCTCAGAAAACTAAAAGGCAATCAGATCACAAGACACACCAACACATGATACCCTAACCCTGACACGTTCCTTGTCCAATGGCCAGCCGACGATACAACACACATTTTATCATCCTAGAAATGAACTGATCAGGCTTAAATCATATATGATTTAAAAGAAAACCCTCATACGAATCGGTGCCTAAGAAACAACGGAATCATCTTAGATAGCAGAAAGAGAGAGATAGAGAGGAGGCAATGTATACCTGTTGTTTAAGATCATATGGGTCAGCACCTTTCTCCTTCATATCAGCTGTCTTTGCAGCTTCTCTCTCGACCTCCTTCTCGTAGGAGTGTAGCTCTTTGACGATCCTTTTACATGATGATGTCTTGATCTTCAAGTTCCTAATTGTCTCCATGATTACCTACCAAGTCAAACTTTTTCCTTCAGATTTCCATGCAAAAACAGGGAAAAATGGAACCATCGTGTATCCCGTTTGATGAACATCACAGCACTAAGTGAAATTACTACAGGAAAATGTCGAAACCTGAAAAACGAAATCACAGAAGATGCATCAAATCCCCTACATTAGGGCTCACCAAGCACACGACTAAGCAGCATAGCATTACATGAATTAGAAGAAATTATTTACGAAAAACCCAAATTCAACACACATAGTGGTCCCAATCAAATCGAATCACAAGAGATCAGATCAGACGAGAGAATAAAGCAAAATCCGAATCGTTTATTAAGGAACAACGCAAGAAAACTAGAGGGAATGTAAAAAAATACCAGCAGATAGGTTTTTCAGACAGATAGAGAAATGTCTTCGAAACAGATCCTAAAGAGAGAGGGGTGAAAATGTAAGAGCTTTTTTAGATTTCCAGATTTATCCCTACGTTCATTTGTTTTTTACATCTTTGTCTAATTTGTCTATTTCCTTCATGTTTCGCACCTATTTCTCGTTTTGGTCAACATTTTATTCTTTTCATGTTTAAAAATTATCTATAATAGTCTCCGTTTAAAATTTTATTAAATCTTTTAATTTCAATCTAATTTTTACCTAATTTCGATCGACCCGATCCAAAATTAATTTAGATCCACTTTAGAGTCATGTCCACCCGATTTAGACTCAATTTTGACTAGAACTTGAAACCAATTTTGACCCGGTTTAGACTCTGACTAGCATTTAGATCTAATTTTGACTTGGTTTATACTTCATTTTGACCATAATTTGAAACCAACTTTAACCAAAATTTGGATCCAATTTTAATTTTTACCCGATTAAAATTCGAATCAATATAAAATTTTAACCGAACTAAACCTCGAAGTTACCTAGATCTCGAACTAAACCTTAATTAAAGAAAAACCTTATTCTTATTGAAATTACACCGAAATCGCAATAAAACCCGAATTAAAATGAAATTTCAATTGAACTAAAACCAATTAATCTGATTAAAACCCGAATCAATATGAAATTTGAACCGAACTAATCCGAACTCGAATTTTGGTGTAATCATAACTCGAATTTTGGTGTAATTTTAAGTGATTCGGTTTTTGATCGAGTGAAAATCAAAATCGAATTAAACGTGTACCGAATTCGGGTCAAAATTGCACTCAATCTTGACCCAAATTTGATTTTTACTCTGTTAAAACCCAAATCACTTAAAATTGCATAAAAATGTGTCAAAATTGCACCCAATTCGAGCCGAAATTATACCGATTTTAGGCTAAAGATCAAACAAATCGATAAGAATCGATTTCAAATTAAATTTCCATATAGTTTTGTTGAATTTCATTTGGGTTTAAATTGAATAAAAATCAAAATTTGGTCAAATTGTACCCAATTCGAGTAAAAATCATACTAACTTCGGGTTAAAAACTAAACAAACCGATAAGAATCGATTTTTGTTAAAATTTTGGTTTAATTTTGTTGAATTTCATAGTGTATTCGAGTTTTTAATGGTATGAAAAATCAAAATTGGGTGAAATTGTACACAATTCGAGTGAAAATCTTACTAATTTCGGGTTAAAAATCGAACAAACTAATAAGAATCGATTTTTATTTAAATTTCGGTTTACATTTTTTGAATTTCATATTGATTTGAGTTTTAATATTATGAAAATCAAAATTGGGTCAAATGGTACACAATTCGAGTAAAAATCATACTAATTTCGAGTTAAAACCGAACAAACCGATAAGAATAGATTTTTGTTTAAATTTCGGTTTACTTTTGTTGAATTTCATATTGATTCAGGTTTCAATTGAATGAAAATCAAAATTGGATCAAATTGTACCCGATTCGAGTAAAAACCACACTGATTTCAGATTAAAAATTGGACAAATCGATAAGAATCGATTTTTGTTTAAATTCCGGTTTAATTTTGTTGAATTTCATATTGATTTGAGTTTTTGATGGTATGAAAAAACAAAATTGGGTGAAATTGTACATAATTCGAGTAAAAATCTTACTAAATCCAAGTTAAAAATCGAACAAACCAATAAGAACCGATTTTTGTTTAATATTCGGTTTAATTTTGTTTTGAATTTCATATTGATTTGAGTTTTTAATGGTATGAAAATCAAAATTGGATCAAATTGTACACAATTAGAGTAAAAATCATACTAATTTTTGGTTAAAATCGAACAAACCGATAAGAATCCTTTTTTATTTAGATTTTGGTTTAATTTTGTTAAATTTTATATTGAATCCAAATTTTAATGGTATGAAAATCAAACTTGGGTCAAATTGTACACAATGCGAGTAAAAATCATACTAATTTCGGGTTAAAAATCGAACAAACCGATAAGAATCAAATTTTGTTTAAATTTCGGTTTAATTTTGTTGAATTTCATATTGATCCGAGTTTTTAATGGTATAAAAAATTAAAATTGGGTGAAATTGTACACAAAATTCGAGTAAAAATCTTACTAAGTTCGGGTTAAAAATTGCACTCAATCTTGACCCAAATTTGATTTTTACTCTGTTAAAACCCAAATCACTTAAAATTGCATAAAAATGTGTCAAAATTGCACCCAATTCGAGCCGAAATTATACCGATTTTAGGCTAAAGATCAAACAAATCGATAAGAATCGATTTCAAATTAAATTTCCATATAGTTTTGTTGAATTTCATTTGGGTTTAAATTGAATAAAAATCAAAATTTGGTCAAATTGTACCCAATTCGAGTAAAAATCATACTAACTTCGGGTTAAAAACTAAACAAACCGATAAGAATCGATTTTTGTTAAAATTTTGGTTTAATTTTGTTGAATTTCATAGTGTATTCGAGTTTTTAATGGTATGAAAAATCAAAATTGGGTGAAATTGTACACAATTCGAGTGAAAATCTTACTAATTTCGGGTTAAAAATCGAACAAACTAATAAGAATCGATTTTTATTTAAATTTCGGTTTACATTTTTTGAATTTCATATTGATTTGAGTTTTAATATTATGAAAATCAAAATTGGGTCAAATGGTACACAATTCGAGTAAAAATCATACTAATTTCGAGTTAAAACCGAACAAACCGATAAGAATAGATTTTTGTTTAAATTTCGGTTTACTTTTGTTGAATTTCATATTGATTCAGGTTTCAATTGAATGAAAATCAAAATTGGATCAAATTGTACCCGATTCGAGTAAAAACCACACTGATTTCAGATTAAAAATTGGACAAATCGATAAGAATCGATTTTTGTTTAAATTCCGGTTTAATTTTGTTGAATTTCATATTGATTTGAGTTTTTGATGGTATGAAAAAACAAAATTGGGTGAAATTGTACATAATTCGAGTAAAAATCTTACTAAATCCAAGTTAAAAATCGAACAAACCAATAAGAACCGATTTTTGTTTAATATTCGGTTTAATTTTGTTTTGAATTTCATATTGATTTGAGTTTTTAATGGTATGAAAATCAAAATTGGATCAAATTGTACACAATTAGAGTAAAAATCATACTAATTTTTGGTTAAAATCGAACAAACCGATAAGAATCCTTTTTTATTTAGATTTTGGTTTAATTTTGTTAAATTTTATATTGAATCCAAATTTTAATGGTATGAAAATCAAACTTGGGTCAAATTGTACACAATGCGAGTAAAAATCATACTAATTTCGGGTTAAAAATCGAACAAACCGATAAGAATCAAATTTTGTTTAAATTTCGGTTTAATTTTGTTGAATTTCATATTGATCCGAGTTTTTAATGGTATAAAAAATTAAAATTGGGTGAAATTGTACACAAAATTCGAGTAAAAATCTTACTAAGTTCGGGTTAAAAATCTAACAAACCGATAAGTATTGATTTTTGTTTAAATTTCGATTTAATTTTTTTAATTTTATATTGATTTGAGTTTTTAATGGTATGAAAATCAAAATTAGGTCATGGTACACATTTCGAGTAAAAATCATACTAATTTTGGGTTAAAATCGAACAAACCGATAAGAATCGATTTTTATTTAAATTTCGGTTTAATTTTGTTGAATTCACATATTGATTAGTTTTTAATAGTATGAAAATCGAATTGGATCAAATTGTACACAATTCGAGTAAAAATCATGTTAATTTCGGGTTAAAAATCGAACAAACCGATAAGAATCAAATTTTGTTTAAATTTCGGTTTAATTTTGTTGAATTTCATATTGATCCGAGTTTTTAATGGTATAAAAAATTAAAATTGGGTGAAATTGTACACAAAATTCGAGTAAAAATCTTACTAAGTTCGGGTTAAAAATCTAACAAACCGATAAGTATTGATTTTTGTTTAAATTTCGATTTAATTTTTTTAATTTTATATTGATTTGAGTTTTTAATGGTATGAAAATCAAAATTAGGTCATGGTACACATTTCGAGTAAAAATCATACTAATTTTGGGTTAAAATCGAACAAACCGATAAGAATCGATTTTTATTTATATTTCGGTTTAATTTTGTTAAATTCTATATTGAATCGTGTTTTTAGTGGTATGAAAATCAAACTTGGGTCAACTTGTACACAATGCGAGTAAAAATCATACTAATTTCGGGTTAAAAATCGAACAAACCGATAAGAATTGGTTTTTGTTTAAATTTCAGTTTAATTTTGTTGAATTCATATTGATTCGAGTTTTTAATGGTATGAAAATCAAAATTGATTCAAATTGTACACAATTCGAGTAAAAATCATGTTAATTATAGGGTAAAAATTGAACAAACCGATAAGAATCAAATTTTGTTTAAATTTCGGTTTAATTTTGTTAAATTTCATATTGATTCGAGTTTTTAATGGTATAAAAAATCCAAAATTCGGTGAAATTGTACACAAAATTAGAGTAAAAATCTTACTATTTCGGGTTAAAAATCGAACAAACCGATAAGAACCGATTTTTGTTTAAATTTCGGTTTATTTTTTTAATTTCATATTGATTTGAGTTTTTAATGGTATAAAAATCAAAATTAGTTCAAATTGTACACAAATCGAGTAAAAACATTTTGGGTTAAAATCGAACAAACCAATAAGAATCGATTTTTATTTAAATTTCGGTTTAATTTTGTTAAATTTTATATTGAATCCAGTTAAAATCAAACTTGGGTCAAATTGTACACAATGCGAGTAAAAATCATACTAATTTTGTGTTAAAAATCGAACAAACCGATAAGACATGGTTTTTGTTTTAATTTCGGTTTAATTTTTGTTAAATTCATATTGATTCGAGTTTTTAATGGTATGAAAATCAAAATTGGGTCAAATTGTACACAATTCGAGTAACAATCATGTTAATTTCGGGTTAAAAAATCAAGCAAACCGATAAGAATCAAATTTTATTCAAAATTCGGTTTAATTTTGTTGAATTTCATATTGATTCGGATTGGATTTGGATAAAAATAAAAATTGGACCCAAATTATGGTAAAAATGAGTCTAAACCGGGTCAAGATTGACTCTAAACCGGGTCAAATTTGGACCTAAATTCTAGTCAAATTTGATCCTAAACCGGGTGAAAATTAGGTCTAAACCTAGTCAAAATTGACCCTAATCCGGGTAAAATTGAAATATTTAACGGATTTTAAATGAGAGGATATGGGTAGAATTGTAAAAGATGAGGTGGGAATAGGATGAGTGCGAAACATGAGGGGGAAATAGGATGAGTATGAAACATGATGGGAAAATAGACAAAATAGGCAAACATGAGGGGAAATAGGAGTTTTATCCTTTTTTTGGAGGGCAAACATATGAAAAATGTATGATAACAAAAAATCTGAAATTGTGAAGTTAAAAGAAGTGAATTTGGAATCACTTATGGAATCGATGGTAAAATGTTTTAGTTGAATATTTTGCAAGTGATTTTATAGGAGATTTTTAACTGGATTTTGTTGTTGAAAACAATTTTCAATACGAGATTACAAATCAAACCAATAATTCATTTTTCATCAAATATAAAATAGTTGTAGACAAAAATACCCATCATTCACATTACAACATTATTTGCTCGAAGAAAAGAAATTCAGAGATCAAATGCTCCTTATACGTGATCAAAACTTGGATTGAAAGGCCCTTAACCGAATTAACATCCATCTGGAACATCTTAGAAAGAACAGTCAGATCGATCGTTGGCTTGAATCCAAAGACCGAGTTATAGCGACCGTGACAATACTAGGATTCTAACTGCTCAAAGCGTTGAACGCATCGACCTTAGTGGGTGTTGGGTTAAACTGGAAATGAATCAATCCCTCTGAGAACACAAACACATTACCAGGGTAAAGCATTTTGGTGAAGAGACGATTACCATCTCCATCGAAAGAGACGAACTCTACATACAATGTTCCTTCTTGGACAATTAGATCTCAGTCGCACGAAGATGAGTGTGAGGAGAGTTTTGGCAGCACGGTGCGTATCTATACGAACTAGAGATATCCCAAGCGTGTTCAACCCTAGAAGGTTGTTGACATTGATTGCCGTGACATTGGATTCTATACGGTTGTTAGTATCACTTGCCTTGTTGAGGCCTGAGAAGAAGAAATCATTGTAGTGTCGAGTTTCGGGTCCTTGCAAAACTTTTCATTCACAAACACTACATAAAAGCACAAATTAAGAGGCTTAGTTTTAACAAATATAAGTGTGAAACAACTGCACAAAGAGAAGTCGTTGCATACAAGCGTCTGACGGGTTGTTAATGGCGACACATAAATCTTGAAGAGGGCTTATATCAGAAGCAATGTCTGATG
Organism: Gynandropsis gynandra; assembly: GCA_036759665.1. Taxonomy (NCBI): domain Eukaryota; kingdom Viridiplantae; phylum Streptophyta; class Magnoliopsida; order Brassicales; family Cleomaceae; genus Gynandropsis; species Gynandropsis gynandra. The sequence goes on along the minus strand of CM071864.1, from coordinate 38,162,979 downwards.
GGATTGCCACGACCAAGACAAAGAGAGTGGCAACAATGAAGAAGCAAGTCTTCGTGGCCATTGAAATGGTTCTTTTGTCGTTTCTTGATTCTTGTTTAGGAGGAGCGATGAGAAATCTGTGATATGGATAATGCTCTACTTATAGATGATTGTGGTTAAATTGATCCAATAGAGATTTTTCTTCGAGATCAAGAGTTGCATCATAAAAATAAATGGAGTCTCATGATAAGGTAGACATATTCTTCTCCCACAATAATTTAGGCTTTCATAGTTGTTCTGGTTTGCAAACTGCGTAACATGGTTCTAATATCAAATACAAGAATATTGCTAGCTTCCAACTTCATATTTAAGATTTGATATAGACAAAAGTCAACATATTTTTGGATGCCCTTCATCTTAACTTTTACATTACCAAATGTGTAAACAACAAAGTAATCTACCACATTATAAATGAAGCGACAAAAACAAAATGTAACATGTGAATATTAGTAATTTGATAGAATAAGAACTGTTTGAGTTTGTTAGTTGTTTCATATGAACAAGATGACTATAAACGACCAATTTTAATGTAAGTAAAACTCTTGATGATAAGGAAGAAGGGTTTGAGCGCAATTCAAGCAAGTGGAAGAAATTATATTTTGAATTATTTTTTTTAGTTTATGGATCTTCTGAATCTGAGATAGATTAGAGTAAGCACCAATAGAATCTACTATATAATGGATGACACAATCAAAATAGCTCGGACGAATTTTGTTCGTCTGCAATCAATCATCCCTAAATTAAATTCATCAGTAAGTTGTCTGGAATGAGTAGTTGGGAATTTGAAAGGTTGGATGGGCAAGATGAAACGACGACATCAAGAGGAGTTGGACGAGTGAGATGACAACGGCAGACAACAAGTTAAATGAATATGAAATATTTTATATTTCTTTATGTTCCAACTTGTTTTTTGGTTGTTATCGGATTTCCCACTTTTCAGAATGGAGCTATTTTAGTGGAGTAATTTTCCATCTCAAATCACTCTAAAATCTTTTTGATATAGCCTTTTTTAGAAAACCCTAACAATCCTTGTGATTTATTCCAATTACAATCACATAGAATGCCTCACACATATATTTTATTTCAAAGTTCTTAGAGAAAAAACCATTTAATATCATGCAGCATCGTCACGTTATTTGCAACAATAATTATGTCATCGACGTACATGATCAAATACCATTATTTAGTCCCATTAACCTTCATGTAGATACATTAATTAGTGAAGTTCTCAACAAAACCATATGATATGATGGTATTATTAAAATTAAGATAGGGCACATGTATTAGTTTGTATAATGACTTTCTAAATTTACACATCAAATTTTGTTTTCTTGTTGCTATAAAAACCTTCAGGTTGATCCATATACACTTCTTCCACTAAGTCATCATTAAGAAAATAAATTTTACATTAATTTGATGAAGACTCCTCTATAAAAATTTTACATCAATTTGATGAAGACTCCTCTACAAATGACTCGCTTTGGACCTTTCATTAGCATAACTAAATACTAAATTGTGTTATCACACATTAACTTTAATTCTTATTTCTGAAATCTATTCACTTTTAGAATTGTTATTCCCCATTATTTTTTCAAATGAAATCAATCTTCATAAATGCTTAAATCACACTCATGTTCAAAGGAATGACAAGTCCTTTATTCATTTCTGAGCATCTAAAGATGAGTGGGATGTGTCATCCTCTTGTATAATGACGTTTATCATGAACATTATCATTATGTGGATTTTGGACTCATACTATTGAATTGCCAACAAGTGGAACGATAATATTAGATGGGATATCATGTGTTGATATATTATCGTAAGTCTCTTTGATGTTCACTTTTCCGGATTGTTCACTACCACTGATTAGACTATTCTCAATGAACCCAACATTGATAGTCTCTACTATCCTTGTACTATAGTTTCCTTAAACGTATTGGATACAAAACGAATAATCCATTGACCGTCCTGAGATCAAGTTTTTTATATGTAGATTGAACACCATTCCCTTTAGCAACCCCGAATGTGCAAATGCCTTAAACTTGTTTTCCTCACTATCCATATTTCATAAGAATTTATTCAATAATTGACATCTCCAACTAATGACTTATATGTTTGAAAGCAATAATGATCATTACAATAATTCTTAAACCTATCAAACTACCTCTCGATTTGATGAATGAAGTTTATTTAATGCATAAAATCTGGATTAACTTTACATCTTTATCTGAATTTATCTAATTGATAATTAACTCAAAGGGTCCTTAAAAATTTGAAAAACTAACATCTACATTATACCATAAGAAAATAAAGAGCAAAGAATATGATATGAAGTATGATAAACTCAAATACACAATACTTTTGTCTAAAAAGAATGGATATGATCTATACATCTATGTCTTCGGAACAAGCCAAAGAAAGAAATAAGTTTGAAGATAAAGGTTACAGTTGACTCGGTCGATGTCTTGATCAGTCTCCATCATGATCTCGCCTTCAAGTTATTTCCGTCGATAACTCAAATGCGCAATGTAGTCCAATAGATTCTTCACTCTTAAGCACTCTGCAAAGTTTTTTTCTTACTTTTATATCATTTATTATGTTTTAATATTTTCTTTTCCTAGGAAAACCTCTAACAACTCTTAAATAAAAAAATGGATTATTAGCTGAATTAATACACCGCTTGACCGAGGTGGAGTTGTTGGGTTGAGTTGGGGTGCGGAAGCGTGTTTTATCAACCCGAATTTTTAGATCTAGTCATATTCAGATTAGTTTTTCGAGGTTTCAACGATTACAAATATAGAAACGATTTCGAATATACCTGTTAACGTTGAACGAGTGATTATCGGATCATAGACTTGATATTACAAGTCCTCTACGTGTATCCACGCCGAGATCGGATTCTGCCTTCAACCTTTGGTGCGAAATTTCCGATGAACGAAACTGTTTCGTTCTTTGTTTTCTGTTTGATGGCTATTAGGGTTTGTGTTTGTGATTCTGTAATCTGATAACGAAAACCTAATTTTTGTTTCTTATATAATTATTAACTTTTAATAATTACACTTTTACTTTTAACCCATTCAAATATTACATAACAGGCATATAACTTTCAATCTCCCACTTGCCTTTACGTAATATTTCAAACAGTCAAAGTATATGTATATGTATACACATACTTGCCTGTACATCTGATGTACTAACCCCAAAAAAAATCAAGTACAATTATATTCTTCGGTGCTAGCGGATGAATATAATTGTATTCTACATTGATTGTCTAACAATCAGAAGCAGTTACCGAGACACTCGTATGCGTGTGACCTCGTAGGTTCATCACTAAACCGGTAGTCAATTAGTTTCCACTAATTAACTAATCGAGGTTGGCGTCTAGCAACACTCCCCAACGACCGGATAGCGTGAAGTAACATCCTTACTCATTTGAGTAACAACCTTACCCAAAACGAACCATGGTGAAGTTGACGCTAGTATTTCCTTCCATCTTTACAGCTCCGGATGCATCCTAGGCATGGTCATAACTGTCAGCCTTACGGATCATCAACTATGTCTCATGTCAATCACAACTGACTGATGAATGAACCTAAGAAACACCTTTCTTCATTCATTCAATGTACTCTGGCCAGAGATTCGTACAGTCATTGTGACTACTGACAACATAGAGCTCAAACTCTTACAAAGAGTTGATGGATCCCATCTTGATCAGTCACTAACTACGCAAATATCTAATTATTCCCAATATCTATTCAACTAGTACTCTCAGATACTAGGTGTCCAGAATCAAAGAATAATAGATGAGATGCTAGTTACTATGCTGATCTCAGGTCTAAAGAAAAACTAACTATCTAACTGTCTGAAGAAATCTTATGACAGTTTATTGGTTATTTAACCATTAAGCATTTCTCCCTTTAGGTCAGTTCAGTGATCACATCATCATGTGTATCACCCATATATGTGATTCAGTAAAAGAGATCTACTGATTTCTATCACCATAGAAACTTATCACATACATGTTGTTCTTTCCGGATCACTGTAGTCCGAGTAGTGATCCTACGAACAAGAACAATTCAGATTAAATCATACCAAAACTTGACTCTCTTTATTATGATCTCTATCATAATGTCAAGTTTCAGATTTAATCTTGGACTCTATCATACACTTATGAAAATTCATCATATGAAAAATAATGCCATATATTATAAAATTAAAATCGATGTCTAAAATACAACTCGCTACATGTCTATAAACTAATGCCAGCTAGTCATCTCTCTCAATCCGATCCTCAGCTTATGCTTGTCAAACTCCTTTGACCCAAGCGCCTTCGTGAACGGATCTGCTGCATTTTCCTTTCCATCCACCTTCTGGATTTGCACGTCCCCACGCGCTATGATCTCTCGTATCAGGTGAAACTTCCGCAGAACATGTTTCGATTTCTGATGAGACCTTGGTTCCTTCGCCTGAGCAATAGCTCCGGTGTTATCACACAATAAAGGAACGGCTTCCTTTATCGAAGGTACCACACCAAGTTCATCTATGAACTTTCTCATCCAAACCGCTTCTTTAGCTGCTTCGCAAG
>CM071864.1:38107587-38153565 GCA_036759665.1 Gynandropsis gynandra | reverse complement strand
TCCGGCCGCCTCGCCTATGCGCCGCCCGTGCCGCCGCCTGCGGTCGTCTTGGACACGCCGGGCGACCAATCGCCCACGACCGACGACCGTCGTTCGACCGTTTAAGGGGTCGGTCGAGCGGCTGTCCTTCGATCCGCAAAGGTTTTGTTTTTGCGCGCGCGTAGCGCGCGATTTTTTTTTACGTTTTTCGATCCGATTTTCACCAAAAATTCAAAAAACCAATCTAAACAGACAACCAGACGCTCTGATACCACTGTTGGGTTGATTTGGGGTGTGGAAGCGTGTTTTATCAACCCGAATTTTTAGATCTAGTCATATTCAGATTAGTTTTTCGGGGTTTCAACGATTACAAATATAGAAACGATTTCGAATATACCTGTTAACGTTGAACGAGTGATTATCGGATGATAGACTTGATAGTACAAGTCCTCTACGTGTATCCACGCCGAGATCGGATTCTGCCTTCAACCTTTGGTGCGGAATTTCCGATGAACGAAATTGTTTCGTTCTTCGTTTTCTGTTTGACGGCTATTAGGGTTTGTGTTTGTGATTCTGTAATCTGATAACGAAAACCTAATTTTCGTTTCTTATATAATTATTAACTTTTAATAATTACATTTTTAACCCGAGACTATTCAAATATTACATAACAGGCATATAACTTTCAGGGGTCAGCTTTGATCTAGCGAAACTACGGGGGTAAAAGGTTCTTCTTTTCTGGCTCATCACTCGACCGAGTTGAAAAGCACTCGGTCGAGCCAAGATATATGGGTAATTGTTACTTCTTTATTCTAGTGGAGTAGGTTACTTTTCTGCATTAGCTATTTTTCGTGGACTTATGCGCATCTCGTTGTAACACCCTTATCCACGTGATAGTGAACTTGGACTCAACGATTTTTCTGATTTACACCATGATTCTTGTTTAGTGTTGATTCTTGCGTCGTTTCTTTAAAATGTGTTCCTTTGTCTACATTACTTGAAGAATCATATAATAACACAAGGCACAAAAAAGAACTAAAGAAACTCAAACATTCAATACGCAATAGAAACATACAAGAAATATTAGAGTCAAAATGCTATGAATAATTTTGAAAAATATGCCTCTTGAAGATAACGATGGACATTATCAATTCTGAAGATGTGCAGGGTTGGTGTATTAGAACGAGGGCTAAGAAAAAAACAAATGTTTTGCCTATTTGCGATGGAATTCCATATGATATGTAGTTTAAATTCATATTTAAAAAATGTTTATTTCCTTATGTTAATTTATAAACATATAAAAAAACTAAAATAACAACTTTACACTTAAAAATTTTATTAGACTCTAATTTAAGCTTTTTCATCAATAAAACATTAAAAATGTTTTAGTATAATTAATATTTTAAAATGTATAAAAGAACTAAAAATCTAACCAATTCTTGTGGTATAAACCTGTTAACATCTTATTAGACTCCTTTTTAAAATCTTATTAGACTCCTTTTTAAAATAGTGTGAAAACTAAAATTTGATGACAATTTAATATAAATAAAACATATTTTCTATATTGTTTTAAAACCAGTGTTGTAAAATTCGTTAGGCCCTAATCAGACGGTCCGTCAGCGCCTAGCGACTAGCCGAATTAATCGGCGATTAGTCGGCGACTAGGCGTTTTTCGTTTTTAATATTTATAATATATTTCAATTTCAAAATTATAAATTATAATATAATAAATAACAAAAATATTATATATAAAATATAAAGTCATATGAATTCATTAACCATATCATAAACATACAAAATATCAATGAAGAACTACATATCTATTAACCGCAGTGTATTTGAGAAATTTTAATGTCGGTACCAAAATGACCTAACCTTTGAATCACTAATTCTAAGCCACGACTTTGTGGTATTTTTGAGATAGACGAACATACGAATAAATGAAGATGACATACGAACAAATGAAGACAAAAATGACAAATAGACAAACGAAAACGAAGATGACTACGAACCAACAACGGACGACGTTTGAAACTAAATGAAATAACGAACGAAGACGATCATCGGCCCAAAACTCGTCGAACCGAACCACGTGTCTAATATTTGGGACCCATTTGATTTTAAATAGATTGGCCCGAACCCGCTTTCACCAGAACAAACGAGCTCGGGCCAAGATCGAACCAGACCAACCCGTTCGACATCTCTAGTTTATATTATAGATAATGACACGTGCTAAATTGAATATATAAAAGGTAAATATATAAAAAAAAATTTTGAAAAGAAATTCAAGCCAAAACTAAAGGCTAAAAAACGCAAACAAAATGTGCAACACAACCAGAATGTATCCTACTTATACGGCAACGCAATCAACGATTCTGGTTAGAACTCTCAGATCAAAGGATCCAGATTTAAACTGAATAATAGACCAGTGAGATCGTATGGTCCAATTATAATTTAAATAACAGAGTTAAACTTTAAAGATTTCTTATCTGACGGTCTAGATAGCTTTGGAACAACAGCATAGATTAGAGCTCCTGTAGATCAAATGTATAAGACAGCACTTTGGAGCATAACAAAGACAACCAATGAATTAGGAGCCAACTATAACTCGGCAGACATCAGACAAAACACCATAAACACAGAGATAAGGGTAAGGATCTCATCCATCCATCCGCATGATCTCTCACATGCTTCATTTGAACCACTCAACACTACCCAAATTGTTCTTATCGGTTTCCCTGTCTTCTCCTTCCATTTTTTGTTATCTACAGATCAGATCCCGCTTCATTTGTCGCACGGGAATTGTAAGTCATCCTCTGCTACTTTAAAATGCTCCGGTCGCTCCCCAGAGCAATGCCTATTCCACATTTTGAAATACGACCTTTCCAAGTTCCTTACCTGTAACCCACAACACAAACACTTTTGGTTTCACGAATACACAGGACATGTAGAGTTAAAGAACATTTAAGCAGCTGACATCATACCCAACGCTCAGTGTCAAATAGAGGGCAACTCATTCTAACTTCCTTCAATTTATTTGTCAGAGCCTGAAGCTTTGTCCTGTTCAACGCCAAAGATACAGCCGTTTCCTCGTATTCCTTTATGCTGTTTCAAATGAGCCAAACATGGGACAGGTTTATGCCCAGAAGAAGAAATGGGAAGCTTGTACAAGCACAAACATGATAAATTATAGTTTTCGCGGTCTCTCCATCAAATCGAGAAAATGCAGCAGGATGTCTTAGGTTAAGCCCAAGTAATAGTACAACTACAACAGTTCCAAGCAAAAACTAGAAGACAGTATTGTATTACCTGTTGACAATCATCTCGTCACCGAGACCAGTAGCAAGGCAAAGTGATCCAGCGACCCTGGTTGCCATTTTTTGAAGAGGGAGAGTTACCATCGGCAAACCAGCCCATAGAACATCTGTGCCTGTCGTATGGCCATTGCATAATGGCCTAAACAAGCAAAACAAAACAAACTTATTCACTTCACATTCGAGAACTAATGTATCCAAACTAAAAATGTGAATAGAACTTACGTGTCAAGGCACAAATCAGCGAGAACACTACGTCTAATATGTTCACTCTTCATAGCAACATCAGTGAAAATAATTTGGTCTGGTTGCACCCCTTGCACAGCCGCATCTGAACAAAGAGCAAAAGGCTCTGGGATCAACAAATAGATATGCAGGTACGCATGAACAGGTTCATATGTGACTGACTGATCAGGTAAGGGAAACAGGAAACAAAATATCAATATCAACAGGTCCAATAGCCTCAGAGATCAGATTTAGTTACATGCTCGTAGCCTCATTTCTCCAGCAGCTGGGAAACGGAGGAGCCAAAGTGCACTATTGGGTACACGTTTGAGAATGTTGCACCTGTATTGAAAAGTAACGGTAAGGTACAGCAAGATATCCAAGAGACGGAATATAATGTCAAACTGTGAGTAACCATGTAGTGAAGATTTCCGGGTCCATTTTGTACAACTGGTTGAAACATGCAAAGATAAATTTATCCTCAGGGAGTCCATAATCAGAACGTTTAGGCTGGCAATTTGGATCCAAAACATCCCTATTTTTCTGCGATGAGATCAAACAATTTGAGATCAGAAAACAGTCCACTGACCACTAAAACATAAAATTCACACAAAGCCATAAAATTTTACCTGTTTGTAGTCATTTACAAAGTAGCAATGAGGGAGATGCACAAGTTTCTCGGAATAAATATGTGCATAGCGCAGAGGAGAAACAAACTAAAAAAAAGTGAAACACGTTACAAAAAGCTTAGCAGTAAACACAACTGCACGGTATGTCTTTTATGACGTAGTTTAAGAATAATCTACCTCGTCAGTGACCAGGTAATCTATGTAGGTAGCCCCTGTTGTTCCCGGAAAACCCATGTAAGATACTTGGATAGGTGCTGGCTGCATAGCAAATATTTCATTCCTAGCACCCTACATCATAGTACAGTTGAGCAGATATTACCCCAAGAGAATTATGACCAAGCGAAGGTTAAAATACAAGGAGTCAACCATAATTAACTTTTGAAGGAGATACCTTGGTATAACCGTTAAGGTTAATAAGGATCTGGATTTTATCCTCGTTTATCAATTTAGCAATCATGTCAGACGTCATGGCAGATACATCCATGAAATGCTCAGCTTCAGATTGAATACGTTGTCTCCATTCAGAACCATCATTCGGACTTAACGCATAACAGAAGACCTGCACATACAATTGACAATTAGAACTTCTGGCCACATAATAGCACCATGTTATTCCAGTTAGATGTAATGCTGTTAAATTTCCAAGTTACAAACCTCGACATTTTCTCTGTTATGCATGCCAAAGACTGACCCCATAAGATGTGATAGGGGATGATTACCAAAATCGCTGCTTACATACCCAATCCTCAGTCTCTCAAATCCTCCAGCACACTTAACAGGGATTGGTACCGGATAATTGAAAGGAGGGAGTCCAAACCGGGATGCAACAATGGAGCAATGTGCAGCATATTTACGGCTGTGAGCATGATAAACATGTTAGAAGTATAGAACAACCCATCAAACATGGTACAGATGAACCAAGGAAGAAAATGAGTTATTTTACCTGATTTCCAGTGCAAGCATTGGATCAATTGGGTAAGCTATAGCATGGAAAGGCTGCACACTGGGAAGAAGTGACATCTGAAACAAACCCAATAATAGCAATCCGGTCAGATAACTGATGCAATAGCGTACATGGATCCTTGAACTTCCTCATCATACCAAAATGACATGAATTTTTGGATAAACTAAATCGCAAGGAAAATATTTCTTACATTGATCTGCCTTCTAATAATCCCCTCAACTTCAGCAAACATTTGATCACGATCCTCCCAACTGCAGACACACTAGTAATGGACAACAAAATACCATGTCAAGAAACAATATGAACATATCTCACACGCAGCATAAAGATAAACAATAAAAGAAAATTGACACTATACCTTACAATATGAACGAATAAAGCAATTAAAATTTTAGCATAATGGCATACCTGTAGGGTGTGTAAAAGGTTACAGGTAGCTTCAGGGAAGTCTGATCTTAGTAATAAAGCCTGTCTGTAGCTCTTTATGGCAGCCTCTACAAGACCACTACAAACAACATGACATATGGTCACTTTATTAAACAATATGACGTATGATCACACAATGAAAGAATATGTAACCCTATTGAGAAAGGAGAGGCATGTCGAGTCTCTGAAAGTCAAACAACATTATTGCAACGGCCAATAACTGGTTTAGAGATATGTCCTGTATTCTGTTTGTCAAAATTTCTAACAAAAGACTTCTAGGAAACGTGAAAACCACAGGAGTGTTTCCGTTTCCAGAAGGAAAACATAGAGAACATCAACAATTGAAAACCAACCATCGTGCTGCAGTATACATTTTTTGAGAACACATTTAATGGCTGAAACCTGAGTTATTCCTATCCACAAGAACAAAACACTCAGAGTAACAACAATGTAAAGAATACCTGTCCTTGTATGCTGAAGCCAAGTTTGCATGTGCTTCAGCCATTGTAGGACGGACATTTATAGCGCGGATGTAATCTTGGATTGCTTCACTCACCCTACCAATCTCTTTGTAAGTATTACCCCTGTTTACAAGCCCGTCAGCTGCCAAGGGATCTATCCGAAGGACTTCATTGTAACATGATATGGCATCGGTATAATTTCCCTAGATGAATAGGTAAAGGTTGGTTACTGACTGATAACGGACAGGTTTGACGAATGCTTCCAATAAACACATCCAGTATATAATCCCAGATTAGATCACCCACCTGTTGTTTATAGATCATTGCAAGGTTGTTGAAAGGAGCAGAGAGACCTGTAGTTACTGCTAGGGTAGCCTTATAGTATGAAGCCGCAACACCAGTCATATTCCTGTATGTTCAAATTTGGCTGAAGCATATTCCAATAACTCCTGAGACATATTTTAAAAGAAGGCTGTCTCAAAATCTCATTTCGGTTACCATTCCATGTATATGTTTCCAAGGTTGGTAAGTGCTTGTGGGTGGTTGGGTTGCAACACAAGACATTGCTGCATGAAGGAAGGAAACAAGTCACACTCCGACAATAATGATCACTAGTGACTAAAAGAATTTCTAACCATGAAATAGGAAACACCATACGTTATAGCATTGGATTGCTTCGTCAACTCGTCCTCCATCCTTCAATGCATTACCCTTTGAATTGGATTGTACATGAAACAAATAATTGAATAAGCAAATAATATAGATTACATCAGTCCCAAACATATAGAAACAAAAGATAACTAACCAAATTATTGTAACTCTCAACATATCTTGGATCACACGCAATGGCTTGCTTGTAATGGAGTACAGCCAAATCTAATTGACCTCGCTCATAATAAAGGTTGGCCAAGTTACCTGCATAATTAACAGTGACGATGTGAGTTTAAAGAAGGAAAGAAATGATAAAACAATTATATATTTGACAGGTTTATATGTTAGTAACAACAATAATCATTGTCTTTTACTTTTCACATGAAAACAAAGGAAATCAACACTCACTATATGCCAATGTAGAGTTGGGACGGGCTTGAATAGAGCGTTGATAACAGATTATCGCCTCTTGAGACATCCCCAGCACCTGTAAAAGGAAGAAATGATAAAATTTTTCCTATATTTGTAGAGATTAAAACCTAGTAAAATACCTATTAACAGGCCCACTGAAATACCCACGCTTACTCACCTTATAGACATGCCCCATGTTAAAGTAGGCATCATGAAAAAGAGGTTTGAGTCTCACAGCTTCCTGAAATTCAGAAAAAAACCATTCTAATATAAAACAATCAACAAACAATTACTTGCAGATCTTCTGATGCAGGGATGATGGCAAAACAGAATGACATATTATTATTTTTCATTTGCTAACTAAACCAATTTGGTGAAGAAAATATATACTCAATTCAGAATCTAAATTACCTTGAAATATTGGAGTGACCTGTTGAGATCCCCAGCATCCATGAACATAACAGCAAGATTTGACCAAGCAAGAGCACACGTCGGTTGAACCCTCAGCGCCTCAACATAGCAATTGTACGCCTAAACAAAATTTAAAAATTTTTTAAATCCTTATGGCCTCAAGTCAATTCAACTCAAATTCCAGATTTGGCACAAGCGCAAAAGACATGAATAGTTCACAGTATAGAGGATGTCAATGCTCAATAAACGATGAAGACAGACCTAGATAATTATGCAGGGTATTAGAATTAAATGAGATACCTCATAGTTCTATGCAACCTCCTTACACAAATTATAGATTTAATGCAAACATAAAAATGTCCAGAAATAAAATAACACATAGAAAGGCCATGCCCCATAAAAGTGGAAGATAAACCTATATAACCATCAATGAAAATAAAATTGAATCTGTACATACTTCAATAATTCTAAGGGTATTATAGACAACAACTCACATACAACCTCCCTAAACAATGTAATGCGTCATAACAACTATAGAAATTGCTAAAACTGGGGCAAGAGTAGTCCAGAAAACTAATAAAAAAAATTACCTCTTGGATCAATCCTTGTGCCTTCAAACAATTTCCAAGACCATTGTGAGCATCAGCCTGCAAAACACAGAAACAAGCATGTAAGGACAAAAAGCCATAAAGAGAGGGGCAGTTGGCATTCTATTTCTAGAAAAATAACAAAATAAAATTCTAGGCTCTGCTTTTTCCCTTTTACTTTACATAAAATCAAATTGGCATCTCTAGTCATCGGCATGCTTGAAAGCAAAAGTCTGACATCAATGTACCAGGAGGGGATTCAAAGTAAGAGCTTGACGGGAACACTGTGCAGCCTCGTTAAGTCTTCCCTTTCTCAAGTATGCACCAGCCAGATTCGACCATGCCTCTGCAAAGTTTGGTTGAAGCTACAACAGATAGGCAGAAAATAAGAGAACAGGGAATGCTGTATGAAGTAATGCAACCGAAAACTCCTTGGAATATCTATGGACTAAATAAGAAAAACAAACCTCAATAGCAATCATATAATAATGTATTGCAAGGTCGTAATCCCCCTTTTCCTGTGCATAGCAAAAATCATCAAGATAAAAATTTTACTTGAATAATTTCTTACAAATTCTCCACTTGGAAAGGTTATCTAAGTATGGGAAACCAGTTACCCTATAAGCATTTGCCATATTTCCATAACACTCAGCAAACCGAGGCTTAATACGTAGGGCTTCTTCATTTTTGGCTATGCACATATCGTAATCACGCAGCTGCAACATAAATAGATAGGTAGATAAAGGATAAGTGACATAGTTAATAAAACTAAAACATCAAGAGTTTAACTGACAAAGCTCAATCAAAACAATGAAAAGACCTGATAATAGACTGCACCAAGGAGGAGAAGATTATCCGTCCGCAAAGGGTTCCTATCATAAATTGCAGTGCAATGTTCTTGTGCAAGCTTAAAGTTTCCAGTTCGATAAAGCTGATGAGCAAGAATAATCCGTGCATCCTCATCGACTGTGACCAAGAACAAAAAAAGAAGTAGCATGTGAAAAACTGATTTCATATAGAGATTAGAAATCAAAACCTTGCGCATAAGGCATGAATTCAGAGGATTTTTTTTTCCAGAAAGACCAAGCCACTGCACACATGCTCTATGACTACTAAGAACAATGATATGTTGTTATCCTTTATGTGTATTATGCTCTACAATGTCCTGAACGGGCTCATGAAAATCAATGTTACGCAAGAACGTTTACAAAAACAAACCCCAAATTAAGCCCGTCTAAGCAAAAAAGAAAAAGAAAAGGAGTGATGAGACACTATATCTAGTCTAGTTTCGTCATGCATCCTGATGAATCGCCTAAAGACATCGAAAATTTAAATTCTTTCACCGGATGCTTCAGACCATATCCTAACTAGCAATTCTTCACAAGACAACCCAAAATCGGCACAGCATTATCATAACTGCAAAACCACTAATAACATTCCAGCTACCCAAGCTGAAACAGAGTACAATACAAATATCGGCATTAATTCACGTAACTGAAACCGAACCTTCACGAGAATCATGGCGCTGAAAATCCTGAAGCACGAGAGATGTCGAAGTCGACGATGCAACCTCCGGCTTTACTACGAACAAATCCTCCGGTCGATCCGCGACCAATGGAGCCCGAGGAGCTCCTACACCATTCTGCAAAGAGATCATTCTGATCTCGGGCGAGAAAGCCGCAAATCCACAACTGATCCAACAGAAATCTCCAGATCAGTCACAATTTTTGGACAAAAAAGCCCTAATTGGTGCAATTACTTTTTGATTAAGATAACCCTAACCTTGTTTTTTTCTCCCTCGAAGTCTTCCGATTTCTCCCGCCTCTTTCAGAGCCAACGAAGAACCAAGCAGAAATCAGGGTTTTTCCCTTGGACGCTCTGGTGCTATTTCCGCAATTCTAGAGAAAGGGGAAACATGAAGTATATTAATGGCGAATTATTAACAGATCTGGACCGTTAATTGAAATATGGGAAGATCTTATCCGTCCAAGTGGATAATCTACTTCTATCACCGACACGGATCTAAAGAAAACAAAGCTGCGTCCGTCTGATGACTTTAGTAGTCTCGAAAGTACACGACAATGTCGTAAGAATGGAAACATAAAACTCGGGCTGAGAATAACAATTAAACCCATTAATTATATTTATTAAACGTACATAATATACGTAATTACGGTATATTTACTATACAATATGGTTCGTAATTACATGAGATAATTACTGATTATATAACTTCATGGGGAAATTTTGATTATAATCCAAATTCGAGTAAATACAATTAAAATTTATTTACTCCTTTCTGTTACTATTTTTTCGCACAATTTGGGATATTTTATTATTTACAATGATTTCAGTGTTACTTTTTCCAAGTACGTAATAAAATTCTAAATTATATTATGAGAATTAGTAGATAAAACAAAAATAATAAAATAGAATAATTTGGAAATTTAAGATTCGGGTTTGTTATTCTTGCAGATTTTAGGATATTTTAACTTTTACAATTGTTTATTGTTATTTTTTCGAGTGACGTATTTAAATTTTAAGCTATATATTATGAGAATTTGTACAGGAAACACAAAAATATAAAATAGAATGGATATTAACTTTTACAATTAAAAGTTTATTTTTTATATATAATATTGGAAGGTATAATATCATAGATATGGTCGTAATAGGGCTGAAATACTTTACGTCTACTCTCGTGAAAATAATTATTAAATATGAAAAAACTGAAGAAAAAACAAATTTGTTTTTAATTTTCGGACGTGAAAAACCACATGTTCTACAGTTTTCGACGTGAAAACATGTTTCAAATTGTGTCAAAAGTAAGGAAGACTAACAGTTTTTTACGTGAAAATCTGTTTCAAACCGTTTCAAAGTTTAGAGCAAGAAAGACGGACTGATTTCGAACTTGAGAGGGCGATTTAAAGTTGGTAAGAAGAAAAATTTAAGTTGAGACCAAGGAAATGGCTAGAATCAGCAGTGAAGAAGGGAGCACAAGTCAACATTCAATGGCGTCAATAATGTGTAAGTAGATCGATTTCTAGGGTTTTACAGTAGGTTGTCAAGTTGCAAAAAGTTTTATTGATTTGAAATGGGTGTGAGTGTCAGTGAGTGGGTTAAGTCTCAGTCAGTCGCTTGAGTCTCAGTGAGTCGGTTGAGTTGCAAGGGTCACAGGAGTTGTATGACCATCTTCGACTTAAGCGACTCATTGGGTTTCAATGGTCGCTTGAGTGTCGTAGAGGTTCCAAAGGCCGTTTGAGTGATATGGGTCGTTTGCGTCATTGAGTTGCAAGGGTCGTGTGAGTCGCATGGGTCGTTGATATTATGCCACGTGGGTCGCTTGAGTCGCATGGATCAATTGAGTCGCATGGGTAGCTTGAGTCTCAGTGAGTCGGTTGTGTTGCAAGGGTTGATCGAGTCGCAAGGGTCGCAGGAGTTGCATGACCATCGTTGACCCAAGCGACTCATTTGGTCTCAATGGTCGCAATGGTTGCTTGAGTGTCATTGAGTCGCAATGGTCATTTGACTCGCATGGGTCGCTCGAGTGTCATTGAGTCGCAAGGGTCGTTTGACTCGCAGGGTCTCTTGAGTCGCATGGATCGCAAGGGTCGTTTGAGTCGCATAGGTCGCCTGAGTCGGTAGAAGTCGAATGTATTCTTAATTGGTTATTTTGCAGTTATCTTCATCCACCCTGAGGTTTGTCTCTTTGATAAGAAGATAAGAAGATAGAGAAGAGTGTCGAAAACAAGAGAAAGAGAAAAGTATTTTCATCGACCCCGAGGTTTGTCTCTTTGTCTCGAGTAGTCATGTCTCTTATTTCTATTAAATGACGAAAACTTTAACATGAGATGTGATCATGGTTGTTGCAAAACTCATAAAGCAAGATTCAAACAAACCTAATGATAACAAGAAAGATATAAGAGAGGTGACAAAATCCTTAAAGGTAACTATGTAAATCTCGGATTTTTAGAGAAAGTCGTGCCATGGATGTCCTCTTGATTCTTGAAGATATATCATCCAATCGGTGCTTGTCCAATTCAGTATCGTGTAGGATGTTAGTTTGGGATTGTATAGTGAAAGGATTATGTTAATTTGAACAAGCATGATTCAAATTATCCCAAATGCACCTTCAAATGGTAAAACAATAATTGACAATTTGGATTAACATAGATCAACATATATACTTTTTGTGAATCACATGTGAATTTTCAGTATTTTATAGTCAAAATGGAATCTTCTGATGCAGGATAAATAAAAAATATGGAGGAAGAGAGTGAATATAAGAGCTTTTGTGGATTCAAAAAAGAGAAAGAGAAATCAATAATTCTAGAATCTATTTGATGAACATATATAATCAAACTAAGATTTTGAAATTTTGACCAGAAAAGGGTGTAGAAATTCGAATAAAGCCATCATCGAAATTCGAAGAAAGCCATCATCGAGTTGCTTCACCGACATGGTCAATAGTTTCCGCTTCGTCTCCTTCGCAACAATTACATTTTCAAGGTTTATTTCTCTTTCTATCGACCTTTTGTGGTGCATTATATTTTTTTTTATTTTTTTATCATCACGTACATGCAAATATATTTTATATTTAAATATTTTATGAATATGAGAATTTCAATTCAGTGAAGTCCACGAAAATCCATAAATTATTTGTATTAATTTACATATTCCAATTTAAAAAATATAACATGATTTTTTATAAACAACATAAATTATAGTATTTAATGAGATTTTTCATAGCTTTTCGAATGATGAATTCGCTAAATGTAATTAATTTTGTATTATAATTTTATAATATTCACTTGTTTTATTTGTGTAAATAAATATAGAAACACTTAAATTTCTTTATTTTAACACAATTATAAATTTATAGTAATATATTCGTGCATCGTCAATGTTATTCCAAAACTTATTAACAATAATTATCTAACATATTAATAATTAATATAAATTATTTAAGATTATAAATGTCATTTTATTACTAAATTTAGTATAAATCATACAGATATATAAATTATCCAAATATGCAATCATCTTTTCCAACAAATTACCTTTTAAAATTTCAAAGATATAATGAATAAATCATTGTGTTAGTTTTAAATTACATCTTATAAATATATCATTTATTTTTTTTTATTGAGAATATAATATGTGTATTTATATTGACTGATACAAATATCAAATGTCATGAGAATATTTGAATTGATCAAATATCAAGCTGTATAACAAATTTGCACGCATTTAACTCTAAAGAAAGAAGTCAGAGTGAACGATAAAAGTGTTGTGAAATAAGTATTTGCAACAGAAACCTTAATAATAAAAGTTTGGAATTTTGTAGGTGACTAATTCATGGAAGGGATAAAATTATTGTTATAATAGTCCTACATTGTTTATACGTGGAATTGTATAGTACTTTATTTAAATTTTGGATTCAGGAGTTTTCTTTGGTAATTTGGAGAATTCTTTGAATCGTTGTAGAAAATGGAGTATATATGGCGATCGTTCAAAATCTTAAAAAGGAATAGTTTTAAGCACGGTGATAAGTAAATATCACGAAAATCAATTTGGTTATCCTCTAAAACCGCTGTGGTATGAATTTCTTACACGTGAGGCTAGTTAAAGGTATTGCATATCTTTAGATATTGATGTATAAAGAATTTACAAGACTTATCTGCCGTGGTACATAGAAGATACAAGGATGAATCATTCGATAAAGATGCAAAAAAATATATGCACGGTTACTTCAAAAGAGAAATGATTATTTCCTCCAGGTAAAGTGATTCTACTTCAATCTGTATCCTGAGGAGGAGAAGTGTCAACTTGGCCTTCACGTCGCTTAGACTCGATAAGCATCAGGACAACCTCTCGCATAGTTGGTCGTGCAACTGGAGACACACTCGTGCAAAGCAGAGCTATCTTTAACACCGTAAGCATATGAGACACAACTCTTTCATCTTCTATGTTTAACCGTTCATCTAGAATTCCAGACGACAATGTATCTCTTCTTATGAAATTTCTGACCCAATTCACTAAATCACCTCCTTGATCTAGTGGTTGAACTGGTGTTTTCCCTGTGAGCAGCTCCAAGAGAACCACGCCGTAACTATAGATGTCAGACTTTTCTGTGATTTTCATGGTGTACGCATATTCTGCAAAAATAGAACAACGTCTCGTCTGACTGTCTTAGATGAAACGCAGATTCGAATGTTGATGGAGAGATGAAGAAACATACCTGGAGCTATGTAGCCATAGGAGCCAGCGATTGCGGACATTGATTTGGATTGTGGCATATCAATCACTTTTGCTAATCCAAAGTCGCCAACATGAGCTTCAAACTTGTCATCCAGCAGGATATTGTTGGACTTTATATCACGGTGGAAGATCCTTGGCTTGCAGTCATGGTGCAAATACGCGAGACCTTGAGCAGCCCCAAGTGCAATTCTAAATCTTTTAGGCCAATCCAAGTTACATGAAGGTCCATGGAGTATTTCACCCAGACTTCCTCTCGACATGTACTCATACAGAAGTAGATTGGATCCCTGATGATAACAGAACCCATGTAACTTCACAATATTACAATGCCGGATATTCCCAAGAGTCAGAATCTCAGCTCTGAAGCTGTTATCAACATTGGTGTTGCCTTCGCGGTTTGATGCCAGCTTCTTAACAGCAATTGTGTACCCTGCAGGTAGAACGGCCTTGTAGACGGTTCCACAAGCTCCTCTTCCCACTACAAAGCTGTCGTCGAAATTATCTGTGGCGGCAACCAAATCCTGGAAAGTAAATCCTTCCTTGGGAGGGAAGTAAATGTCCAGAGACGATGGTAGTTTGCCATCTTGCAACGCAGCAGCTACTTCCACCGGGCGTTTCATGAGGTACACAATGAGAGCTATGAGAATGAGGGAGACCCCACCAATGGTAGCCGCAATAATGGCTATTATTTTACCAGAACGAGTGCTCCCATTCTTCCAATCTGGCTGAACAGGCGTGGATGACTTTGTTCGGATGCACTCGTTCAGTGGCTTACCACAAAGCCCGCTGTTACCAGCGAAGCTAGAAACTGACATGTTTTGAAAGAGTGGTATAGAAGGAATAGGGCCTGTTAGGTTGTTGTAAGAGAAGTTGCAGCCAAGAAGGCTTGACAGATTAGAAAAAGAGATGGGAATCTCCCCTGATAAATGGTTGTTGTTGAGAAGGAGAAACTCGAGCATAACTAGATTACTGAGCTCCGCGGGGATTTCCCCTGTAAGATTGTTGAAACTGAGATTTAATGCTATCTGCAAGCCGGTCAGGCTACCCATCTCTGGTGGAATTTCACCGTAAAATATGTTTTCGCTCATTTGTAGCTCGGTTAAATGAGGTAAGTTCCCCAGAGCCACTGGTATCACACCCGAAATTTTGTTCTTTGAGAGCCTCAACAGCTCAAGCTGGAAAAGGGAACCAACCTCGCTTGGTAAAGGGCCAGAGAAGTTATTGGCACTGAGATCTAGCCGTTGAAGCATCTTGCATTTGAATATTTCAGATGGTATTCCTCCTGTGAGCATATTAGACGAGACATTAAATGTCCCCAGCTGCGAAAGTTTGCCAATCTCTTTTGGTAGCTCCCCACTAAAGCCATTGTCCGCTAGGTGCAACCTTTGCAGAGCATTGCAGTTCCCAATTTCTGAAGGAATCCAGCCATGGAATCTGTTTTGTCCCAACTCGATTGCTGAAAGGTTGACCAAGTTGCACAAGTTTGATGGGAAGCGACCCACGAGGCTGTTTCTGGCTAGACGAAGTTGAACCAGACTTTTGCAATTCGTGACCCCACTAGGGATGTTTCCAGAGAGGTTGTTTCCGCCCAAGTTCAAAAGGATCAGATTAGAATGTAGGCATAGGTACCGTGGAATTCTTCCTGTGAGATGGTTATCCGACAAATCGAGCACCCAAAGATTGCTATACAAGCCAAGTCTCGGAGGAATGGGTCCACTGAGGGAATTCTCAAACAGCTGCAACATGATGAGACCTCTTAAATACTGAAACCCCATGGGAATAGGACCAGTTATGAAATTGATGGAGAGATCAAGCTTTGTCAGGCTGTCCAATGTAGCAAGCTCAACTGGGATGGTACCCGAGAGTTGGTTTTCGAAAAGATAGAGAAGCTCAAGGCCGCGTATGTTCCCAAGCTCCACAGGTATATCTCCTGTTAATGCATTCTCTGAGAAATCTATCTGAAGTGCAGCAGTGAGATTCCCTATCTCTCTTGGGATCGTTCCGTTCAACCCGTTTCTGTAAAGATATAGGGCCTCCAGATATGAAAGGGTTCCGATCTCCCTTGGGATTGGTCCAACAAGCTGGTTCCGGTAGAGGGCAAGGACTTGCAAATTGGTGCAGTTCCCAATCTCTTTGGGAATAAACCCTGACAACAGGTTGTCCCAAAGGATCACCTGTGACAGATTCTTGAGCATACCCATCTCTTTTGGTAACTCACCGCTAAGCTGGTTCTGTGCAAGTCCCAGAAGCTGCAAGCTCTCACATTGACCAATCTCTGGAGGCAAACTTCCTGATATCAAATTCTGTCCGGCTCGGAAGCTACTCAATCTCTTGAGCCTCCCAATGGAACGAGGCAAAGGCCCGGTGATGTTGTTGCTGTAAGCCACCAATTCAGAGAGATACAGGAGGTTCCCGATCTCCTCAGGTATCGATCCCGAGATTCTGTTGTTGAAGATGTCGAGCTCCTGCAAATGCAAAAGCTTTCCTATCTCTTTAGGTAGTTCACCCTCAAACTGGTTATTGTTCAGAGCAAGAATCTCCAAGCTCGAACAGTTCCCTATCTCTTTTGGTATATTCCTTGATAACTCATTATATGACATATTCAGATACATCAGATGAATCAATCCACCTATGCTTGGAGACAAGTAACCAGAGAGATTCATCAACGACAGATCCAAAGACAGAACCTTAGGATCGAAGGTATCGTTGTCGCAGTTCACGCCTGACCACTTACAAGGTACAGTATCAC
The DNA here is from genome assembly GCA_036759665.1 of Gynandropsis gynandra. Classification (NCBI taxonomy): domain Eukaryota; kingdom Viridiplantae; phylum Streptophyta; class Magnoliopsida; order Brassicales; family Cleomaceae; genus Gynandropsis; species Gynandropsis gynandra. The sequence continues at coordinate 38,136,497 of CM071864.1, read as the reverse complement.
TCGAATTCCAGTTTCTGAGATACCCCATCTCATCCACAAACTTGCTCTTAATGTCAATCAGATATTGACCTTCCATGTTTAGCCCTCTTAGTTCAGACACCAAAAGGGTAAGAACAAGAACAAATATGGACAAATCAACACTCTTCATCATCATCTTCATTACCATTTATACATATCCATAATCAGAAACAGACAATTCCTAGACCTTATTACAGGACAAGATCCCAAAGTTTCTTTGTCTGCAGAACCACCATACATATACAGACATATATATATATATACCTCTCTCTGTATCTCTTGAAAATCCACAAGGCCCTTAAACAATTCCAGCTCTTTTTTACTTAACTAATCATATCTGAACGAGAACCATAAGCCTAAACGCATACCTTTGAAGATTATTGGGAAGAAAAACAACCTTGAAACTGGGTTTTGGAAAACAGAGGGAAAAAAAGACTTTAAGACCTCCTTTTGTTTTCTCATAAAAATTATTTTTAAGGGAAAGGGTCAAGCTATGATTGTTTGTTTGATAATCAAAAGCATTGAAGTTTGAATTTTTTTTTCAACACAAATGAATGTATTGATCCGCGTGTTGTAACATAGCTTCTAGTGCAATGCAATAACAGCTTTTTCGTTAAATCAGAAAAAGAGAAAACTGAAACTTGAGTCTTCATTTTGTCTCCGAAGCTGAAAATAATTAAATAAATAAACACATAAATAAAGTAGTTATTTAATCATTTTTTTTAAAATAAATTATTTTTACAAATTTTCGCCCTTTGTGTGAGTCCAAAGGTGAGGAACTCTAAGAAAGAGAGTTGAGAAAAACAAAACCTCCGGGAGGGATGAGAGAGATGGCCGACATGGCATGAGAGCTTTAGCTTTCTCACTTTTCTCACGCCCATTTTCTTGGATTATTATATTGTAAATAGCAAATTGCTCCAAATAATTTTAGTTATGCGAAAAAGCCTCATCGTTTTTTAATCTATATTATCTACCCCTTTAATAGTCTTCTAAATGTCAAATGTCTTAAACACGGCTAGACTATCATCACATTAAAAATATGGTTTTTAGTATCCGTTCAATATCTACAAAATGTATAGCCAAAAGTGACACATATTAGTTTTTTTTCCTTTTTTTCCAATTCTCGAATTTAACACTGTTGTTTCTATAAATATCACCAGTTATCCAATTTACCATTAATCCAGTAGGAATACGTTACAGTTATATTTACTTTGCACTTATAAAATGTAATTTCTAAATATAATTTTTTTAAAAATATCTAAATAATTGTAAAAATATAAATTAATGGTTTATATAGTTATAACATGGTAATACTAACTTCCTGATATATTTATATTTCAATGTTTCTAGAGCAGGATCAATTAATCGAGAACTCAATCAAATAAATGAATCATTGGTCACTTTGATATTTTATTTTGAAATGATTTATAGTTTTTATTTATTGAATTTGCCAAATAAAAGACCATAAACCCACTTAACGGATCAGATTGGATAGAAATATTATCTGATAATGAGTCCGATTTGACATCCGGTCTGTTTCTAAAATATAGTACACCGATACATTTTATGGTTTATTTTGGATTTCCTTAAACATGCAAGGGAAAATTATTACTTTTTGGAAGTGGAGGATCTAATCTTATTTATTACTATTATATATTAATAAAAGGGAACTTTAAGCATTTACTTTTTACTTTTCATCTATCCACTTTTATTTTAAATTTTTTAACCAAATTCGAATAACTCTAAAATCAATTTACTTTGTAATAACAATTTTGAATAATTAAAATTATTAAAGAATATAGAGATCAAAACTTTTTTATTATGTAAATATCAATTTTTAAACTTCCTTAATGTTTTCTTTTAAAAAATCCACAATAATTTTTCACATTTTTTTTCAAAACCACAAAATAGCAAAAATAGCATGAATTACTTTTTTCATATTTATTAATTTATTTTTCATTACTTCACAATACTATATTAAATAAAATTTTTATTTCCATAATAATATATCACTTTTGAAATAAATTCCAAATTGATTAACATGCTTACATCATTAAATTGACCAAATTGATTAATTTTAAAGTAATTTCAAAAGGTCACATATTATTCTGAAATAACTATTTCAGTGTGCTTTATCTATTCATGAAAAACGACATCGAGACTTAAAGATCTTCGTGTTACCTAAACCTTTAGAGATATTCATAAAATGAAAGTAGAAGATTCTGAGAAATATTGATATGTTTGTGTTGGATTGATATTGGGTGCGGAAGCGTGTTTTATTAATCCGAATATGAGATCTAGTCATGTTTAAGGATTGGTTTTTCGGAGTTTTAACGACGAACAGATTTAGAAACGATTTCGTAATATCTTTTGCGTTGAACGTGTGATTGTCGGATGTGATAGACTTGATAGCGCAAGCCGTCTACGCGTATCCACGTCGAGATCAGATCTGTTTTTCAACCGTTGGTGCGGAATTCTCCGATGAACGAAACTGTTTTGTTCTTCGTTTTCTCTGTGACGGCTTTTAGGGTTTCGTTTGATTTTAGATTATGAAATCTAACTCCGAAAACCTGTTTTCGTTTCTTAAATAATTATTAAAAATTTAATCCATACATACATTTGTAAAATAATTTTGTCTGAAATTATATTGAAATAATAAATCTATTATTATAATTTTTAGTATTCAGGTTTCAGAGAGAATTCACTTTTGTCGAATTTGTTTACTATTTTTAAATTATGACTCTATAAATCTTTGTAGAAAAATTGTTTGAACGGCCAAAACATATGAATAATTTATATATAAAATTTAAAATCTTAAATAATTTATATTAATGCGTGAATATAGGTATGTTAGCATAATTAGAGTTAATATAACATCGACGACGCGTGGTTTGATAGCAGGGCCGGCTAAGGCCCTGTTCCATAGGAGCCTTGGAACAGGGCCCCAGTTGGATGGGGGCCCAATATTTAAAAAAAAAAATTTTTTTCAGAAACCCTAATCTCTAGCCAACTTCTTTTTTTCTTTTTTTTGGTGCCTCCTTCATTATTTTTCTCTCTTTTCTTGCTCTCTTTGTTTCCAATTTCGTCTCATCTCTTTCTTTTTTATTTGTTTTGTTTGTTTACGGAATCAAGGTCTCTTCCTCTCGTCTCTTCGCGGGTATGTTTCCGATCGTCCTCTTTTTTTGTTGCGTAGTTTGATAGTTAGCTTTGCTGGTATATTAGCTTGTGATATCTAAGTTCCCGATGGTTAGCTTATTTTGAGTATGTTTGATTAGGTTCGGTTTATTGCTCTATTTTTACAAAAAAAGTTTATTATTGACAGATCTTTAGTAGGGTGTTGCACTAATAATTTTTGTTTTATTATATATACAGATTGAAGATAATCATTCCATATTTTCCATTTGAACCAAAGTCATCTTCATATCTCAGGTTATATTTTTTGCAATTTTAATTGTTGATAACCATGTTTAAAAAGTATGAATCGGGTTATGAAAAACGAAAGAAAAAGGAAAGAATAGAACAATTGATTCAATCTCAAAAAGGAGCTCTAGATAAATTTATCACTAGGGAATCACAAAACAATGATATAAAATCTAATGATTTATACAAAGAAATTGTTGTTGATAAAACTATTAGAGATAATAATGAGAATGATATGGAAATTAAAGAGAATTTAGGTTTCAATGAAACTAACAATGAACAATATAATAATGATGTTGAGTCTAGTGGTGGTAACAACAATTTGTTTGATATTTATGATCCAAAAAATTGGGATAAACTTGATTCAAAATCAATTGACATGTTAGCAATTAATGGTCCTAAAAGAGATTTATCTATTGAGAAAGGTCCGAAAGATAAATATTCAAGAAGATTTTCAAAAACATTTTACACAAGAATTTTATCAAACGGGGAAAGTTGTGATAGAGAATGGTTAGTATATTCAAAGGAGCTTGATAAAATTTTTTGTTTTTGTTGTAAGATTTTTAAAAAAGGTCATAGAAGAGGTTTTCTAGCAAATGAAGGTCTTTGTGATTGGGCTCATCTTAGTGCTAGGTTAAGAGAACATGAAACAAGTATAGAACATATGTCGAATATGAAAACTTGGATTGAATTACGACTTAGATTTCAACAAAATGAAACAATTGACAAAAAAACTCAAGAAATATTCAAAAAAGAAAAAGAATTTTGGAAAAAAGTTTTGTTTAGGATTATTGCAGTTGCTTCTGCAGAAAGAAGTTTTTCGAAGCTCAAATTATTGAAGTCGTACTTGCGAACCACTATGTCACAAGAAAGATTGAATGGATTAGCTTTGATGGCAATTGAAAGTAGTCTCCTAGAAGATTTAGATGTGGAAAGTTTGATCGACTGTTTCGTTTCAAAACATGCAAATAGAATAGCTCTTTTCAAATGAATGTTGTAAATATTTATTGCATGTAAAGGAAATATTTTAGCATCGAATATTTCGTTTCAAAAGGGCCTATTTTAATTTTATTGCACAGGGTCTCTTCTCTAGTTGAGCCGGCCCTGTTTGATAGATAACTATATATTTAAAATTGTGGTATAATAAAGAATTAAAAGTGTTTCTTACATTTATTTACACAAATAAAGCAAGTAAACATTATAAACTATAGTATAGAATTAATTACATTTAACGTATGTTTTATGTTGTTTATCGAAAAAAATCATGTTCATACAACATAAGCAAAACTTCACATTACACAAATCACAAGGACAATGCAACATCGGAACTAAAGATAATCTTCCAACAAACGGAAGAAAATCATAAGGAAGTTCACATTCTTGGAATTTACCATGCCCTTATAGCTACCAAATCCTCCAAATCTATGTTGCTTCATTTGCTTCGCTTGAGCCCTTCGCTCACATTATTCTGTAGATCATGAAAAAAACGTATGAAATTACAAATATATCCATTAGAAATACACCTTTCTGCATTATTTTTTATATCAGTTCACAGAATCATTTTATCCATGACAATGGAGTTGAAGCTTATGGAGACAAGTCATTCGGTCTCTGCATAGGAGACTTAAGAGTAAAATCATCACTCACAGCTCTTACTTCACTATGTAAACCTGGTTCACCATTCCACTTGACAATCTTTTTCTTTAAAGCAGAACTTTATCCAAGCTCTGGTCTAAATTAAAGATTTACACCTCAATAAACTCTGAAGGTTTTACTTCTGAGGCCTTTCTATGCATGAGTTCCTCCAAGAATGCAAACCAACAAAAGATAAAAAATGAAATGTGACTGATACAAACTAAATTACTTAAACATAAACAAACTCGAGAAATTCAAAGCTCATTTTAGTGAAGCTTGACACAGAAACAAAAACTTTACACAACAATAGAAATCAAGGACACAATAATTTTGAAATTAGTATATTCTAATCGAACAACCCGAATAAAATCATAGATGATCCATCAACCAGAATTGTAGACAAGATCGTGAAAATCTCTATTCATATCAAGAACCTAACCTACAAAATACTACTAAACACATAGCATATGTAATGTTTTTCTCTTACCAAGACAACTTACTATTGGCTTGCACCATCATGTTCATGAATTCATCATGTTTGTGTTGATTCATGTGCAGTTCAGATTGTCAGGATCCAGAATACTGTCAACTCTGGATATTTCACAACTCACTTTTGTGATCTTCACTACATCACTAATCACTGCCACACCATTCTCCATAACACCTGTATCGGTTTGGCTTATAATGATGCTAGTTTGTGTTTGTCCCCAGATATGTTTTGGGGACTTCATCAGTGAAACTCTACAGTTATAACCTACAGGAGTATAATTCTGTTTCAAGAGAATCAAAAGATTAGTCCATATTGTAAAAACATATGTGTAAAGCATATAGTAGCAACCTGGAAGAATATTGAATCGGATATGTTTTTAGCTTTGCATATATGTTACTTCCAAAAGCAACCAGTGAAATAGACCACCATCGTCGAATAATTACTCATAAAATAATTTATTATGTCCTTTGTCGGTCAAGCACGATCAGTGCTACCCATAAAGGAAAGTATCTTTTTATACCTTGTACAACGTCATAAGAGGTTGAACTATTACGTAAACTTGTCACACCAATTTTTAGGAGACCAAAAACTTGTTTTAAGTAATGTGTATTGGCATGCGCATATGCCAAGATCTGATGTGAAAGAGAAGAACCATTGGTCGGTACACGCACACGGATCCTCTTCAATGCATGCCATTCGAAACATAGGCTTATTTGTAGACTAGACAAACGAACCCAAAATTTCTAAGTTTTATTAATGATGGGTTAGGAGAAGATATACTACAGCCAGTAGATGCATCCAATACTAAAAAAATTAAATAACTTTCCATCAGGATAATTTGTTAAGAGCAACCCAACCAAAAAGATGTAATATATACATACAACTTTCTTGGCACTTTCATCTTGCCAATGTTCTTCTTGGGTTTCTCTGCAACTCCCTCATTAGCAACTTCTGAATACCACTTTACAAGTAGCTCTTCTTACGATTGCAAAAAGGACTTATTGCAACCTGTTACTCATCAATCATTTTTGAGGTACTAAATTCCTAACTACGAAACTTAAGATATTTATTTGAAAAAGTCCTAGAATATACTTACCATAGTAATATGGTGAAACTAAAAGCAGAAAACAAAATCAAGAAAAGGACAATAAACTCACCCAAATGCTTCTTGTAGAAGAGCACATCCATTGCCCAAAAATATAGGAGCCTCCATGCATCCCTTTGCCCAAGCATGAAGTCAAAGACGAACACATGCATCATAAGAAATCACAACATGCCACGAACGAAGAGCACTGAATGAGATACAAAGATACCAAATTTATTGAAAAAATAAGAAAAAAATTCCAAAAAGTGACTGAATATTTTTTGTTTATTTTGATATGGTATTTAATCAAAATATCTGACCCAATCCACAAGGTGGATCAAATTATACTACCTTGCGTGAAATATTGGCTGTCGAGCTGGATGTTAATTATGTGGTCTAGATGCCTCAGAAGCAGTCTTAGACGTGATATATCATAAATATGGTTGAACAAACAAAGAATCATGTGAAGGTACACAACACTACTAGTTTGGTTTATCCAAAACAACCAGAAAACAATTGAAAATAGAATACCGAATAAATTGGTCAGTCTTCCGACTTTCTACCTCATCTCCTGTTTTGACTTCTGAAACTAGAATGTGTGAGGTTGCTGGTCTAAGTTCCTATGTACAGTCCTAGAAATTGGAGGAGCATTGGGAATATCATTATCTTTTTCAGAAGAAAAATTCTCATTGTGCTCCTATAGTATGATGAAGCAGATCTTTGGTGAGCACAACAATAAAAGATTTTCAAGCATCATAGTAGTTTCACCATTGTACAAATGAATGTGACAAATATGGTTTTTATTTTCTTTTTAAATGAACTAAGACGATAGACATGTTGCACAAACAATACCTCAGATGGAAAACCATGCTATAAAGAACCATTTAAAAGTTATACATATAACCAAAAAAGTATCTCTTTTCTAGTTTGACATAATCAACATCATCGAATATCTATTATTACACGACAATCTGATGAATTCATGTCCAGAAAAAGCCAATTGATATACAAAAATATATTTATGCACCATCAACCACGAAATTAATAAAAAAAATTAGTGATACCTACACTTAAGGATACACAAACTTTGATTCAACACACCTCAGGACAAAAAAAATAATATGTATTAGACCCAAACACAGTTAGTTTAAGTGTGTAATAAGATTTTCCCAACAGTTCAGTCTCTAGAAAAAGAAAAGCTTATCACTCCATTCAATTTCCGAAAGGTTTTCAAATGCAAATTAGTTAGAAGGGACGATGATCATTCAAATATAAACACTCTTACTATACAAAAGAACCCTAATGCATGTAATATCATCATCCATGAATAAAACTCAAACACCAAATATCAAATTATCCTAAATCCGGTAAATGTTCTACGATCAAAGATAACATGAAACCATAAACAAAAATGTCATTTAAAAAGAATAATCTTCTCCACAAGCGATGTTTTTCACTCCCTGGAATGACCAAAATGAAATCACAGACCATTGCTCAAAGCACAGATCATAAAAGGGATATTACTATTACATAACATAACAAATAAATTGTACCATCTAAAATGAATGAGCTTAATTTGTGAATAAAAAAATATAAAACGTCTCTTTAATTTTAAGATTATATCATCATTTTAGAGAAAATATTTACATTAATAAAAACCTCCAATAAGAAAGATGTAATAGACTACAAGATAAATAAAGTATCTCTAGAACAACCCAGTCCCATATTTTATAAAATTTTCATTGTTATAAATTGGAAATATAGTATAAAAAATATCAAACTATTTTATTTTAACCTATAAAATATGAATTTTTATTTTTAACCTAACAAAACTCAAACTCATTTTTTTGCTTTAAAAACACTAATTTTAGGAATATAGTGTAGAAAATACCAAACTTTTTAATTTTGCCTATAAAACCCAAATTATTACTTTGAACCTAAAAATTTTGAACTTTTACATTTTGTTTATAACACAAAATTATCAAGTTAATCATATCCATACACAAACAAAAACACTAAATCATATTTTAACTCTTTTAATTTTTAAGTGTTGTCTAAACAAATATAAATTTATCAAATTAATCATATCCTAAAGTTAGTATTTTTAAGACAAGAAAAATATAAATTTAGGATTTTTAGATTGAAAATAATAATTCATATTTTATAGGCTAAAATAAAATAGTTGGATAATTTTTTATACTATATTCCCTTATAAATTCTAACATACTAAATGAATTTTTCTAATGCATCAATCTGAGTAATTAAAATATTACATGTATATATTTGAGTTAATTTTCTAATCATTATATAAAGGTTCATAATATCGCATTTTTTTTAAAAAAAAATGTATTTTTATAGTTGTATATGATAAGTAAATTTAAATATTTTTCTTGTGATGTTAGCGTTTCGAAATTGCAGCCAATCAATGTCAGAAATTGACAAGGCGGATAAATTTACACACATAAGTATGAATTGATTAGCCGAGAAGATTAATCATTTGGTTATCCACACATATGATTCCCACTTCTATGTTGATAATGGGTTTACGTATCTTCAAATAAAACTTAATAAAATATTGTTTATAGTAGATGAGAGTCTTCCATTTGGATTTTAAAAAATATTTCTTATAGTGATAATACATTCGCTTCTCTCGTCATTGCTGACGCTAATCACAAAATATATTCATATATGCTTGTGTCATGCCTCATCTCTCTCTCTCTCTCTATATATATATATATATATTATCCTCTAAATTCTGGAAATAAATTAACGAGACATATATTCAACAGCACAAAAAACAGTTGGGTAAAAAAAGAGCTATATTTTGTAAAGAAGATTTATCTGCAACTTATTAACTTCAGGTTCACGTGTAACATGGTAAATTTAAGGAGGCGAGGAGGGCACTCTTGTAATTGCGCCAAAAGTTTGTTATCAGCTGTTAGAGAGATCAAGGTTTAAAAACAGTCGACCGAAGATGATTTTCCATAGGACTTTCATTCTTCTTTTGTCCTTGTATAATCGTGGTTTTTCCGAGTTCATTTACAAGTTGTGTACTATCGAACATAATAAAAAGATTACATATTTTTTCGAGATGTAAGATGACCACATTGTTCAATTCAAACTCCTAAACATTGTGTATTATCATCTTGTTTACTTTGCTTGCCTTTTGCAACTGTTCAAAGTGAAGAACAATCAATTTATTCGACTAAAATTCAAAGATATTTGAAGTTTTCATAAGGATACAACAAGTGGTATAAGAGTTCGTTTACAACGCAATAAAAAAGAAATTAAAGGTTCATCGAGATCACTCATAGGTTGCTGAAGCGTTTTGAAGTATTGAATCCATTAATAAATTTGAAGTGCTTTGGGATTGATTTAATTGAATCATAAAATGCGCATGCAAATGCATAAGATAGATTTCGAGAAGTTTGACAGAAAAAGGAGACTTTGTTCTTTTCAGCAAAGAGAAAATCTTGATGAGTTTAGAAATAATTAGACTGCATAGGATTCTTGAAGACGATCTTGTAACCTGAGAAGATGAGAATAAAGGGGAAAAAGATGGAAATGAAAACACTCGAACGATCAATGATACCATATGCATCGAGACTTTCACAAGGGCTAGGTATGAATTCGGTGACATTACTAGAAAATTTAATTTTAGGGACGGAATTTGGGGACCGACACTTCCGTCACTAATCCGTTCCCAAATTTGGGTACAGAAGAGTCGTGCTTCTAAATGCGGACCAATTAGGGACGGCAGGTCATCCGTCTCCAAATTTGGAGAAGGGCATGTCATCCGTCTCCAAATTTGGAGACGGCAGGTCGTCCGTCTCCAAATTTGGAGACGGGTAGGTCGTCCGTCTCCAAATTTGGAGACGGATTTGGCACCGTCCCTAAATTTAGGACTTCAAAAACCGTTTTAGGGACGGTTTGGGGACGATTTTTCGGAAAATTAATCTCTTAGTCCCAAATCCCTTCCTAATTCGTGTATAAATAATCTATTTAACCCCTCAACCATTGATACGTTTTTCATAAGCAACTGCAACTTTTTTCACCCTATATCTTCTATAGTGTTTGAGATATAATGGCATCTTCATCAAGATCGAACATTTTCGATTCTAGACAATGGATGTACAGAAAAATTGATCCAGAATCTCAAAGCGTATCGAAAGAGTTTATAGAAGGCGTCACACAGTTTATGACAATGGCGACGAATCAACAAGTTTACAAAGAAACGGGTACGTTGGTTTGTCCATGTGTCAAATGCAAGAATGAAAAATTTGTTAATGAGAGAACTGTTTGGAAGCATCTTTATTTAAGAGGATTTACCCCGAATTATTTCATGTGGTTATGTCATGGAGAAAAATTTGCACCACGATCTAGTAATGTTGTGGAAAACTTTAGGGGCACTATACATCATGATGAATTTGAGTCTTCTCAAGATGTAGAAATGAACCCTTATGTGGAAATGGTGCAAAATGTATTCCGTGAAAGAAACGAAAATATTGAAGAAGATCCGAATGAAGAAGCAAAAAGTTTTTTTGAAATGCTAGAAAGTGCTAGAAATCCACTTTATGATGGTTGTAGGAGTGGTTTATCACAATTATCTCTGTCTGCACGTTTGATGAATTTGAAGACTGAAAATAATTTGTCTGAGAATTGCATGGATTCGATATTGCAATTAGTAAGAGATTATTTGCCAGAAGATAATAATGCAGTAGACTCCTATTATGAGACAAAGAAGATGATGCGATCTTTGGGTTTATTGCCATATCAAAAGATTGATGTTTGTCAAGACAATTGCATGATTTTTTGGAGAGAGACATCGGAGATGAGTAATTGTCTATTTTGTGGAAAAGATCGGTTTTATTTAACAAAGAATAGAAAATCGGTTCCATATCGTTGTATGTGGTATTTACCAATTATAGACAGATTAAAAAGATTGTATCAATCTGTGGAGACCGCAAGCGACATGAGATGGCATGCTGAGCATTCAAGTAAGGAAGGAGAGATGTGTCATCCCTCAGATGGTGAGGCGTGGAAACACTTTAACAAGGTATACCCTGATTTTGCGGCTGAGAGTCGAAATGTCTATTTAGGTCTTTGTACCGATGGTTTTAATCCATTTGGGATGTCTGGAAAGAATTATTCATTGTGGCCAGTTATAGTGACACCTTACAACTTACCACCGGATATGTGCATGAAACGGGAATTTTTGTTTTTAACAATAATGATTCCCGGGCCTAATCATCCGAAAAGAAGTTTGGATATATTTCTTCAACCACTTATTGAAGAATTAAAAGAATTATGGAATGGAGTTCAAGCGTACGATGTCTCGAGGAAACAAAATTTTATGTTACGAGGTGCTCTCATGTGGACAATAAGTGATTTTCCAGCTTATAGTATGTTATCTGGATGGACAACGCATGGTCGATTGGCTTGTCCATATTGCATGGAAGAAACAGATGCTTTTCAGTTGAAACATGGAAGAAAGACGAGTTGGTTTGATTGTCATCGTCGTTTTCTTCCTGTTGATGATGCATTACGGCGCAACAAGAGAAATTTTAAAAGGAATGTAGTTGTGCGGAAATCTCCTCCTCCAGTTTTGACCGGCGAAGAGATTTTATATGAACGACTTCTTGCTTTGGGTATTCCGAGGAGTATAGATTGCGGAGGGAACAATCATCCGAGAATTGGTGGTTATGGAATTACTCATAACTGGTACAAGAAGAGCATATTTTGGGATTTGCCGTATTGGAAAAATCTGAAACTTCGCCACAATCTTGATGTGATGGACATAGAGAAGAATTTTTTTGATAACATCATCAATACAGTACTGAATGTCACAGGGAAGACGAAAGACAATATTAAATCACGCAAGGATCTAGAAGAATATTTCTCACGAAGGGAGTTACATATAGGTGATGACGATAAAGCGCCAGTCCCGATATTCAGATTGTCAAATGATACGAAATATAAATTGTGGAAATGGTTGAAAGAAGATGTGAAATTTCCCGATGGCTATGCATCTAACATTGGAAGGTGCGTTGACATTCAAGGAGGAAAGTTATTAGGGATGAAAAGTCACGATTGTCATGTATTCATGCAAAGACTACTTCCGATATGTTTTTCTGAATTGATGGACAAACATGCACACGAAGCAATTGGAGGTATGTGGTTGATTTTATATTAATATGTAGTGTGAATATTTGTTAAATACACTAATAATACTTTAATGTTACAGGTATTGGCCTATTCTTCCGAGATTTATGTTCGAGAAATCTGAGTATGGATGTAGTTCGTCGACTGCAAAATAACATAGTTACTGTACTATGTAATTTGGAGAAGATTTTTCCACCATCATTCTTCGATGTTATGGAGCACTTGACAGTTCATTTACCGCACGAAGCCGCACTAGGAGGTCCAGTTCAATTTCGTTGGATGTATCCGTTCGAGCGATTTATGTTTCATCTGAAGAAAAAAACCAAACAAAAAGCTCGACCGGAGGGTTCAATTGTGGAACAATACGTCAATGAGGAAATATCGTTCTTTACGTCATACTACTTCGAGCCACATGTTCAAACGCGGAGTAGAAATCCAGACAGATATTTTGATGGTGGTGTGGCGTATTCATATCCAGTACCAGATGTTCCGGACATATTTTGCGGAATTGGTCGAGCTGCTGGTAAGGCGAAAGATATATGGTTATCACAACGAGATCTTCATATCGCACATACATATGTTTTATTGAACTGCGAATATCTACAGCCTTTTGAAAGGTAAAATCTCATAATTAACTATGGTTATCACAATGACAATTTTGTTTATTGTTGTAATATTTATAGAATTTTGTTTCTTTTTATAGGACATTTGAGGATATATTGAAGAATACATATACGAACATTGATGATTCTCAGCTCCAAGAACTTAAAGAAAAAGATTTCTCGACATGGATGCGACAATATGTAAGTAATGAAATTTTACATAAATAACTTTTATAATATTCTGACGATGTGTATATGTACTGCAGGTTGAGATGGGCAATCACCCGTTGTGGCTACGAGATCTTGTCAAAGGACCGATTGTGAAAGTTATGAGTTGGCCTATGTATTTTACACGTGGTTATAATTTTCACACTTACGATCATGGAAAATTGAAGTCGACGATGAATTACGGTGTATGTGTGAAAGGTGAAAGCTATTGTGCATCGGTCGATGAACCAGATTTTTATGGGATTTTAAAGGAAATTTTGCAATTGGAATATCCAGGTATAGAAAACAAGTTTAAAACAATGTTATCCTTACCACATATGTCATTTTGAATATTGACTCATATTTTGATATTTTTTGTAGGTTATGTCGGTTTAAAAGTGATGTTATTTCGATGTGATTGGTTCGATCCAGTAATCGGTCGCGGAACAAGAGTAAACAAACTAGGCGTTGTAGAAGTTAACTCCACACGAAGATATGCAAAATACGAGCCTTTTATTCTTGCGTCACAAGCTGATCAAGTTTGTTACGTTTCCTATCCGCATATTAGAAGATCTTCAGGTTGGCGTGTCGCAATGAAGATACTTCCGAGGGGCAAATTTATCGACAACACAGAACAACAACAATTGCCAATGCAACAACAAATGACCGAGATTATTGCTATTGACGATGTACGCGTTGAAGAACTTACGCATGGTGAAATGGAGGAGCTCGAAAGAAACGAAGATGATATTCATGATGAAGATATAGAAGATGTAGAATTTGAATCAGATACGGAAGATTCGACGGAACAATTGTGTGACTCTGATGATGTGTCGTCCCGATCTATCGTCCCGATCTATCGTCCCGATCCCGTTCTATCGTCTCGGGCTCAGTCCCCGGTCAATCGTCCCGATCCCGGTCCCGGTCAATCGTTCCGATCAATTACCGATCCCAGAATTGGGGACAAAAGGTTGAACCGTCCCCAATTGGGAACGGATGAGCCGTCTCCAATTGGAGACGGATGATTTTTTACCGTCTCCAATTAGAGATGGAGTAATTTCTGTCGTCTCCAATTGGAGACGAATTACTTTCTACTGTCCCCAATTGGAGATGGAATATTTCCTGCCGTCTCCAATTGGAGACGGATTTTGTACCCCGTCTCCAAATTGGATTAAATTCTCGCAACGCGTTCCCCTCGACAGATCCCGTCTCGACAGATCCATCGCCTCCCGTGGCCTCTCGCCGCCGCGTTCCCCACCCGTCGCCTCTCGCCGCCTCCCGTCTTGCTCTCGCACGGTTCTCTCTCGCACGCGTTGGAAGAGGCAGTAAAACGAGAAACCGCCCTCAATCCGAGGAAAGTGGCAACCTTTCGTCTCATTCCCGACATTCCAATTCAGGATATGATGATTACATGAATCCAAATTTCTTCCGAAACACTGGATCGACACAATCGGGCCAATATATGTCGTATTATCTGCAAATGCAACCACCACCAGATCAAGTACAACATGACGATCCGCATATATACGAGGAACCAACAGTGGAAGAAATTTTAGCAATGGATGAAGAGCGACGGAAGCTTCCTCTAATAGACCCTGATCGAAAAACCGGCGGACTATGGTACGTATACTTAATTTCAAATCTCAACTATCGTTAACTAAATGTTAATTTATCTGTAATTGTGATTTGTAGGTTTGGCTTTAAGCAACTTAATCGGCAAATAACAACTGTGATAAAAGCTGATTATGATCGGTTCTATTACAATTGGACACATACCGATCCAGAAATTAAGCAACGATGGTGGAAATCATTTGTGGTAAGTTTTAAAAAATTTTAAATTTTATCAAGTAATTTAAATTACAATTTAAATTTAATAAGCTTATTATTATTTCAGCAAAAATATTATTGGAACCCCGCCATTACCGGACTAGTAAAGTCCGAATTTGAAACAAATGCGGCATTGCGTCTCAAGTCTATCGTAGGTAAATTGCACGCAGAACGATATGTAAAAGGAAAACCCAATTGGATGTCGGAAGATATTTGGGATCAGATGTGCGCACATTGGGATTCCCAATAATTTAAGGCAAAGAGCGAGCGAGCAAGTAAATCCCGACGTTCTGATAGAGCGGGATACGGGATAAGCGTGCACACGGCAGGATCTCGTTCTTTTGCGGAAGTATACGAAGATCTGGTAAGTTTTATTCAACTTTATGTATTTATATAAAATTAACATTTTATTAAACTATGTCTTTTTTATTTTTTTCAGGCGAAAGAGAAGGGATACGAACCATCGTATATAGAATTGTTGGAACGTACACACGTGAAGAAGTCAGATGGTTCGTGGGTGGATCCAAAGGCGAAAAACATTCATGATGAAATTGAAAACATGGCAGCAGAACGAGTATCGAAAATTCCTCCTAGAGAAGACGGCTCGCAAACTACTCTTAGTCAGGAAGAGTACAACGAGTTGTATCTCGAGGTAATAATGAAATTCTACTATGATCTAATTTCACTATTTATAAATATTAATTCTCGATATTTGTTTTACAGCAAGTTACGCCATACAAAGGTCGTATTTTCGGACTTGGAACAATGGCCTCAAAACATTCAACCTCATCCAAAGGTAAGGAAAAAGTATCGGATTACGAGTTCAGACATCAAATGGACGAAAGGTTCCAAGAATCCGATAGGCGCGTTGAAGAAGCTCTAAAGTAGACTGAACTATCAAAAAAGCATGCCGAACGATCAGATAGGCGAATGGAAAAGCTTCTGCGCATGATGAAAGCGCAAATGCCTAACATCGATTGGGATGCAGTTCAGAACAGTGATTCCGACCACGACTAATCGGAACGGCTTAGGATTATATGTAATCGGAACGTTGGTTATATGTATGGTTTGTAATGTTTTATGTACTAATATGTAATCGGAACGACATAGTTTATGAACGTTGGTTATATGTATCTTTTAATGTAATCGAACTTTTTCAAATTTTAATTTTTTTTATTTTAAAAAAATATTGGAGACGGATTTTGAGGTCCGTTTCCAAATTTAAAGATCGATTGGGGACTACGTTTTCCGTCCCTAATTGGGGACGGATTAAGGACTGAAATTTCCGTCCATAATTAGGAACGAATTGGGGACGGAAAGAATTTGGAGTCGCGCGATTGGATACTACTCCAGGTCGTTCCTAATCCGTCTCTAAACAGGTTTAGGGACGGATTAGGAACCGATTTTTCGGTCCTTAAAATTAAATTTTCTAGTAGTGTGATAACATTGAATACTTCGATGAAACCAACACCAGAGATTCTAACGGTTTAGATAAAGGAGTCAAGATATGATAGGAGTAGAGAGTAAGAAAGATGATCCCTGAAAAGAAAACATTCGGTATATAGAAGCTTCTTGCAAAACAATTCTTGGAGAAATATTTACTAAAATTACATGTATCTCATGAAAAGACGTTCGAGGTTCTGAATTGATGAATGGAAACCCATGAAATAATACTTAAAATTTTTCGGAAGATGTTATCTGACGTACAACATCTTCAAATCAATGTAGAAGGAGAATATCAGACAATTTATCTAGCGAATTCTCTTCCATCGTCATATGAACCATTGAGAAAAGTTTTTAAGTATTCCAAAGCCACTATTTCAGTTGAGAAGGTGAAAGTTGTGGCTTGAACCAAACAACTAGAATAGTATGCTGAGAGTAGAAATAAAAAATGGGCTACAAAAAGTTTGATCGTCAGGGGGAGATCTCAACATCGAGAAGGAAACAGTTAGTAAAAAGAGAAACATAGATCAAGATCCAAATAAAAAAAAGGCTAAGTAATGGTATTGACGTAGGAAGAGACACTACAAAAATGAATGTTACTCAGAAAATGAATCAGAAGGACAATCAGAATGATAAGGGAAATGCATCAATAGTGAAGGCCAGAACCATGGAAATTGAAGTCTTCAATGTGGTTGAATATTTTTCTCTCATAACATCAGAATAAAAAATCCGATAAAAATGAACATTTGATTCAAGATGTTCTTTCCATATGAGTCCTAGACAAGCATGGCTCATAGAGGTTCAAAAATCAGTTGAATGAATATTGAGAATGTGTAACAATACTACCCATCACATTCAAGGGAATTTGAAATATAAGAATTGCTCTATCTCAGTTATGGTTCATACCTTAACTAAAATGAAATCTAATTTTGTTAGGAGCACTTGAAATGCAGAAATGATGGTACAAGTTTCACCAAGGTAACTCAAAATGATCAAAGGGAGTAGGAAAATCCTAAAAAGGAAGTTGGATGAAGGTTATATAACTCCAATGGAGATCATTGGCTAGAGATATCAACCATGTAACATGAACAAGAGATGATACTAAATTGTTGTATAGCAAGCTTCGAAACATGAGATATGACCTTGAAATAGAGAAGTTAATGGGAATCGTTTTAAACCTTCAGAAGATTTCATAGTGAAACAGAGAAGATAATAGAAAAAGTCGTTCAGATGTTGAGCTATGATGTGAAGGGAAATACAAGTCATGAGTTCACGAATTTTCTATGACAAAATAGTATTTTGTTGTTGATCATCTCATTTTCGTACACAATTCTTGTATGATTGTAGAGATGTTTATGACGATAGTTGCGAGGTTTACGTGTAATTTTGTATCCGCTTTACTTGTTTTCGTGTTTTCATGTTGAGAATGTGTAACAACTAACTGATGTTAAACAACTAATTTTTAAACACGAGATGCTATGATGATAAAATGATTCACCGGTCATAAAGGATAGGTGGCTAGTTTTGATGAAACCATGGCATCATTTATTTTTGTAATGCAGAATAAAAAAAGAAGAATACAAAGTTTTAGATGATTTATATGATATAGTAGTTTATTTTTATTGTTTGTTTTAAATACTAAATTAAATTTTTTGATAGATTCTGAATTAATATCATAAGTTTAATATTTATTAAAAATTTACTTGTTTTTTAAATTCGCCATAAAATCATCGGATGTCCTTTGATTATACAATCATAACATCGATGAAAATTCGTTGATATATTTAAAATTTATGCTCAAAAGTACCACGGACAACCGTCGGTAATTTCCAATTTTCCCGCTAAATTTCTCAATGTGTATAGTCATTCCAACAGACATCTTTTGAAATATTCAACGGACATTGGTTCAAATTTCTAACGGATGCCCGTTGGAAATTTCAACAACCTTATCCGTTAAAATCCGTTGATATTTTTCAACGAATTTTGATCATTGAATCTTCGTTGAAAATTGCAACGGATGCATGTTTTCAATGATCGATAATCAATGGTCAAGAATCCATTGAAATCCATTGGAAATGACTTATTTCAATGGAAATATTATCATTTTCAACGGATTTGGTCGTTGGAAATGACATATTTGTTTTTTTATTGATACAACCATGAATGTTTTCGAAAATTTGAAAGTCAATGCAAAATCAATATTGGATATTAGATAGATATGTGTACAAAAGAGCTTGGACCTAGTAGAGATAGTAAAAATAAATGTACCTTGTTTTAGGGTTAGCGTTGGATTATAACGATAGAAAGTTGCAGTGCATAAAGATTCGTGATTGTCATGTTTTAATACAACAAATTCTTGCAATAGTTTAGTGAAACTACTCTAAAAATTGTTCACGAACCGTTGTATGACGTTACCAAATTTGTTAGAGATACTTGTTCATAAACATTAAAAAATAAATGCCATGTGAATTTTGAAAAATAATAGTATGCACATCTTGCGTGTATTGGAAAATGTATCTCCTCATTTTTTTTATCTAATGAAGCATTTCAAGATATATCTTCTTGATGAAGATAATTTTATTGATCTTGTACAGTTTTGATGGATGTATCCATCTGAACGGTTCTTTTTCATTTTTAAAGGAAAGTGATATACATATATGAAAAAAATTAAACACTTCATGGAATATTATTTTAACCCTCACATTACAAAAAACAAATCTAAGGATACATCACAAAAAAATAATAATTCTTTGTTCAAATACGATAGAAATTTCCCTATTTTTTAATATGTTAAACAAAACAGGATAGTTGACTGGAAAGATACACAAATATTACTTACCGATCAAGAAATTTATCATGAACATTTTACATTTAATTGAATTGTGAAGAGGTTCATCAATATAAAATGTAAAATACAAAAATATGTATATACGTCTAGTACAAAACTATTTACATGTATAAATATATATAAATATATAAAATATTTTCTATGACGAGGGACAATGGAATAAAACATATTTGAGAGATAAAGGTCTAATTGCTATGAAATAATAAATATATACATCATGACTGCAAACTATGCAAGAATTGATAATATAATGAATTTTAGTAATGTATAACTATTATAAATGTTCATTACCAAAAAAACTATTATAAATGTTGATGATTATCTATAATATTTATTTATGAGTTACTCTCTTAAGTTGCACACAGTTCCTTACCACAAACAACCATGTAATCTCCTTTTGTTGG
This sequence comes from Gynandropsis gynandra, assembly GCA_036759665.1. Taxonomy (NCBI): domain Eukaryota; kingdom Viridiplantae; phylum Streptophyta; class Magnoliopsida; order Brassicales; family Cleomaceae; genus Gynandropsis; species Gynandropsis gynandra. Next base: position 38,116,357 of record CM071864.1, on the reverse strand, counting down.
GATGGAAGGCAAGTCATGTTAATAATATGTCTTCCAATTTGTCTCCAAAACCTTCTCCTTTGAATTGTTGTACTCCCATCCATTTAGCCTATGTTTTTTAAAACTCATCTTTGGCATCATCTATTGCATTCTCGAAAATGGTATGACCAATCTATCATCAATAATTTTGGCATTTGGATTATCCACTTCATTTTAGTGTTTTTTTGAGACATCATTCTCTTTTTTCTTTTACGAGTTTTGTATAAGCTTTTTTTCATAGTTTTCAATCACCAAGTTTATTTTTAGCTTAAGCATTTGATGTATAGGATATGGAAACCGATTTTTTATATAATTTAATTATAATATAGATTTCAAATTTCATGAAAAAATATAGATTTATATGTCATTCAAAAAATTTATCTGATCATTTCAATTATTTTATCTATAGTAAAATTTTAATTGAAGTATTCAATAAACGTTTTTTAAAATTCAAACAATTTAAATTTATAAAAAATTGTATTAAATAATAAATCTATTATATAAAAGGGAGGTTTTTTCCCTCTCCTCTTATGCTACCACGTCAGCAGAGAGAGGAAAAAACACATTTTATACTCTGGAAACGCTGAACGAAGGCTTCTTCCTCTTTTCCTTCTCCTCCTCCTCATACAATGAATTGCTTTCAATTTCAATAAATCATTTTTAATTCAGATATTTGAATCGGCCTTACAACTTGAATATGCCTAACATTATCCCTCACACAACCAGTTTAAAAGCAATGAAACTAAGGAGCGATATAAAGGGAGCAGCGGTCGATTGCGCTGATTTTCGGTCGTTGAGACATCGTCGAGCGAGAGCGCTGCACAAGGAGAATAGTTTAGGTCACCATCCAACCGGAAAACCCCTTATAAGATTGATGGAGTCAAGGGTGGCTGTGAAACGTTGTGGCATGGTTGTAGGGCGAGGGAAACAAGAATATTGGGGGTTTCTTAGGAGAATCCAATTTCGATGACGCATTATTTGGATTCCACTACTGCGACGATGTTTAGCAGTGCTGGAGGTGCCTCTCTAATTCAATTCCTCTCTAGTCAGGACCTATTCTAAAATCTTAGTTTCCACCTAAATGGGCGTCGAGGTGACATTCATAGGATCATATTATATCCCCAAAATCGTATTTACCCAACATCTCACGTTCACGGAACCAAATTACAAAATTATTCTTGAATATGTTAATTCATACCCTCTTCAAACAATATCAGTTCGATCTGCATATTTTCAATGTCGTAATACACTTTGCTCGTGTTGTAGAACCCACACGTTACATTTGCATAGAGAAGAACCTCAACCTATAGCAAAGAAAATATACAAAATGAACCTGCGTGTTTAGAACTTTTTCCAGCAATTCTTCAACCATTTTTCGTGTCCCTACCCTTCGCATAACGATCAGTCTGAAATATGTTAATTCATACCAATTGTAACATAGTTTGATCTTGTTGTTGGCCCCACACATTAAATTTGGAACAATTTCCAGCAATATCTAGCAGAAAATATATACAAAATGAACGTGTGTATTTGGAACTTTTCCCAGCAGTCTATTTACATGCGTAAAACTTAACCAACGATTCAAACTTATTTTCTATGCATTTGTGGTATCTGAAGCATTTCATGAGGTGATCATAAACACTACCATAGAACTACAAGAAGGAATAGATGACGGTAGGTCAAACACAATGGAACCTTCTTTGCATCATATCTTTGCTAATGTACTCTAATTTTGGCGACTTCACAGGTACTTGAGGGCCATAGTGATAACCATTCCTTAACAGTTTGTGATTCACAAATCTCCAGCAGTAGTTATTGAAGGATCCAAATTCTTGCTAAATCTGATCACACACACCACATCAGTTAAAGATTTCCGAAAGACTGGTCATAAATTGTGGAGAATATGTTCCATTTTAGCATAAAAAATTGACCTCGAGGACTAATTTCATGTTTTCTGCTATTGCACACAGTTTTTGTTTTGATAATATGGAAACCCCATCCGCTTTAAGAGACACTAACCTCTTCTCTAAGAATTATGTTATAGATGACAAAGAGCTTCCTGTCGAAAAAAGCAATCTTCTAATATACTAACCAAATAATATAAAAATTGAAATACATAATCCTCTCAAGCATAACATTGGTTTTCTCTTTATGGTTGACTTTCAGGGTTTAGGTATGTTTATGTTCATATCTTCGGTCGATTTTATTAGAATGGCATAACCCTCTCAAGTATAACATTGGTTTCCACAAAAACAACGACTGGCAAACACTTTCTTGCATTAAAATAGCCTAATGATACTCAAACTTATATGAATACCTAATTGTAAAAGGTGTTTATCTAAATTTGACATGTGTTGATTCAGAATGGACGTTGAAAGAAGATTATTATCTCACTTAATCTTCGGATAGATGACAAACCAGACCTTGACAACCTTTGTTTTTTCTTATCACCATGGCTTTTTTATCTGCAACGAAAAACACGACCTTACCCCAAATGCTTATATTTGAACAACTAATTGTTGGTCGCAGTATGCAGCATACAATTGGTAGGGTATTTCGCGTTTGGGAAGCAAGAAATGCAAAAAAAAGGCGTAAAAATTATGTGGATAGAATGTCTTCTCATAAATGAAAAGGTTTTTTTCCTTTTTTTAGAGATATGTTTGTATATTTGGCATAAAGCTTTTGTTCTATCATATTCTTATTTTTTTCTGATTTTTGTCAAAGGGTACTTTGCTACAAGGGACGATAAATTCTAATATTTATATTCGCTATGCACCACTCCTCAAAGAAGAAAGTTTTTTCATGTTTGAAGGAATTGATGTCCCCCGTAGTAATGCCAACTGTAGGCTAACTAATTTTCATGTTTCCATATGCTTTACTGGCTTAACAAACTGACAAAGGTTATGGAGGAAGCTATTAAAATTCCATGCGAGGTTTTCCGGTCGTCCACATATGATTTTGCATAGATTACTCATCATATATTTTTTCGTTTTGCAGATGTTATTGGTCGCGTATCCGGTGTTAATATTCTAGCATGAAAGCATATCATCATCCCCCATATTATGTTGCGCCTACAAATGTTTGGATTAGAAATTCATCAATTTGAATTTATACATTTAGTTTTACATATGACCAGCTTTCCATGTTTTCAAAATAACAATAGAGGAATGGATATCAATATCACGTCATGGGGCCAAAAGGTAGATGAGTTACGTGCGAAATTGGAAGAATTTTAAACACATCATTCGGTAGTTTTGGTTACAAGTGTTAAATCCCATGTTTGTGGCTGGTAGGTTTTCTTCCCATTTAGTATATTTATGTTTTGTGTTCAGTCAATCTACTTATAAGTTAAAATAATGTCCCATGCATTTTTACAATGCTTTGTTTAGAGTAGGTAATCTTTATCTAAGTACAATTTCAGTGAACAATTTCTATTTCGATGGTAAAGCTTCAGTTGTTACGACTTATGTAGAGAGGTAAATATGTTTTTTTTATTGTAAATATAAATCTATTTCTTATGTAATTCTGTAAATGTAAATCTATTTCTGATGTAAATATCCCCCCACGTGATTAAGGAAGTCATAAATGATGGTATGCAAAACAATGACACAGATAACCAAGTCGTTAAGATAGAAGTTGTATCAACCTTAGCGCTCTACAAATATATAACCACTTCGATCATAAAGTTGTAACTCCTGAATCTTTAAAGTTTATAAGTTATATTAATGGGGTGTTGACATGTTAATATTTCAAGACTAAGATCAGAACGCAGAGTTGTAATAGCAGTTACATCATCCGTCATAGCCTTATTTCTTTTTTTCGGTGGCAGAACATCACATTCTCTCTTCAAAATTCTTCATAATGTATATGAAGGTTCAACATATGATATTAAACGAGGATCGATGGTGGCAAAATTGCTTATACATGCTGAATTTATTATGTGGGATGAAGCATCTATAGCACATCATTACACCTTTGAAGCGCTAGATTGTACTTTGAAATGCATTGTCCCAATGAATGATGAACAGATGCAAGAAAAAACATTTGGGGTAAAAACATTTCTATTGGGTGGCGATTACTACCAAATTTTCCGGTTATGCGAGGAGGATGAGCATAGACAAATATGTCGTCATTAAGTCGTTCATACCTATTGGAATCATGTTGTATGTATAATTTAAAAAGAAACATGTGATTTTGCCGTCAAGAACAAGATTTTGCTAAGTGGTTATTGGATGTTGGAAATATCACAAAAAATGCTAGGAAATTTAAACCGCCTAAGGTTTTGATGATTGAAAAAAAATTACATTGCATTCCATTTCCGAAGAAACATATCTAGATTTCCGTGAACTATCCACGAACCATGAATATCTCAGGAAAAAGACAATTCTTACTCCGAGAAATAGATACGTTGATGAAACAAATGAGTTTTTTTTTTTTTATCAAAACTTCCTAGAAAGGATGTTAAATACTTCAGCTTAGATTCAATTGGAATTGATAGTGCTCTTACAACCGATTGACAATCATTGTAACTTCCTAGAGGATGTTAAATACTTCAGCTTAGATTCAATTGGAATTGATAGTGCTCTTACAACCGATTGACAATCATTGTATCCTATTGAGTACCTAAATTCTCTAGAATTCTCTGGTTTACCGAAGCACAAGCTTTGTCTTAAGCTTGGTATGATGTTACAAAATCTTAACCAAAAGCAGAGTCTATGCAATGGAACACGAATAATCATGACTCGGTTAGCATTTAAAGTGTTAGAGACATAACTTATCAGAGGGACACATATTAAAAATAAATTCCTTATTCCAAGAATGATTTTACTACAATCGATTCAAATTTACCATTTATGTTACGATGGAGGCAATTTCTAGTGGGATTATGTTACACGATGACAAGAAATAAGAGTCAAGAAAAGAGTATGAAACAAATCAGTCTGTATCTACCAAAGCCAATATTAAGTCATGGTCCATTATATGTCACCCCATCGCGTGTTGCTTCAACATAGGGGTTGAAAATCATGGATCTGGCCCATTACTTCAATAGAGAGGCACCCGTGATAAATTGTTTAAAAAGAAATTTTCAAGGGTCTAAATAATTTTTAAGGCAAGTCTAAATTTACACTATGAGAATTTATTTTTCACATATAGTTTTTTTCAAAATAAAGATATCTATAAACAATTTCAATTTGTGCTTGTTTCATTTCCTATTGAACCATCTCATTTCGACATCCATGGAATACAATCTAGAAGTCAACCTTTATATCATAAGATATAAAAAAATGAAAATTTGATCTTTTATTTAGTTCCATTTTAAAACATTTTTTTAATTTTCTCAGCAAAACCGACAACATTTTTAGATTGCAAAAAAATTATTGATTTGACTTACATTCAATTTCATATTTTTATAACTTATGTAATTATACCGACTTACTTGACACATTCTAGAGACAGATGGAGCTCCAAAAGCAACACGAACAAACTATTCTTTCATGAATCTATTACATTATATGCTTGAGAAATACGAATTGTTGGGATGATTTTACAAATTTGGTAAAGGCAAAATTCTTTTTTTTAATCGTTTGCTTTGGCTTGGGTTTTTATTTGTTAATTAAAAGGTAAATTACATCAAATTTTTTTCTTATCTGACATTCTTATCTGATATCTTGCAGAAAACTACTATTAAAGAAGTTTGTCTCTTTACAATGTTGACAAGTACAAACAATCTATAAAAAGAGAGATATTCATACTAAAACATTTATCCATACTGTCAAATATCAGTAACTAAAAGTTTAGCGATAACAATATGCGAATATGTTATAGGGAGAATTCCATTGTTGGAAAAATTACAAGTCATATTCATGCCATTCCAAAGTACAGATTCAGGATACACTCATATTGAACAATAATTGGATTGTTAATCACATAAAATATTTATCTAGTAAGCATATGTTTCATTATCTCATTAATAAAATTTATTTACCGCTTAGTTCACTTTAATTATGTTATCAAATTGTAGATGTTATCGAACTTCTCATCGTAATGCAATGATCAAACTTACATCTTCCAAATTCTTATAAAAAATTGAAATTTGGTTATTATTGAATAGGTGAGTTTTTTATATATGAATTCATGGACATATTACGTTATCTTTTTATTCCTAAAAAAATTGCTCTAATTGCTTTAACCACTTTACAAGAAAAAAAGATGTTGTAAAACTATTGATATGAGATGAACCGGCTATGCAACTTCGGTCAAATATCAGTACGATGATTGTAAGAGAAACTGTCATGGTTGTGACAAACGTTATTCCTAGAATGATAAACGGTATTAACAAAATAAAATGCATCTTAACATTTATATTAGACTTATTATAATTTCATGTCATTACATATTTTTTCTTTGTAAATGTATAAACCAGATGTTTTAACACTTCGATGATTATCGTCCACAAAGATCTACACCAATAAAAATGTGAAGATAATCCAGAAATTCCTTAAAAAGTAAGTTTTAAAAAACGTTGAACTATAAATTTATCTTAAACAATCGCTTTTATATCATATTCTAAATCAAAATATTTTTTCAAATATATGCAAGTACGAATATAATAAACAATCATGAAATATATGTCTCGGTCAAATATACTATTATATTCTCCAAAACCTTTCGTTTTATTATTTCTAAAATATTATCAACAAATCGAAATTTCCATTTATATTACATCTTAAAAATAAATTGTTTAAATTTTGAAATTGAAAATTATTATTCATCTAATATCTAAATAAAACATAAAGTTGTATTATATGAAATATAATTGTAATTATTGAATTAATTAAATCTATATAACATATAAAAATTTAAATAATCGAATAAATTATCAAAAAGTGGCTTACAACGGATCTCTTCTAATTATTATCTAATACACATTTGAATTCACTATATAAACACACTAATTTCTAACTATAGCTCGTCGTGTGTTTTGATTTTTGAAATAATTTGTAATTATTATTTTCGCATGTTAACGAAATACCCTTCAATATTCACAAATGCTAATTGTAAATTAACATATATTTATTATGTTTATCATATATTTTATCGTGCAATGCATTTGACGTATAAAATTATTTTATTTGATCATCGTATGTTTTTAATTTTCTATCTTTAGAAACCATTTCCCTGGTTGGAGGAAGTTTTAATGAAAAAATATATATTTTTGTATATATTCCACAAAATCTAATATATATCTCTCTTATATATTATTAACATCATCAGATCATATATTCAGACTTTTTCAATGTAAAACAAATGGATTAGCATTTGTGATTATATATATATATATATAGAGTATTAGATATTTTACATTAATGAAATAGATTTTACATTAAACTAGAGTCAAATTTAATTGTTATAACATTAAAAATTAAAATTATATATAGTATATTTGTGATATATACATTTTAAATCGAATCTAAATATGAATATTATATTATATTATATTATATTACGAAATGTTAATTTAGTTATAAACTATTTTTTAGATTATATTGAATTCAATCCTATTTATCTTCATTTTTTATAATTGGGAGACCAAGATATCTCTATTAAAATTTGGTAGAACGAGAAGAAAGTAGAAAAGAAAATGGATGCTTCAATGTGGCATTGCAATTATGACTTTTTTGAAATCCATAAAATCACCAACCATATTGGGTTGGGTAAGATGAAGCTTGAGCCATCTAATTTGGTTGACATATTTCAAATCAATACATTCTCTTTTTCCACTAACCAAGAGAATCCTGGAAGCAGTTCTGAAAACAAAAGTGTGAGCAGAACATTGTTTGTATATATAATGTTTAATTATCATAATTCATTAAAAATATCATTTACGTTATAAAATTGCTAAACATTTAAATTGGAAAATAATTTATGTTAAAGGAATAAGAAAAAAACATTTTTCATAAACTCTTTTGATGTTCTTAAAATCATCCAATGATTGCAACTTGGACTAATTTGCCACCTCATAAAAGTTCCGCTGCTTTTTGGAGTGTATCGATTAACGTTTTATGTATATATATTTTGGATAGTAAAAAGCAAAAAACAAAAATAAAAAATGGTTTAAAAGTGACTGTTATCGTATATTTAAATTTCTATTTCATGGAATATATTCATCATACTGAGTTTTGTTTTAAAATAGAAAAAAGAGGAAAAAATAATATTTGCACTCAGGCCGTCAACAAAAGGAATCAAATCAAAATGAAAAGACGTGCCCAGGCAATCATAACCATTACATTATTGTTATATAAAAAATAAGATTATTAAATTAATTAGTCAATGTGGGCTAATAGGCATAATATTAGATATATTTTCGTAAGTATAAAACGTTTCAAAAATACCCTTCTCTAAAATAATTATTTAATAAAAAAATTGGAGAAAATATAAATTTACCCTTAATTTTCGAACGTGAGAAAACCCGCATTCTGAGAGAGTAAAAGCCAAGAAAGAACAAGTGATTTCGAACTTGAGAGAGATCGATTCGAAGTTGGAAGGAAGGAAATTCGAAGTTGGCAAGAAGGAAATGGCTAGAATCAGTAGCGGTGGAGAAGAGAGCACGAGTCAATCTTCAATGGCGTCAATTAGTGTAAGTAGATCGACTTCTAGGGTTTTGGAGGATGTCGAGTCCCAAAATGGTTTATTGATTTAAAATGGTGTGAGTGTCAATGAGTCGGTTGAGTCTCAGTGAGTCGGTTGAGTC
>CM071864.1:38013297-38086718 GCA_036759665.1 Gynandropsis gynandra | reverse complement strand
CAAAACATATCGAAATTAGACATCATTTTTAGAGAGAAAAGGTTAAACAAAAATAAATGATAATGGAATACGTACCTACGAAACGTCAGCTAGCGGATATCTTCACAAAACCTTTGGATTTAAATCGATTTATTTCTTTAAGGAAATCACTTTGTGTTTGTGAGCTTTGATGATTTTGCTGATATGAGTGATAAGTTGATGAATTTTCAGATGTTTGATGATCTTACGAAGAAAAAGGAAAATAAGTTATAAGTATGTATGATTTAAGTAAACTTAGATGATCCATGCTTAGCCTATTGAATAGTCAAATGCTCTTGTCTTCATAAGTTTCTTTTCCGGTAACTTAAGTGCACTTAATTGTATCACTTACTCCTCTAATATCTTTTACACTTATTTCGATGTAGATTTAAGAAAAGCGTGTTATGAATATATGCTCGGGTCTAAGTTGAGAGGTATTCAGTTTCATTTATAACGTCCTATGATACAAAGCTAAGTTGAGCTTACATACTCCTCTATGTTAAATTCATTTACATAATAGTATACCTAAAAAGGTAATCAAAGAGCTTGTTATATGAACAAAAGGATATCTAAACAACGTCCTAGAAGATGGTGATTTGTGAAATAATTTTAAAAAAAAGAAGGAGGTAATTTAGGCTGAAGATTGTCTTAAATAAAAATAGTCTTGCGTAAGTGTACTTAAATGGTCAGTCTTGTGCATTATTTGACTCATTCTTAACGGTCTGATTATTTTTAAATATTCATCATTCTTATCAGTTTGTTTTTTAAAATAAAGAAGCAAAATCTACATACTCGAGTGATTCTCTTAAACAAGGCGGTTTTTTGAAAAATGGTTTCTGTGATTTGATGTTTTGGTGGCTAGTATGACTGGTGCAGTTATTCTCATTTTTGAACTGCAATTTGCTTTTAAAACTGTCTGTGCATTTTCTCTCTGAACTGCAGCTTTTCATTTTAAATTTGAAATTTCGAATCCCTAACCAAACCTCTCTAGAGGGAGAAGTGCAATTTGTCTACAGATTTCCCACACAAAATCGAGAAAATGAACCTCAGAAGAACCAAAATTACAGACCTCCTGCTGATGCAACAATCTTGTTCAACAAAGTTTCTGTTTGCATCGGTGACCTAACATTTACAGATGATCCTCCGAGGATCAATGGATATAAGGTCTTGGTGACTATGAGACCAAAGTGGAAACAGACTAAATGTGCAGTCACACCTCCTGTGGCTCAGGTAGAAACTCCGTCCAAATTTGAGTCTCAGAATAGTTCGTCAAGCTCATCGACACACGGCAATGTCAGAGCCGATGTTCAACCTTTGGCTCGATCACCAACATAACGAGTTTCTTCCCCCAGAAGAGGTACACCTGTCTCTCTTTCTAAAGTTTTTTTACAAAAATTTTACAAGAAAACCAAAGCAATAAAATTTAAGACTCTCAAGGAACAAGAGATCCTTTCAGAGAAAGGTTTAGGCGTAAATAAGTTCAAGCATTTTTCGATTTGGAAATTGTTAGTTGATAGGATACTAACACACAGATACATTTGTTGTTCCTGTGTGCAAAGAATTGATTTATGAGTTTTACACTAATTTCAATCCTGAAATTGAGGATTCTAGTTGTCCGCTGTTTGGGAAGGCGTATGTCAGGAGTATGTTAGTCCACTTTAATGCAGAGGACATCAACAATTTTTTTTGGCACATCGAACATGGAGACTACACGGGTTAGGGAACTCCAGATTGATCTGGATATGGATGTGGTCACACAGGAGCTCACTTATGGAGCCCTGCTGAAGTGGGCGGAACAGATCCCCAATTCAAAACTATATTGGGAGTATGCTTTGTTGAACAAAATGTGCCGCACAAATTGGGTTATGAATAAGAAAACGGATGGGATCCGACAGGACACAACCACCTTCCTCTACCGTTTGAAGAACAATGTTCAAATTAACTTTGGAAAGGTGTTTTTGGATTCTATAGTGGGACTTGGCTTGTCGAATTCGATGAAGTTTATTCTGTCGTTTACATGTTTGATTCAGAATATTCTGAGTCAACAAGTCTCAGATATTGTGGGGATTGAAGCAGTACGAGAAAATATCCCTCTGTGGATTATTTTGGAAAAGCGATACATGGCGAAGATGCCATCTTCGGACGAAAATGACACTGCTGGAGATGATGAGATTTAAGAAATCATCCAGTTGAAACAGAAGGTTACAACGATTATGTCCACCTTAGAAGATGTTCAAAAGGCACTAACTGGTCTTATGAAGCGCCATCAGAGCAAACTAGTGATTTTTTTTTTACTTCCTATTGTGTTGTTCGGTTTTTGTTTTTTGCATGCATTGTTTGAATCTCTTATCACAGAAATAGAGGGAGAACCATAGAAAGATGCGGAACAGATGGAACCCATAACAAGCAAATCAAAGGGCAAGAGACCAAGGAAATAATGTGTTCCTTAATGCTGACAGATATTTTTAAGTGCACTTATGGACCAACTATATTTTAATTGTACTTAATTACATTTCTGTTTGAACTTCTTTTGTTGATTGGTACTGCATTATGTTTGATGATTGATATTGCTATGCTTGAGTATTTATTGCATTGTGTTTGAATTCTGTATGTTGTCTGATGGGTGTTTATGTGATAAGAATTCAAGGGGGAGATTGTAGATGAAATAAATTAGGGTCTAGAATATATTTCTCTAAAATCAGGTTGTTGAGATAAACAAGGAGCAGAAAGGTGCGTGAGAGGAATGAGGGGAACTTCAAGAAAGAAGTCAAAGAGAAGAATGGGGAGAAGAAGACGGAGTCAAAAGAGGATCAAGAGAAGTCAAGTTTGAAGAAAAAAACAGCAAAGATGTGCGGTTGGAAAGCCGGTGGGTTAGCTGGGCACATGTGAAGATAGATAAGTTAACTCGAGGAAAAAAAGAGGTTAACGAATCTGGGCGAATATCGAAGAGGTACCAAAAACAAAGTGAATAGAGTTCACAGAGTTTTTTAAGTGTACTTAGTGAGATAGTGTGAGAAAAATGGTGAAACAGTTTAGCATTTATTTACATCTAACTCAAGGAGAGTTATCTGTGGAAATCTTTAGTACTTTGTAAAAGCGAGCAAGTGTACTTAAAAGATTGATTGGTAAATAAAGCTAGTATTGTTTTGTGAATTTTGGTCTCTTCAAAATAACAATTGATTTAGTTGTCTATGTACAAATTTTCAAAAATAATAAAAAAATATCTTTTATAGATACATAGATTGTAGTCCCCATTGAACATACAAATAAAGGATTTTTATTTCATAACTATTAAAAAATAAAATTCTTTCTTTATCGTGAATTATTCATTATAAGATTCAATCTCAATTTTTTTATATTTTTTAAAAATCAAAATATGTTTTCGTAATTTCGTAAATCTTCTAAATTTTTAATAAATAGTAATACAATAAAAACTAAAATTTAAATGATATATGTATATAATAACTTATTGGAATAGATTTGTACTAAAAATTTTGGTTACAGTTTTTATTGATATAAAAGACATTTTCCGGAAGGATCCTTTCTGTTAACAGTAGAACAATTGCCACTAACGAATCATATATATATATAAAAAAAGTTTTTTCCTATCTCCTGGTGCTGCCACGTCAACGTCAGCTTGGAGGAAAAAACCCATTTCATTGCTTTCACACCGATGCTGGTCATCCCCTTTTCTTTGTTTTCACACCGGTGATACTGGTTCTTCCATATTCATCCCATGCGTCTCCTCCTCTTCATCCCGTTAGTTGCTTATCTCCCTCCTGATTAATGCCTGATTCATCCCTTCTTGCTGCTGTCTTCCTTCCCTCCTAGATTCGTTTACCTGCCGATGCAGAGGAAGCGGGCGAATGCTGATGGAGAGGAAGCCGACGGCTTCCAGAGACGAAAGAGGCAGAGAACACCAGCGCGCGGTGTGAGGGACTACGAAGGCTACTAAACTGGTGCGCGATGGGGAGTGATGCTTAGCCAATGACGGTCAGGAGGATGGACCCTAAGAGGATGATCTTTGTCGGTAACCTATCGAAAGACACCGTCAGTCCCTCATTCCTTCACTACCGCCTCCTCTCACCTCCTCGTTTTTGTTTGATTTGAATCGGTGGGTTCTGAAATCCGATGGAATCTCGGGTCCGCACAATCCAATGATCATCTCGTCGTCGATGGGTCTTCCCCATCGTCGTCTGGTTTAAACGGAGTCAACGGTGTTTTCACGGTAATCCCTTTGGATTCGCAGAAACCCTCAACATTTTGCTACTTGTGTCACCAACATGTACCCTCTCACTCCTTCGAATCTGAGATCTCTAGTGTCGGATCGCTTGAGCTTCCTGTGAATGTCATCTTCGATGAGGTCAGTCGGAGTTACGGTGGTTGATTTGGGTCAGGGTAATGAGGTTTTACGGGCGATGAGTAGTCATTAGGAATAGGTGATGAGGAAGCACGACATATGGATGGTTATGGTGGAGAGGTGATAGTCGTTTGTGGGTTTTACTCGCAAATCGACCGTTTCAATGGTAAGTTTCTTTTCAAATTATGTTCGATTCCTGTTTGGTTTCGATCATTTTGGGTCTTGAATCGACGCAACTACACTCCCAAAACCTCACTTGCATCGGAGCAACTGCACTACCAAAACAGTCACCTGGGTGCTTCCAAATTCGCCAAATTGTTCGACCAAGAAGCTTCCTGGGAGGAGGTATAGTCTCTTTCATACAGAACTCTAGAATATTTAGGGCTTTTCGTTCGTGTTCTAAACTGGTCTCTGAATCTGTTAGTAGCTGATTTCCTTGCCTTTTCTTCTGTCGGTGGCACTTTATATTTCAGCTCTCTCTCGAGTTTCAGAACCTTAGAAATTTTTTATGGATCTTTAGCATCATATGGAGAAGAAGGCCATGGTCGTGCGTCTGCTGATGGAGAGGAAGCCGCTAAGGGAAGCGAGGAAGGAGACGAGATGGGAGAAAAGCGAAGAGAATGAGAAGCAGAGGCGACGATGGAGATGGAGTTGGTGGTACTCGCACGATTAAGATTGTATGTAGGTTAGTTTTATTTTGTCTCAAACTCTTGATTCTTTGATGAAATACTCACAACCGAACGAGTCATCCCAACCGAGGAATGTGGACGAACAATCATGAGTGAGGAAACTCTCCACCGAATCATCCTAGCTCGCAAATCGACCGTTTGAACGGTAAGTTTCTTTTCGATTTCTATTTGGTTTCGATGATTTTGGGTCTCAAATCGGAGCAACTGCACTACCAAAACATTCACCTGCATCGGAGCAACTGCACAACCAAAACAGTCTCCTGGGTGCTTCCAAATTTGCCAAATTGTTTGATCCAGAAGCTTCCTAGGACGGACTAGAACGACGGTTCTACCAACCAAAGTGGTCATTGGTGGCCTAGAACGACAGTTCTACCAACAACGTAGCAGGTAAAGGCTATCAAACTTTTCCCAATAATAATATGATATTTTATCGACATTTTCGATGTTGTTTCCAGCTTTTTCAGTATAATTATGATTTATATAAGAGTTGAGATCTGATATTCTGATCATCTATTTTGGTGTCAAAGGTTCTATAATCTCAATGAATTTTGCGAAGAGGATCAAGGAGTCCAGGATCAGAGGTGAAGATGAACTCTCCATCTTTTTTTCCTTCCTATTTTGGGAGTTTGGGTCCGCTGTCGGTTTCGGTGTCTGTTCCGGGTTTGTTTTGTTATATTGGGGCTGGTCTTTACATATTGTTTCGACGGATTCTATGTTACTTTGTTTTGATTGTGTAATTGGGGCTGATTTTTTACATATTGATGCATCTCATAGGTCCTAAGATAGATCTGTGGACTTGAGGAATGATTTGAGGAATGACACGCATCATTGATATTCAAGAGGAATATTTTGCTTTTGTGAAGGTCTTGTTGAAGACCTCTGCAGTAGTGAAGGTTGGCTAATGGAATTGGTACTTCTCCAATCTTACATTATGTCTATATTTTTATGTTGTGCTCATAAAAATATATGACGCGTCAATTTGAAAATCTGTGAGAAATCTGAAACTGATGTGTGATTCTTCTTAAGGATCTACCACTAATTTAGGTTGCTAATCTCGGGCTGGATATGGTATATCAGATCATATCTTCTTTTGTGAATATCAGTAACTTCTTTCGATTATGCTTATGTTTGTATTATTCTATATTATTGACATTGATTTGTAATTTGTTTATTCCACCTTGTATTTTATTTCTGATTTTTTTGCCGCTATCGCAGACACGCTTGATAGATGTGGCTCGCGTCAGTTTATAAGGCAAAGGAAAGAGGTTGGAGTAGAAATAGGTATCTATTAATTTCTTCCACCGTCATATTGGTATATCTTTTTTTATATCTCAAAAGTGTTTTTAGGAAATGTCATTTGCTTAGTAGGGAAATAAATCGCGTTCTTCGGTTTCTGAGTAACTACATAGAGTATTTTGCGTAGATTTTGGGCTCTGCGTGCCTATTCTAATGTTAATGTGCAGATTTTGTTAAGAATTTATTTGTTTTATGTTTTCTATAGATGGATATGACTAATTTTACTTTGACCTCTGCAGATTTACCTAAGATGACCCATGATTTTCTCTATATTTTCAAATCTCAAATGTGAGTTTCATGTTTATATATCTATTGTATTCTCTCATACCATGAATCTTCTAGATTAATTCAACAAGAGCATAATTTGATTGAATGCATGCTTCATTTTGTTTCCTTTTACTCTTTTCTTCTGAAATTTTCTTGCTTGAATGTTGGTTTAAGATTTGGCCTGGATGGATCCATGGATGTCAATAGAACCAAACAAAAGTGTTTGAAGACACAGAGGTACCATTACATTGAATCATGAACCTGAATGTTGTGTTTTTTATAGCCTTGATTTCAAGTAACTACGTTTTTACGATCATTATTTTGGTAAAGCAAATTAAGATCATGTGTCTCTGTTATATCTCAAAAGTATTTTTCGACAATGTCGTTTGCTCGGTTGGGAAAAATATCGTGTACTTCAGTTTCTGAGTTACTGGACAGAGTATTTTGTGTTGTTTCCGGGGTCCGTTTTCCTATTCTAAAGTTAATGTGCATATTTTGTTTGTCTTATATTTATTATAGATGGATATGACTAATTGTACTTTGAACTCTACAGATTTACCCAAACTGACCCATGATTTTCTCTATATGTTCACAACTCAAATGTGAATATCAGGTTGATAGTTTATATCTATTGTATCCTCTCATACCATGAGTTTCCCCATAGATAAATTCAATAAGAGCATAATTTGATTGGATACATACTTCATTATGTTTTCTTTTATTCATGTCTTGCAGATTGTTCTTGCTTGAATGTTGGTTTTGGCTTTGGTTATTAGATATAAATGTTAGATTTAGATTTACCTCTTTATTGTATTTTATGATAGTAGATAATTATGATAATCGGTGTTGGGTTCATGGTTTTATCAATTTTTTGTAATATGTAGTGACCACATGTGCAACCATCCTTACCCGAGCTATATTCACTGAAGGTTGATAATCAGTTGATGTTGGAATGAATGCCATGGATCTAAAACTTTATTTCAATGGAAGATGATGTTGTTGTAACCAACTTGATGAGCTGATCACGCATGAGTAATATTTCTCCAAAAACTGCCCGGTAAGGGCTTGTATGAGCAAATGGAGAGCGGGAAATTGGTTAACTGATTGCGAATGCAATGGAAAGATTCGGTAAACAGGGTGTGTTCACAATTCAAGTTAGGTGCCCCTTAAAAAAACATTTCGGCTAATTAAGTCTCTGCTACACAATTCCAATTTTTGTTGCCATCCATTACTTGGAGCCCTAGGGCACTTGGGAGTAAATTTTTGACTTCAGGAGTTCCAATTAGAATTGTTGACCCAACAAATCCCTTGAACTCTTACGAGATTGGGGTTGTAGACAGAAAGGAAAGAGTCAAAGGTTGAAAGCTCAAGCAAGCGAATAATATAATATGTATGTCCAGCAAACATTCAAAACAAAAGGATGAGAGATAGAAGGAACTGCTTCAAATAGGGATGAACTCTTAATGTGAGTTTTAAATTTGGATAAGTACATTTGACTGTTTGATGTTTAAACTGGACGTCTATTTCTTTCAGTAAAGTGATCTCATCTCATGGTTCCAAAAGAAGATAAGAGGGAACATGGTTGTTCTCATTGATCACATTTCTAAAGAGATGAATGAACTAGATCTCATTCGGTGTCAGAGTATCTTAAAGAGGTCGGGTTTTGTATCTTCCAATTGAAAGGTTTCTTTTATACTTTTTGCTTTACTTTCAAATTCTCTACGCCTTAGTAAACCGGTGTTCATTCAAGTAAATAATATCTATTTAATTTAGATGGATATGTTTACCGTGGATGTACAACACTCATGTATTCTGGTTAATAAAAGCGTCATATTGACAAACTCTTCATATACGTTTCTTACGGATTTGTAGATTTTCCTTCTTATTATGGGAAGTCCAAATAGTAGAGCATGAGCTTGAGACTTTTGGATAACTCATTTTTTCACAATTTTATGAACATTTTTACAAAGAATTTCGTATTTTTTCCGTATTTTGTGCAGATTATACAACATCAACTAGCATAATTCATTTTAGGTCAGCTCAAAGAAAGTTAATTCATGTTCTTAACAAAAATGAGCATGCTTTAGACATTGATGCTCACTTCACAATCAACTAAGTATCAAAGAAGCATATGAAGACACTGTTCCTGTGGACCAAATAACAAATATTTTGTTTTTGGTTTTCAATCATAGGGGTTGATATGAAGTTATGCTATATATCTATTATGTTGTAGGCAAGGCGAAGCCAAGCGTTGGAGTGTCGAATTTGTTTAAAAAATAACCAATTACAAATTAATTTATATTTGGTTTTAACAAAATGATTTCGATTTGTTTAAAAAAAATAATTAAATCGATATTTTCAAAGTTTTCAAACATATGTACTTGATGAAGTTTGGTCCATTAAATTCAGTTTCGAAAATCTTGCTAAACACATGCGGGAGTTACCCCTTTAATTTTTTTATACAGTCCTCCATTGTCCATGAATTTCGAGCCGATAGCAAGATATTATGGGATCATAATGAATAAACGAGTTAATCATTTATATCAAAAAGTTGATTGACAAGTTCAATTTCGAATTAGTTTAAAATATTTAAATAAATCTATATTCAAAAAAATATTTTATTTCTAATATATACTATAAAGGGAATAATTATGGAAAAAATATTTTTTGAGAAAAATGGTAATTTTTTAAAACATATAATAATCGAACCAAAAAATTGAAACGAAGCACGTGCAGAGCTCAAACAAGCCCATACACCTCCTCCCCCGAGAGAAAATGTTAAGGATGAGATGCGAAGAAAACCACCACCAAGTCGCTATTGTAGATCGTGGAGAGCTCAAGTAAGCCCGAAAACCTCTCTCAGTTTCCATTAGAAGCTGCCTCCTCCTCACCCCTTAACCGTATTAAACTGCCTCCTCCTCACCCCTTCACCGTATTAAAGGGGATTCTCATGACGAGATTGTGTTATAGGCCAAAGGCGGCTAGAGTTAAGACTCACAGAAACCTTCTACCATGGGTTTAGCCTTACACCATGAGTGTCCTGTCAGAAATTTAAATTAATAACTCTACTACCGGACATATAACGATCATCACATATTTGGTAATTTTTTTGGAACCTTTTTGTTTTGTATATCTTTCTTATATTTTTATATAATACATCTTCAAAACCTAAATTAATATAAACATGTTGATGCGATGGACAAAGACCAAGAAAAAAATGGATGGTGATAAAGATGGAAGTCTAATCAAACTGAATAAAGCCGAAAGAGAACGAAACTTAAAAAGAGGAAGAAAGAGATAAAGAAACAAGGAAAGATTTAATTTGAGATACTGAAAACATTATTTATAAACCATTTACAAGGAATGCAAGATAACATAAAGAAAAACGTTTATAAGGAATGCAAGAAAATGGAAAAAAAACACGAAAATAGCCTCCAGTGAGTCAAGAGGAATGAGACAGTTACCAACAGTAAAAGAGAACATAGAGCGAATAATGTTTTATTGTTAACAAATTCATCATAACTCCTCATATAAATATTACTTTTTGTATTATTACTTTTTGTGTATCATAATTATACTTTAAAAATATTTGAGTCTTAATCTCAATTTGAATGAAAAATTATCGATACACCGAAATTTTTTTGGTTTGATAGAAATTTGGTGTACGATTTTATATAAAGAAGATCAATAAAATGTATAATGTTAAGGGTAGACCAAATCTTGATAATGTGAATATTCTGGTATTTTTTATATATTGAATAGTCTATAAAAGAAAAAATATATTATAAAGTACAAAATAATAATAGAAAATACTATATTATATAGAAGATATGCTTACTTTTATAATATAATATAGACATTATACATAAATCAATAGTGTGTAAAAAAAGATATTTTACGAAATATAACAATATTCGAAAAGGAGTTTACACACATGTGTTTCAATCTAATTTCTTTTCAGTTTTAGGTATTATTATAAAAAAAATACACGGTTAGTTTATATTACAACTTATAAATCTATTGTTCAATTTTATACATTGAAAATTTTATTTCGTGTATTTGTATTGCCCTTTATGCATATCAAATCTAATGAAAATGTCCAAATTAATTAATTGTATATAAAATATAAGATAAATATATTATAATTATCATAAATACGTGCATAACGGGGTATCATCTAATTAAATATAAAATATCATAATATTGTTTCATTAAGTTGATATACAGTTCATTAAGTTGATAGACAGAAAATAATAGAAGCTTCGACTACACATTGGCTTGATGGACCTTCTTGATGACCATTTGTTCTATGGGCCTCGGGACTCCAATCCATCTACCCACATTTCCTCACTTTTCCATTGGTTAATGTCGGTTTTAACGGAAAATCCCAAAAGAGAGATCATTATTTTTATTCAATTTTAAATTCATAAAATATTATTGAAAATATATATGTTATGATTAAATTTGAGTATATTCATAATTGAATTTAAAATAATCATCATAGGTTGTGTATTATTCTAAAAATAATATGAAATTCATATATTAAAATCTAAAAAATAGTTAATACACTTTTAAACAAATTCATTTGTCTTTATAAAAAAAATTTAATGTCATTCCAAATTTATAATATTAATATGCGTAATTTGATTCGATTTGGATTCAATTTTTTAGATATATCAAATTCATATTAATCCATTAGATTCAGATCGTGAAAAATTAACAAATAATAGCTAACACCCTTTGGTTCATAAAAGAAAATCACAATATATAATTTCAAGGCGATGGCTAAGAGACAATAAGGTACAAATAATCAACAAGATTAACACTTGAAACATATGATAGCAAGTGCACTTCACGCGCCGAGTTATACCACTAGAACTTGGAGCCTAGGGCAATGACGGTACTTAGGTTCATGGGGTTCATGTACTTCGTGGAACCGGTCATGATCTGTCCAACAATGATTCCGTTGGCTCTTTCCGTCGGATGATACGGATCCCACCATGCATATATGTCGCGGTTCGGGCAAACGTTAGATATGGCGGTACATAACCCTACCCCGTTGAACCGTCCTTGGCCGCAACAAGCTATTTGAGATGTTTCAAACCCTAGATAGAAGGGTGTTATAGTC
The DNA here is from genome assembly GCA_036759665.1 of Gynandropsis gynandra. Taxonomy (NCBI): domain Eukaryota; kingdom Viridiplantae; phylum Streptophyta; class Magnoliopsida; order Brassicales; family Cleomaceae; genus Gynandropsis; species Gynandropsis gynandra. The sequence continues at coordinate 38,074,960 of CM071864.1, read as the reverse complement.
ATGATCACATTACAATATAAACAAATCTAAACCGTACACTATGAAAAACAAACCACTACCTTAATTTTTTTTTTTGCAATTTTAAAGGCTTTATGACGCATTATATCTCACTATGGTCCAAGCTTCAACATGTGTTTACCCTTTCCAAACTGAAGATTCGTCTAAATGTAAATACCTTTAAGAAAAATGAAAATCTTGGGTTCCGTCGTAAATTTTGGATCAGTTGCAAAATACCTTTTAAGCACAAACCATGAGCGGAAACATGAATATACTCGATACAAATTTTGTAGTTCTTCAACAAAATTAAATGTCGGAAAATGGAATTCAATATGAAGTTTATTATCATATATTGACGTATCCCTTATATATCTTGCATAGCTGTATATTTTTATATGCTTCTTTATTTGTAGGAATTTAATTCTATAATCCCTTGTATAGAATGACCAGATTCCCAATTAAAAGCGAAAGTACCGAAGTAAAAACACACATAGTGAAAACTCTACTTACTTGAATTGTGATTAACAACAAATAAATGTCATACTCTATATATAATATTTAGGAAAAATCTAAAAAAAAGATATTAAAAAAATAATACCATAATTATATTAATATGTACATATATATATATATATTGATTTCAAACCATATATAAGTAATTATGAAGTTTATTTTCTAATTAACCCATAAATGTATAGCTGATGTGCATGTCTACATGACATACACATCGGTTAATTTGAAATTAATTATGATATTTATTATTTAAAAAATAACACGATTAATTTGAAATTATTTATCATATTTATTATTTAAAAATATGATAAGGATATACAAAATTTTTAAAACATTATTTATTCATTTTATGTTGTATATGATTTTCTATATTGTTTACATATTTATGTCTTTAAAATTCATATAGTGGAGGGAAGACATACCATAAGCACTAGGATTAGTGATGTAATCGCTTTGCATCTCGTTCACATTCCCAGAAATGAAAATGTTGTCACCGTATTCACTGTTCAGATTTTGAAGCATCTCATCCAGCCCTGGATTGTATAACGCCGCGGCCCGTTGTGGCGCGGCCACACATTCACCGTTGCGGCTGCCTTGGGCAAGCTGTGCCGGTACACAACCAATTGGTCCTGTCCCTAACACTAGAACCCTCCTTGCTCCCAAATCGTATAGTCTCTGTTTTTTTTAAACACATAGGAACTTAAAACTATATATATATATATATTTATAATGGCGTATAAAAAATTTGAGGGCAAATATTTTCCGAGAGATTATTAATCAATAACTAACTCTAGCTTTTTAATGAACAAATATAAAAAATAAAAAGGCATTTGACCAATAATTACAAGCTACATCTGGTCCTCGATTATATATATATATATAACATTAAATCATTGTTAAAAACACCGTTTGATATTGATAAACCTTAAATACCCTAACTTAGAAAATAAAAAAATATCTTACCATGAGAAGTTTTTTGTATTCGGAGAGAAGATATGTGACATAATTAGGGATAGAGAACTGTTGGGACCTCAACGAATATGGCACCAAGAAGTAATTATTGACAAAATCGTTACCACCAACACAGATGAGCACGAGTGCTCCGGCGACGAGCCGCTGCATCTGCTCCTCTCCGATCAAAGCGCTCACTCGCCTTTGGTATTGCTCAAAGTATTCAAATTGTTGGAACATTCTTATTATGTTCACCTGTATTTTTGTACCAATTTTGCATGGGTCTTAGTTCATTCTATCATATCGAAAACCGAAAGTTTTCACTTGGTTTTGTCCGGTTAAGTAAATTATTCATTTTTTTCCTTTTCTTATTCATTTTGAAAGGGAGATTTTTAACTGAAACGACAATTTTAGTTTCTAGGAAAAAAAAACATATTACAAGAAATTTTGTAGGAAAAACGTTTAAAACGTAAACTTTTGAAAGGCAAGTTTTTATTATCATGTCTTAAAATCTTATTTTTATTTTTTATTTGTTAAATCATATTTTGGGTAGTTTTTTTTTCATTTTTCTTATAAAAATGCATCAATAAAATTGTATGTGTTTGATAGGACCCTCGTGGACCAGGGTTACCAAACAGAACCAAGTCATCACAGTGACTTGCTGTGTTCGAGTAATTTAAAAAATGTCAATATGTAAATTAATATATAATCAAACTAAATTCATTCCATATTTTCATATTGGTATTGATGCAAAAGAAAATGTATATTACCATTAGAGACTTACAAATTGAATGCCGGTGTCGTTCAGGATTCCGATTCCGGCGGATGCGAAATTTGCTCCAACGAGAAGCTTCTCGCCGGTGAGTTCCGGGCTTAAGTACGGCAGCGTTGGCTCCGATCCAAGTTCTTGACCTTTTATAATTTTCAATTTGTTATTATAATATTACATAAAAAACCATGATATATATATATACACACACATATTGGTGTGTGTGAGTGAGCGTGTGTGCGGTTGGGGGTTGCTGTGCCCTTGTGTCAAATGTTATTAAAACGCACATTAGGCAACACCTAACGCAATTACCCATCTTTTCCTTGTGAATTGTTCATGATTATATGCAAGAGAGTTGAGTAAAGAGTATGGAATGTACTGATGAAATCGGGGATGTTTAGTCCATTGGAGAAGCGGCCTGTAGGGCCAGGGGGATAGTCGATGCCATAAGGTGGTCTATCGGCCCGAGCCGTGGTTGCCAAATAGTTGTTGTTGCCGTTGTCCACAAGCGAATCACCGAACACGAAAAACGCCCTTGTCGCTTCTGCTTTACCAACCAAATCTAATAGTGTGAGTAGAAATACTCCTAAAATGAGGAATTTGAAACCAAGTGAAGTTCTTGACATTGCTATGTGTTTGGATATGTTTATTTTTGTTGACGCTTTGTTGGCCCTAATATATGTATGATAAGCAGGAGGTGGTATGATTTATTATAGCAGCATGTGGCAAAGGGTTTCGGTAGTTGTGAAGGAAGAAATGCAATAAAATTTGATCGTGACGCTTGAAGATAGAGACCACTTTGTGAAAAGATGTTTAACTTTTCTTTTGTTGGCAAATTGAAGGATATGGGGGACACAATTTGTGACATTTACCACCGTGATATATCAATTATTTCAAAGATTAGGAAAATAATTTGAGACCTTTATCATGGTGTTAATATGTATATATATAATATGGACATTTTATCTGACCTTAACAATCAATCTCAAAAATAAATTTACCAAATCTATGAAAATTACACATCATTTAGCCATTTAGTCGCAAAATAGAGTATCTATCAATTTTGGTTTTTCGGCTAAGAAACTTCTCTACTATAATTTTGTTTTTCAAGGATCAATTAGTCGATCCTACTCTATGGGTTGGGAGATTCTGGTTTCCTATGGTGACAAATTCAGTTCAGGTTGTGACTATTGTTCTCGTGGACGAGGCTTTCATAAAATAAATCTTTATCAAAACTCAGGGTAACATAGTATTAACACTACCTGTTCAAATCATCAATCATCCTATTTGCCAAATCTATGGAAAAATGGACCACTATGCACTCAAATGTTTTCATTGCCTTTACAATTCATTCAAAGTCTTGAAATTGCATACGCATTAGCTGCAATGCATTTTTTTTATGAATTTCGGAGAAGATTGGTTAACTAATGTCGGAGCATCCACACATGGGACAAATTGCTCACACAATATGCTCTCTGAGTCATCTTATTTCGTATCTCATAATATCATAATTTATGATGTTCTTTCTTGTCAATTACTCAAGTTGTTCAAAATCCCTTGTCACACCTGGTAAATCGTAGAAGAATAATCTACTTCTTGTAATATTGATTTCAAAACTTACATTGAATATTCCATATTGCTTGATGAGAATTAGACTCCGGAAGGGACACTAAGCAAGCATGGGCCGATCATGAGGGCTAGGTCCAAAAAGATTCAGAATATGTTTGCTCGTACGGTCACTGAAGAGCTTGCAATGACATCACAAGAGCATAAAGAGACGTTAAGTAAAGCTCATATGACTTTCCTACAAATAGAATAGACCAAGAGGAGCATGAAACAGGATGATTCGAAGGCGCTCGTCTCGAGCAGCGAACCACTAGGCTAGAGCGATTCCTCCAGATCAATGTGAGCCTAATACACATTGGTCGCTCGACACGAGCGACTTTGCGTTCGACTCGAATGATTCCTCTATATCTAAGAGCACTAAAAAAATTAGACCACATGGCCCAAACATCACACCGCTCGATCGAGCATCCATCTTTGACTCGTCAAAGCACAGACACGAATCAATCAAGCATATTCTTTGAGATAGATTTTGGTTGAAAACCCTTATGCATTCTCGACTGAGCGGTGACCCGCTCGACCGAGAAGTTTTGTTTTAAGTCCTTTATTTTATCAAGTTTCAGCTATGTTTTCAGCCTTGTAACTAAGACACCGTTTGTACCACAATTAACAATTTCATTGTAGCCAAAGAAATTTTTGGAGCGAATCTGAGTGTTCACACCTATTTATTAAGAATAAAACAAAAGTCTTGTGGCTTCACCGTTATTTTTAAGGTTCATTAATCCACTCATAGGGGGATTTCAAGTGTTCAAAAATTGAAAAAATGTTCCAAGCTTTGTTTTCCACTTATTAGTGAATTTCAATCTTGTATCATTGTTTACTAACAATAGAACACCGATCTAGGCTTGTATCATTGCTTCATTTTATATTCGTCGTATATTAACATTGTGGATGTTGAAACACGAAAAATATTTGTTCATGAAAGAACATATAAACTTAACAAGATGAAATTCTAAGCATTTTACTAATTTTGATATAAGATTAAAAAAAGATGAGAAAGGAACTGCTATGCCAAAGCGATTCTTCTTGACCAATGTGAGCCTATTACACATTGATCGCTCTATACGCGCGACCTTGTGCTCAACTCGAACGATTTCTCTGTACCTAACAACACTCAAAGACATCGACTGAGCATCCATCTTCGACTCGAAAAAGTAAAGGTGAGAGGATTTATGGTATATATTATTTAAGATATATTTTGGTTGGAAACCCTTATGCGGAACTCGACCGAGTGATCACCCGTTCGACCGTGCATTTTTGTTATATGTCCATTATTTTACTACGTTTTAGCTATGTTTTGAGCCTTATAAATAAGGCACCATTTGTAGCACAACTAACCACTTTTTGTAAAGTTTTGTCTTTTCTTTTCTATTTATTTGATATATAACTAAAGAATTTTTGGAACGAATCTGAATGTTCACCTACTTATTAACACTAGATCACAAGTCTTATGGCATGGCACTGTGTTTAAGATTCACTAATCACATCATAGGAGGGGTTTGAGTGTTCACTAATTGAAGAATAAGTTCCAAGTTCTGGTATCGAGTTGTTAGTGAGATTCACTCTTGTAACATTGTTTACTAACAATAGAACGTTGGTCTAAAGTTGTATCATTGATTTACTTTATATTCATCGTGTATGAGGACTATGGATGTTCAAAGATGAAAAAATATTTGTTCATGAAAGAAATCATGATAGAATCTACAAACTTTACAATATAGAGTTCTAAACATTTTATTAATTCTGATATAAGATTAATAGAGAGGAGATATGACATCATCATTTTGAACATGTGAATGAACAAACACACGATACTTCGAAGGCGCTAGGCTCGGGTAGGAAATCGCTAGGCCAGATCGATTCCTCCAAACCAATGTGAGCCTAACACATTGGTCATTCGACCCGAGCAACCTTTCGCTTGACTCGATAGAATCCTTTGTACCAAACAGAAGTCAAAGAAATAGACCATTTGTGCGGCACTACAAAAAACTGACCATTTCAAATGGCCAAATCCGTTGGACAATGCTAACGGATTTCGTGTCATTGGAAATCGACTCTGCAAAACTCCATCCATTGAGATTTCAAACAGCATTTAAATGGGAATTATCCATTGGAAATTTATCAACGGATCATAACAGATACGGTCGTTAAAAATTCCAATGGATGTCAGTTACAATTTCTAACGAATGTTCGTTAGGAATTGTAACGGATTCCCATTGCAATTTCCAACAGAGATTTGTTGGATGAGTGCTTAAAGGCTAACGTGCATCCATTGGAAATCTTCGCGGGGATTTATCAATGGATGTTAGCAAAACAATTTAAATGATATCATCGGATACCCACTGCTAATATTGTTCTACCATCGACGATTATTTGTTGATAATATGACGAATTAAAAATATAAAAATAATTTTAATAAATTTTGAAAGGTTTATAAAATATTTATAACTAAAGGAAATAAAAATTAAACTAAACTAACCTACATATCATCTAAACTATCACCATCGTCTTTATTTTTGTCTTCTTCGGTGCCTCAAGAAGGGGTCACATTAGAATCCATGGTCGGTACCCGTCTTGACGGTGTGTCCTCCAAAGGTTGTGGTGGCTGATACGGCTGCTCGGTCATCAATTTTATGATGTTCTCCATATGACGCATCTTTAACACATTATCTCGAAGTGGATTTTCAATTTATTCGATGCGTTGTTATGTCATGTACGTTCTTGGACCATGGGGTACCATCGTGGATCCTTTACAATATATTTTTGTAGAGAACCCATATCGAATAGATGCCCTTCATACGGCTTAGCAGACGACAAATATTTTTTTTCCTTTTGTAAAAGACTAAGTTCATTCAGAAATGAAACGACGATTTGTGATTGTTGTAAGATCTTCTTTGTCACAGTTTTAACCATCCGTTCTATGCGAGGAGTGACCAAATCAGATTCTTTGACATCTTTCTCGTCAACGAGCTTCTTCTTGGCACATGTCCCGACGACCAATGCAAGAAGGTTCAGTTCTCTTCCCATCCTATACATTTGAAATATTAAAGTAATTTTAATTAGATAAAATTTTTAAAATAAAGAAATATAAATTATAAATAAGATTTATTAGCCACTTTTTTATTCCTTTTAAGGAATAATTGTGCTCCCGATGTATGGTCATGCAGACCATCCCAATGAACTTTTTCATTGTACCGACACTTCTTTGCTTTTTTCAAGTGTTCAAGAAATCGATCTAGTTGGTAGGCGGTGGTTGGGCGCTTCGATTTATGGCAAATCAGAGTTTCTGGGCTTTTTGGCCATCTGGGCGGCCTAGGCGGCCAATTAGTCGCTCGGCAGCTGCCTAGGCGGCCTTTAATTTTTTTTGTTGAGTTTAGTAAAACGACGTTATTTTGGTCTTAAAAAAAATTCCTGAATCCCTAACCTGTGTCGCTCTTCCCATATGTCTCTCGCCGAGTCAATTATTTGTGTCGCTCTTCATCGCTGCATCCGTCGTTCGCCCTTTTTGTTTCATCACCGCATCCGTCGCTTGCCCCTTTTTCTTCATCTCCACCTCTTCTCATTTGCCTTCAGTCTCCGTCGTCAAGCTCCACAACACAATCGCACTGTAGCCTCTCCTCTCTACGTACTGTTGCCTCTCCTCTCTACAGTACCGTCGGCTCTTTTCTCTGTGTATTTTCGCCTCTCCTCTCTGCAATACCGTTGGCTCTCTTCTTCCTCCCATTGCCTCCCTGCTCGTCGTCTTCATTTCGGGTAAATTCTCCTTTCTGCATTACCGTAGGCTCTCTATGGTTCTGATTATGGATAGAAAGAATGATGGATATATAGATTAGGAGGGTCATGTAAAATTAATATGGTCATGTAAGATTTTTATAGCAATGATAGATTGTATATAGATAGGATATATACGGTGACTTTGAATTTGTAATAAAGTTGCCGAGCTCATCAAAATTGGAATTTTTTTTTACAGTATGATGTTTGGATGATGTTTAGATATATTTTGTTCATTATATTAAGAAAGCAAGATCATTTGAATCTTTGTTTATTAGGTTATGGCATCTTCGTCCGTTTCAAATTCTACTTCTACAGATGCAACTCAATCATCAAATTTGCAAAGAAAATCAAATGATGTTGAATGGAATTTCGGTATGTTAGTCAACTCAGATAATTTGGATAAAATTCAGTGCAAATTATGTGGAAAGGTTGTTTCTGGTGAAATTTATAGGTTAAAACAACATGTTGCAAAAATGCAAGGAAACGTTTCTGCATGTTTTAAAGCAACACATGAGTAACAAGAAAAATGTAGGATAGCAATCAAAGAAGCACACGAAAAGAAAAAACAACAGCTAGTGAAAGATATGATTATTTGTCATTCAATGATGATTGATGATCGGAATGAAGAAGAAGAGCTAGGTATTGAAGGGTTGGAGAAAAAGAAGCCTCGTGTATTAGGTTCTATTGATAGATAAGCTTTGTTTAATTTGAAATCTTCAACAAGTTTAGGATCGATATCAAAGCAAAAAAATATTCAAGATACAATAAATTTGATGTTTGAGAGTATTGTAAAGTTTGATAACTTAAAGAAACAATCAAAAGGGCTAAGGCGTTTACAATTTTTATTTATGCTCACCACAAGACTTTATCTTTGATGAGGAATTATACTAAGAAGAGAGATATTGTGAGACCTCGAGTTACTAGATTTGCATCAGTTTATCTTAGTTTACAAGGTTTAGATGCTAAACAAGAAGGATTGAAGATGATTTCTACTAGTAAAGAATGGGCAAATTGCAAATTGTCAAAGCATCCTAAGGGGAAAGCAACATATACCACGATGATGAGTTTTTCGTTTTGGAATGGTGTAACGTTGTGTTTGAAAGTATTTGTACCTTTGGTTAGAAGGCTTCAATTAGTTGATAGAGATGTAAAACCATCAATGGGGTTTTTCTATGGAGAGTTGCAAATAGCAAAACATGAGATATGTGCAGCATATAAAAATACCGATTGTTAACATCATCAATGAAATGATCAAAGGAAGGGTTGATAATCCTCTACATTTGTTGGCATGTATTTTGAATCCTTATTACACTTATAAGGATTTGACTATTCAATTGGATGTCAATATGGTAGATGCTATGTTTAAGTGTGTGGAAACTTTTTTCTCAAATAATTTTGATGTTCAGTGTTCAGTAATTAATATCGAACTTCCAAAGTAAAAAAAAGGAAGGTAACTTTAGAAAACCATATGCCATCAAAGGATGCGAGAAAAATGAACAAAACTATGATCCATGTTTGTTTTCTACAATTAATTTATCCATTTCATTCTTGTAAATCATATATAATGTTTTAACATTACTTTTTACATTGTAGTCTGGGTTGGATGTTTTACACACATGTAATATATATATATATATATATATATACATTTCCGCCTAGGTTCTGCCTAGACGCTCTAGGCGCTAGGTGCTGGGTGTCTGCCGCCTAGCGCCTAGCGCTTTCTTGAACCTTGATTTTTTGCTTTTGGTCTTGAAGTCTTTCTACTCCCAGTGTTGATGAGTTAAAAACCTCATCTGTTTCCTATGTCAGTTTTTCATTCTTGTTGTTGTAGTTCCGTTTGGCGTTGTTTATCGTTAGGTACATCTGTGATTGTATATCGTAGAATCACACGATATAGATATGCGGTGTGTCCTTCTTACGCCATTTATAAGCTCGCTAAAAATTAATTTTAAAGCAAATTAATATATTAAATAAATTCAATAAATTAAATTTTATATAATAACACTTAGAATAAAGCTACACCAACTTCGGTGCTGTATTATCTCTGACGTCACTTACCTGCAATAGTAGAGCTCATCCTACATTTTTACTTGAATGATGTTGTTGTTCATATGTTTAACAACATCATCCACGTCAAACCTATACATGTAAATGAAAACATTAGATGATTTAAATAATTTTAGAAATTAATTTCAATATAATAAACATATATATATATATATATGTAAAGAATATTATACAATCATGTTCCGTCTGAACTTTTGTGATCGATGATAGGAAAAATTGGACAAACATCAGAGGTCTGATTGTGTTTTGAGGTAGGTCGTAAGTATTTGAAGGAATTTGTAGGTTTGATTTTGAGATTGTGTTGAAAATAGAACTCTTCAACGCACGTCCATTGGAATTTTATGCGCAAGATATTTTAACATTATGTTCACGAGGCAACGGTCTTCCATTGGAATTTCCAATGGTTGACCGTTGGAAATGGAATTGAAGAGTTTAAAAAAAATTAGATTACAAACTTTGATATTGTAATTACATAATTTACAACTCTTCTTCTGTTGATTTTTCAATTGTTGTGTCTTCTGTTGATTGTGCATTGAATTCATCGCCATGTTTGTCTCTGCATCTTTCGGTTCAATGTGTTTATTATTTCTGATGTATTCACCATCTATGTCGGTCCTTGTGAGAATCTCTTCGCAGGTGTCATTCTCAATAAACGTATTAGCTCACGGTTGTCGATTTGCAATGGATATTCTTTTTATTTTGTGTTTGTTAAGCCACGGATAACCACATGCACCATTATTCTCTTTGATGTTTCAATGTTGTTGAATATTGCATATAACATACCTATCTTGTTTGATCTGTTGTTATGAATGGATTATACTTTGTGTAATTTTGGGTTGATGTCAATTCTTCCCCGTCGATTTTTCATGTGCCACGTTCTATGGTTAGGTTGAACAACTGATATTTGAAAAACATTATATTAAATCTAACTAGACCAAGATATTCGACCTGTAGAATTTAGTGTGAAATACCGTAAAATTATCATCCTCTATTTCAATATTAACATAAAAGCCATAATTGCATGCTTATATGTGTGGAATTTGTATCCCCGATTAAAATAATTGACTAGTGCAATACGTTTCTTGCAGGACCGTTAGTCAAATCTCTTAACCAAGTAGGATATCTCTCATCGCATCTCTGAACCTAAAATATAAAAATGAATGATTACTTTAAAATATATTATTTTAAGAAATATATATACGAAAAAACGAGAGATGTATATATTTACATAATCTCTCAACCACGAGGCATAATATTGAACTATTATTTTATTGAGTTCATATATGCTTAGACGAGCCAATTACTACTTTCAAAGATCCTATAATGAATACAATTAAACAAAAACTTATTAATAGCATTTTAATATGCATATGGATGTAATAAATTTAAAGATTGTCATTGTTTTCTACCTTTCAAAAGGTAATAGCTTTTGAAACTTTAACAATATATATGTGTGGACGTGAATATACTCCTTCAGTTTTAGCCAACATTCCTCAGATTTCCCTCTCGTACATCAAATTGGTGTAGAGATCTCATGGATTGCACCACATTCAAGATTATATTGATATAAATAGTTTGTACGGTCTTCTTCTAATCTTCTCTATTTCTTCGGAATATGTGACTTGAAATAGAATGTGCTCAAATATGTTATCTCTTCCAACAAGTATTATTTAACAACATATCCTTCAACCAATGCTTTGTTTATTTGGATGAAAAAACATTTCAAATGGATAAATAGATCTAAATTGTACCATTCAACCGAGTATTGCCTTATGTGGTAAATGTAAATGTTCCATGACAGCAAAGAACGAAGACACAATACCTCCGCGAAGTTTTTTTAATAACTCTAAGTCATTTCATTTTTACATTTTTTAAACATATATCTCTGAAAAATATGCCAATTTCGTATTATATGTCGTGCACATTACGTGGTATTAACTTTGCAAACACAATTGGATTGATTCATTGCATAGACACGTGACAATCATGACTTTTCAACCCGATGAGCCTTGAACTCATAATCTCCATACATTGGCAATAGTTGATGCATATCCATCTGAAAATTTAACGTCTTCTTTTAACCACCTTAAAAATGTTATTTTCGCAGACCCAAACAATTTATCGGGATAGGTGCCTTTCCATTGCGTAACTCTAACTTAGGTCGTCAACATATTGTCTTAAAGAATTTATTGATTGTATGTTATCCTTAATTTTTCCTGTAACATTCGAACTATTGTTAATGATGTTATCAAAAATGTTTTTTTTTCAATATCATAACATTCAAATTATGATACAAAAAGAGTGAGTTCCACTGACTCATGTAAATCTTCCATCATGTTTAGTTGTTCATATAGTATTTGCGTACCTGTTCGCATGCATGGTGCCTCTTATTTCTATACCACGTTCTTTCAAAAATGTTTCTTATCTGATTGAATATATATCCACGAGGAAATTCTTCTATGACAATCAAACCAGAATTGTTTCTTCTCGTGTAAAAGACGAATTGAATATTTATTCTCGATAAAATATTGACATGCCACTCTCCCGTATGTGCACCATCCAAATAACATTTCAAGGGCAGAAAAGCCATTAATTTTCCACAACAACACTAATTCTAAGTGAAGTTTTGCCTCGTACTGACGTCATATGCAATAATTCTATTGTTCCACAAATCTTTCAATTCATGAATTAAAAGCTGCAAGAACACATCAAAACTTTTCTACGGTTGTTTTGATCCTAAAATCAACAATGTCAGTAATATAACTTCTCTTTTCAACCATATAGACAACAAAGAATAAAATCATAGGCAAATTATAAGGGAATAAAATCACAGGCAACAAAGAATTGACTTTCAGATTGTCCATATGGACTAAAACCATTGGTGCAAAGACAAAAGATAAACATTCTTAATCTCATACGCAAACTAAAGAAATACTTTGTTGAAGTCCTTCCAAACCTTACCATCCGATGAATCTTGCGTTATCCCTTCACCCGTCGAGTGTTCTGCATGTCGTCTCATTGTGATTTTTCACTCATATAACCTTCTTTACATATTTTCCAAAGATATATAGAATATATTTTGTATGGTACATATTTCTATAAATATGGTTTTTTTAACGCAATCTACTTGCATCGCATAATTTACATTAAAAATGTCTTTATATCCTCCCAAAAAAATATGCAACTATTTCTACAAATATCAATCTTCTCATGTGGCATGTATAAATCCTTTAAAACATTCTTTGTTTCATAAAATGTCTCAGGAGCTTGATTATATTCGGTAAATATTCATGCATGTTTTTTTAAATGAATCCATGCAATTTTAGCTATATTTTAGCATGTTTTTATACTCATCAATCTTCATGATAAGAATAAACGAGACTTACATGATAACCTTCATATATAGGTTGTTTTATTTCATCCAATAGGTTAAAAAATCGGGGTACCTCATTGTTTGATAGGTTTTTATGTGTTTGCTCAACTACTCCAGGAAAAGCGTATGACACTATTTCTACATATGGATTGATAGTCGTTTTTTCACAATGAACCTCCTCATTTCATTTCATTTCTTGTGCTTCTTGCACACTTATATCTTTAATTCCACAATCTTCCCCGTGAAAGAACCATACTTGATAATTCTCTACAAAAAATATATTGTAAATGTATTTGCAAACAATTTTTTGACATCGATACTTCATGTTTTTTGTATCTTTTGCAGGAACATAACATTCTCACACTTTCTTGACACAGAGGTTGTATTGACGTAAAACTTATGAATTTTTCCAATCCGTGTAAAAAAATCTTCGGTAACTTCCTCGATTACGAGATCTTTTCTTCTATATATCCACTCTCTTGATCTTTATACATATATCTATTTGAAGAACACGAAATTGTTTGACAGTATATTTTTTTGTTCATGGCTTGATGCAAGAGAATTCGAGAGGGTGGATGAATATTGAAATTTTCAATGAATATCCGTTAGAAATGCCAATGGATACCCATTGTTTGCTAATAGTCAATTTTTTCAAACGATTCTTTGAAATTTTAAATTTACCAATAGGTCCCCGGCGATATTTGTTAACGAGCTTTCAATGTGTGCTCTGCTAGAGGGCAATGGATTTTGGCCTATTGATAACCCCACGATATCCATTGAAATCCGTTGGAATAATTTTTAATGTTCATGGTAGAATCTACAAACTTTACAATAAAGAGTACTTTATTAATTATGATATAAGATTAATATAAAGGAGATATGAAATCATCATTTTGGACATATGAATGAACAAACGCAGGATGAGTTGAAAGTGCTAGGATCGAGCAGGAAACCACTAGGTCAGAAAAATTCCTCCAAACAAATAGGTCGCTCGACCCGAGTGAATTTACACTCGACTCGAGCGATTCCTCTGTATCAAAGAGCACTCAAAGACATGGATCACTTGTCACAAACATCACACCGTTCCACTGAGCATCCTACCTCAACTCGACAAAGCATAGGCGTTAATCGTTCAAGCGTATTGTTTTAGAAAAATTTTGGTTGGAAATCCTCATGCGGAATTTGACCGATCTCCTGCTCAAATAAGCATTCTTATTTTATGTCCCTTATTTTTCCTAGTTTCGATTATGTTTTCAGCCTCTTTAGAGCACAATTTAACAACTATATTGTTAAAGTTTTGTTTTTCTTTTGCTATTTATTTGAGATATAGCTAAAGAATGTTTGGAGCAAATCATCTATTTATTAACACTTGACCACAAGTCTTGTGGCATTGGCAATGTGTTTAAGGTTTGTTAGTCGAGTAGTAGAAAGATTTCGAGCGTTCATTAGTTTAAAAACAAGTTCCATGTTTTGTAATGCAGTTAGTAGCGATTTTCAATCTTGTACCATTGTTTATTAACAATAGAACGTCGGGGTAGGATTGTATTATTGCTCCATGTTATATTCGTAATGTATGAAGATTATGGATGTTCAAACACGAAAAAAGTTGTTCATCAAAGAAATCATGATAGAATCTAGAAACATTACAATATGGAATTCTCATCATGTTACTAATTTTGATATAAGATTAATATAGTGGACATATGACATTAACAACTCCAACATCTAAGTGAACAAACTCTCCAACAATTAAGAAATAATAACTCTTAGCATCAGTTAAGGAAGTATGGGTTTGTGTGTATCGTATTATCGTAGTAAAAGTTCCCAAGTACCATTTAGGAATTCATGTTTTATCAACAAATACTTATATCTAGTGAAGCTCAAGTCATATTTTCTAGCAATATTCTTCAACTTTAAAATGTGATGTGAGCATACTCAACATTCGTCTCTTTGTTGTAGTCTTCCACGTTACTACTATCTTGTACCCATCGTCTCAAACTCTAATAGAACTCACGCACTATAAAAATATGTCATTTAAAACGACCATATCCGTTGGAAATGGAAAATTTTCTGTTGGAAATGATCAATTCCAACGTATTTACGACCGCTAAAAATCGGTCATTGAAAAACAACATCCGTTGCACTTTCCAACGGTCTGTCAACATATAATATCCTTTTAGAAATATAAATATATTGTAATGGATATGTCTGTTAAAATTTGCAATGGATACACGTTACAAAGCCTTTCAACAGAATCTCATTCTGAATTTCCAACAAACATCCATTGACTATGAATTGACAGAAATTTTGAAATTACGGATGCCTGTTGGATATGAATGGATGGAAAATCTGTAATTTTGAAATGGATGCTCGTTGATAATATTGGCGGGAAATAACAATGGATGCCCGTTGGATATGAATTGACCAAAATTATGTAATTTTGCAACGAATGCCTGTTGAAATTATGTTCTATTATCAATGGGTATTAGTTGATATCAGAACGAATTTGTTAAAAACATTTAAAAGATCAAATAAAAAAAGGTTTTAATATAAACAAAGTTATACAAAATTTAAAAACGTTATCACTACATTTTATCTAAACCGGCATCGCCTTTGTCATCCTCGTCATTGCCAACACTTCGGGAAGGCGTTTCATCGGAAAAATGATTGGTTCTTGTCTCGGTGTTGTTGCCCCTGTCAGTGGTGGTGGCGGCTGATACGCTCAACCTGCCAACAACTCGATGATTCTATCCATGCGACACATATATGCTTGTGTTTTTTAAAGATTAGCCTCGAACTACTCGATGTGTTTTTGTTGCATATAAGTCTCTTGGATTGTGGGGCGTACCATCATGGCGTCCTCGACGATATCTTTTTATAGAGCATCTAGACTGTATATACATCCCTTATACAACCTAACAGAATGTAAAATAAAACAAAGTAAAGTTAAGATATATTGATTTAAAATATTTATATAATTAGATAATTATTATAATAGTGATGTTGTTATATACCTCTATATAAATTTGGTCCTTTTGTAAAGGACTAATATCGTCGGGAGTTGCACCAAAGGTTTGTGATTACTGTGTGATCTTCTCCGTCACAACTTGCACCGTTCGCTCTACCCGGGAGTCAACAAGTTTCGATTCATCGACCTTTTCTCCCATGATCGACTTCTTCTTGGTGTGAGTCTCAACGACCAACTCAAGAAGAGTTGGTTCTCTTCTCATTAGTTGTATCTGTAATATTATAATAATATTCTTAGTTACCAATTTAAATAAAAATAAATTGAAATTATAAATTTTAATATTTCTTGCCAATTCTTTCTTTATTTTCGAAAATGATTTTGATCCCGAGGTATGGCGATGCGGACCATCCCCGGGAACTTTCTCGTCATACTAACATTTTTGGTTGTTTCATGTTTAGCTTAGAATTATTCTGACTCCCAATGTTGGACGTGTTGGTTGAATACCTCGTTCGTTTTCCATGTCGATTTGGCATTCTTCTTATAATGTGCTTGGTGTTGTTTATCATCAAGCGCAATCGAGCATGCATATCATGCATCCATGCTGTATAGATGTGCGATCTATCCTTCTTCCGTCATCTATATGCGCGCTACAAAATTAAATTTAAATTAAATACAAATATTATTAAAATTCGATAATAATATTAAATTAAATTTTGTATTACATAAACTTATGATGAATGTATACTACCATCGGCGGCGTATAACTTCTGTGATCATTTGCCGGAAATAATAAAGTTTATCTTGTAAAGAGCTTTGGTGATGTTGTTGTTTGTGTCTTTAAAAACACCATCCACATCAAATCTAAACGTGTAAATAAAATCATTAGGCAATTTTTATAATTAATTCTAATATAAATATTTGTAGGTAAATAATATCTTACCATAACGTCTCGTCAAGACGTTTGTGATCAATAATAGGAATAGTGGGACATCGTCGAAAGTATCGATCAAAACATCAATATCCACCATATAATCTTCTTCATAAAATATCGATGGTGCCAATATAGGTAAAGAGGAACGATATGGTGGCGGAAGGGGTGGTAACAGGGCTCATACGGAACTTGTCAACCATCCACCATGACCGATAAATCATCGAGCTCTCATTTTTTAAGTGTTTAAGAAATTTTTTGAGAAATTGATGTTTTGGTTTTGTGATTGTGTTGAAAAATGAACTATTCAACGACAGTACATAATTTTTCAACAGACATTCATTGAAAGTGCCAATGGATGCCAGTTCAAAATTTTGTCAATTCAACGGACGCAATTAATTAACATGAATGTTGTGTTTCCAACGGATATCCATTCAAATATTCAATGGATGCCCGTTGGAATCTTGTGTTCTTGAGGCAACAGAAGACATAAATGACTATACATCTACTTTCCAACGGGCATTCATTGAAAATGCAAACGAATGCACGTTGGAAAACAGCGTCCTGATGCATCGAGGGTTTCCAATTTATGTTTGCAACGGGCATCCATTGGAAATTAGCTATGGATGCCTATTCCAAGGTGAAAACCTTGAAATTTTCCAAATGTTTGACAATATTGAACGATTCAACAGGTTTCCATTGTGTTTGCCAACGGATGCCCGTTGAAAGTATAATATATGATGTAAAAAAATTACAAAAGTTGGATATTACCATTATACAATTCACATTTTTTCTTCAGTTGATTCTTCGATTGGTGATTCTTCTTATAATTGCGCATTGAATTCATCACCATGTTCATCTTCTGTATCTTCAGGTTCAGCGTCTTCGTCATCTTGGATGTATTCTCCATCTATTTTAGTTCTTGCGAGAATCTCTTCCCGATTATCCATATCAATTAATCGCATTTGACGAGGGTGATGAGTTTGCAAAGGATCTTCTTTTTCTTATGTTCTTATAATTCATCGTTGTTTAATCTTAACTACGGTGCACCACTAATCTCTTCGACGTTTCAATGTTTTTGGATAGTGCACGTAACATAATTGATCTACTTGATCTATTATGATGAATGAATCATACATTTTATATTGTGGTGCCAGATTAATGTCAATTTATATATGTAAATTAAAAGATCGATTGTCATTGCTTTGTAACTTTTGAGAGGTAATAGCTCTTGACAATTTAAAAATATATATGTGTCGATGTGATTATACTCCTCTGTTGTTAACCAATATTCTTCGGATTTCTCTTCTTTATATCCAATGGTGTAAAGATCTCCGAAATTGCGCCAAACTAAGGATAATATTGATATCATAGTTTGTGTGATCATTCTGTGATCTTCTCTATTTCGTCTGAATATTTGACGCGAAATAGAATATGTTGAAATATGTGATTTTTTCCAACAAGTATTGTTTAACAATAGATCCTCCACCTGTTGCTTTCTTTTATGCCTTTTTCTTTAGATGAAAGAAAACCTTTCAAAAGTATATATCCATCTGAATTGAACTGGGCCTCCGAGTATTGCCTCATGTGATAAATGTATTGGTAAATGTTCCATGAAATCGAAGAAGGAAGGTGGAAAAACTCTTTCCAAAGAGCATAATATGCTAATTCCGCATGACACATCGTGAACATTCCATGGTAATAGCTCAGCACATACAATTGGAATGAGCCGCTGTATGAAAACGTAACAATCGTGACTTTTCAACCCGATTAGCCTCGAACCCACAATATCCACATGCCGAGCAATGTTCGATGCATATCCATCGGTAATAAGTGGCCTCCTATGTGGTTGCATAGGGAAATTTCCACATGTTTCTTCCTCCATCCGACCAAATTGTTGGTTGAAGACTTGTCTCATGCGCTTGAATTCATTCATCAACAACTGTATCGAGGCGGTTCATTTATCATAAGTGGGTTCATAGCATAGACTCCAAGACTTAGATATTTGAAAGTTTAGATTGAAAACATAAAAGAAAAAGAAGATGAACAAACCTCACAACCTTTCAAAAAATGTTTCGCTCAATTTTTTTCTCACTCACTCCCCTGTCTTTTTTTGAACTTATCCTCTTCAAAACTCAAGAATAAACTTGAAGTTAGTTCTTGACACCGAAACTAAATTTTGATGCTACAATGTGTAACTTTGACACTTAAAAATAATTTCATAATTTATGATACTCTTTATCTGATACCACTTGATCTTAAATCGATATTCAATTGTTAAGAGGATGGCATTGGAATGAAATGCACAAGCAACCGGATAGTAGAACCTAGAAATTATCTTCCCAAAGAAAGGATGTTCATAAATCCTAACTATCACCTGATTAGAGAACCTCAAACGCCGCAAATGATGCCACAACACTTGTGATCTAGTGTTGATAAGTCAATGAATAACTTAAAATCTCTCAAAGTGTTCGTAGTCAAATCTCTAGGATTACCAAAGAAAAAGATAACTTTATTGATAAAAACTTAGATAATAATATAATATAAAGGGTCTGCTATTTATAGAGACCAAATAATAATGCAAACCTAATAAAATAAGAAAACCTAATTAAACTTGACACAAATGCTTAGTCCAACAGTGTAGCTTCTTAGTCAAACGCTATTTTAGTCTTAACCCTAATTATTTAAAAACTAAATTATATTCGACGGAGCAATCAATCCTTCAGCATGCATCTAGCTTCTCACTCCTCTCGACCTTTTCTCTTTGTAGGTGGACCTTGTAGTCTTGACTCAACTCCTCTTGATGTCCTCGTCAACCCATGATCGACCCTTGTATGATCCATGGTGAAGCTATGACTAGGTTTTCATCACTATGTATAGGTGTGTTCCATATCTCAATGCAAGTTCAATGAATGTGTTACAAAGGACAAAAATATTTGAATGATATGTTTAATGAACATGTGTTATAACGTAAACCAGCCTCGCAATTACCAACGATAATTGAAAGTATAACTTTGCATTGGAATCACTAGTTTATGTGTGTGTGGCACTTAATCTGGTGCAACATGGATCTTCCGGCATCGAAATGTGCCTCTCAGTTCAACAAAGTATTCATATCTGGAAGGCACTTATCATAACATGGATTACCGAAAAGTTCTATTTTTGACATCCACAATAGTATTATACACTTTTAATTTGATGATTCCATGTGAATAAAATATGTTGTCGTGTTGCACAATCACATCTTCTTTGGCTTGAATATCCAACCAATGCATCGTATTCCTAGAAATTTTTGTTATACCACAATGGGGCTACACACTTTGTATTTGATGTTCAATACCCCTAGTCGATTGGAATTGAGAAAATTATGTCTTGGTATACTAGTCATCTGCTCGTATAATCATGTCTCACTTATTTTGACCCTGGCATTTGAAATATTTAAACATCATGATTCCAAGTATAGGTCACACTCGTAAGTTACGGTTGTGATCACAACACCTTCGCCTTTAGTCGATCTTGTTGTCCAAGTTCGAATAAAAACTGGTGTGACTATTGTAGATAGTTGAGGAAGGCTTCCCATATTTCTAAATCACTTTCCCTAACTTCAGTTTCTTTTTTATTTTGATGGTCAAATGTAAAAGATCTTATATTTTTACATAGTGATGATTTTCAAAATGGTCTTGAATATTCTGATTAAGCCACCTAGGAAATGATACAATAGTCTTTTGAACCTCTTCAAAGTTGGTGAAAATCATCAAAAAGTCTATATTATTTATAGTAATCCTCCACTCTCCTACTAGACATTGCTTCACCTCCTTATGACCCATGTTGCGATAAATTGTTCACCATTTCTATGTTGAGGAAAACAGAACTGATGCCACCATCAAGAGTGTAATTATTGTATTTTGTTTACACTAATTTCGTCTTATTTAGTTTGGAGTAGTGATGGAAATCAAATACAATCTTCGTCTTTCATTCTCACTCTATATATACCTCACTGGCATGTCTACCTTGAAAAGTTGGGATATTCATTTTGATATGCTCATATCATGGTCCACACAAGTTCATGCTCTATGCGTAGGGTGTTGTATCCTAATTTTTAGTTCAAATTCCTTATCAAAGTCAAAATTTACGTGTGGTGATTGATGAACTTCTTGTGTCACGTTCTCTTCAAAGTGGGTGTGTCGTGTGTTAAGAATGAAAACTCCATTTTTTATTTATAAATTAGTTAAGTATATAATTGTGCATATGTAGCTCTTCATTATCGTTCGCTCTAAAAAATTTAAGTACAACCTCTACATAAATCATTTGGTTTATTCTTGTGCAATTCTAGCATAGGTTCTTGAAATCTTGTAGAAGATGACTACTAAGTAAATAATCGATCGGACACGAATTTATCAAACAATATATGTTTATTTACTTATCAATCTTTAAGTACACTTGTTGTTTTCTACAATGTACTAAAGATTCCCAAACATTTAACTCCCCCTGAGTTAAATGTGTAAATATAACTCACACTGTTTCCCTTTTTCAACCCAGTATCTAT
The DNA here is from genome assembly GCA_036759665.1 of Gynandropsis gynandra. Lineage (NCBI taxonomy): Eukaryota > Viridiplantae > Streptophyta > Magnoliopsida > Brassicales > Cleomaceae > Gynandropsis > Gynandropsis gynandra. Next base: position 38,053,451 of record CM071864.1, on the reverse strand, counting down.
TTAAGTGCACCTAAAAACTCTGAACTTTTCTGTTCTCTGTTTTGTGCACTCGCCCGATACTCCACAGATTTCTTGATCTTCATTTTCAACTTCAGATCAATTTATCTGTCACCCTCACGACTCAGCAACCACCTCCTGGTCTTCAGCTGCGCCGTTGTGCTGAAAATCTTCAGCTTTGAATCCGGTCGATTCAAATCATCCTTATTCTTCTCCTTGTTCTTCTAGTTGACTCGTTCCAGCCTTCTTCATTTTAAATTTAAGCTCCCTCAATATTCTCAACCACCTGAAACACAATATAAAACTCGATCCAATTTTTACTGCATTAACAATATCAATGAGATCAATATCTAATAACCAAATATGTATTTAATTACGAAAAAAAACAAAAATCACGATTTCAACGGATATGTATACGGATTTGTATATTAACACATAAATGCATTGTATATTTGTAAATCTATCATATGTATCTTCCCTCAAACTATAAATTCATTACATTTTATATTTAAATCTTTTGTAGGTCATAATTGTTTTTTCTGTTTATCTTTTCATTAATCCTTGATACGAAATATTCTCGAAATCTTATTAAATATTTTTTAAATATCTTTATATCGATCAATTAAAATTTTGTGAAGATTAGAAATGAACCCGTACAATGCACGAACAATTAATATATGATATTACTTTGAAATTTTATTGTTTTCTAATAACATATTATATATGATTACATGATATTATTTTTTATTTATTATATTTTTAGATATTATATGATAGATGTTAGATGTAATATTACCATTTACACAATTACTTTTAGCATTATATTAGCAAACATTGAATGTAAATTGTAAAATTTTAAACCGGTAAAATATTCGATCCAAGTGTTAGAATTAATTAAATATTATGACCCATGTAACTTGGGCTTTTGGGCTTTAATATTAAAGTAGATCACTTTGATGGTTAGGTATCTATTAAAAAATTAAAGCCCGTGTGCAATTATCTAATTAAGGCCCATCTCTCCTTACCCATATAATATTAGGGTTTAGGGTTTCCTAAACCTATAAAAAGGGAGACCTTACCGTCTACGCTTTTATCCATCAAAAGACAAATCACAGAAAGGGTAAAAGGAGAGAGAACAAACCCTAGTTTCAGAGTTTCTTAAAAGTTTTTTTTCCGCTGCACAACATGGATCCAGGTAAGTTTCTGATCTATGTTATTATAGTGAATATTGTATGAATTATGCAAAGCCTGATCCTATTTGTGTTTAGTTTTTCATAAAAAAAGTTAAATCTCTGAATGCCTGAAATTATCTAACAATTGGTATCAGAGCCTGCTGTGGCTAAGTATAATTCATCAATTAAAGTTTATGTTTTTTGATTGTTGAATAATGGGTTGGTATTCGTATATTAGCACCGAGATCGTCCACATAAATTTCCGACGTAAATATGTTCGTTAAATATGAATCTTGTTGCTTCGATGAATGTAATCATAAAGTAAAGGGCATAATTATTGCCACGTCTAATTTATCATTCTTTTATTTTGTGCGAATAGGCTTTGGAAACAGAGAGAGGGGTACCTCGTCTTGAACAGGCAGAAGATTGTGCGCCAGATGTCGGAACAGGTCTCCCAGTAGACGCCAGCGGGGATGGAATGGTGGACGGAGCAGCACTCGGTGGAGGAACCGACGTAGTGTGGGTATCTCGTGGTGGTGTTGAAGAAGTAGACGTATCCCTTGGCTTAGTGCAATGTTGATGTGGGTCATTCTGTGCGGTCGAAACGGAGGGGACTCTGATGTCGCTATCAGGATATGTGCGAAGGTGGACCATCGAAGATGCACCTAATCTCAGATTTTTACGTTTATTTGGTGCAAAAAATTTCATCGCCATCACCTTGTAGCGGCGACCATTTACACGAGAAGGATTTCGTGTAAACACTAAATCTCCCATCCTTACTTCCTGATCATCAACCAGGAGTATGTCATCTGCATTGAGGCCGAAGTTGTTGCTACGAGTCTGCATTATGGTGAAGGAAGAATCTGCAACGAAGAAACTGCTGCTCTTTTTTCGAAAAAATGGGTTAGGGTTTCACAAATGGAAGCAAAAGACTAAATACAGTAGTTTAATAGAAGTTAAGTGTAGTTGCAGAGAAAAATTAGGGATTTGAAAAAATTTGAATTAACTGCACTAGTCACATCAGCCCACAAAACATCCCATCACATTAAAAAAAACTGCCGGTCAATTTGAAAGAGAAAAACACTCAAGTGTTGTTATTACTCGCCAGATCAATGTGAACTTCTTGACATAAAACATGATAAAAGGAATCAAAGCAGAATCAAACCGTTAAGAATTAGTCAAAAACTGTAAACGGCTGATTGTTTAAGTACACTTACTGAAAATTGTTCTTCACTTAAAAACAATCTGTTCTATTGCATTTCTTCTTATCATTTTTTTATTTTCTTCTTTTTTATATTTATTCAAACTACTCATTTACAGCTTCTAGGACGTTGTTTAGATATTTTTTTGTTCATATAACAAGCTCCTTGACTACCTTTGTTTAGGTATACTCTTATGAATACATAGAGGAGTATTTAAGCACAATTTTCGGCTTTGTGTCATAGGACGTTATAACTGAAACTGAATATCTTCCCAACTTAGACCCGAGCATATACTCATGACAAATACAAATAGTATTTTTGCGTAAAAACACAGGTAAATTTGTCAGAGGAGTAAGTGTGGTTTTTAAGTGCACTTAAAACTGTACTACTCAGAGAACAAGATAACAACCATGGGACAGAAATCTTTTAAGTGTACTTAAAACATGCAGACAGTACAGTAATTTTCTCCTTCTTCATGAACTTATTTACTGCCCAAAAGCACAAATTCATCGATGTACCATGCAAGATATGATCAAAGCTCACATATACCAAGAGATTTTCGCAAGGAAATAAATCGATTTAAATCCAAAGGTTTTGTGAAAATATCTGCGAGCTGACGTTCTGTAGGGACATATTCAACATTCATTTGCTTTTGCTCAACTTTTTCTCTTAAAAAATGATGCCTGATCTCGATGTGTTTTGTTCTAGAGTGTTGAACAGGATTCTTAGAGATGTCAATTGCACTAGTATTATCGCACCATGCAGTAAAAGTTCTGGATTTCATACCGTAGTCCATAAGCATTTGGTTCATCCATAACAATTGAGTACAACAACTTCCCAAGGCAATGTATTCAGCTTCAGCAGTAGAAAGTGACGTCGAGTTTTGCTTTTTGCTGTGCCATGAGACAAGGTTGTTTCCTAGAAAGAAACACCCCCCAGAAGTACTTTTCCGATCATCCGCGTTTCCTCCCCAATCCGCATCACTAAAGTCTGCAAGTTCACAATTAGTATCTTTGGAATACAGTAACCCATACTCTGCAGTACCTTTGACGTATTTGATAATCCTTTTAACCGCAAGCAAGTGGGATTTCTTTGGTTTGGCTTGATACCTAGCGCAGATTCCTACACTCAAACATAGATCGGGTCTACTTGCAGTAAGATACAATAGACTACCAATCATACTACGGTATAGCTTAACCTCGACATCTTCACCCTCTGTATCCCTTGTCAGTTTTGTTGTCGTCGACATTGGTGTACTAGCTGACTTACTTTGATCCAGTTCGAACCTCTTCACCAGATTTTTGGCATATTTGCTTTGAGAGATAAACATCCCTTCCTCTAACTGTTTTACTTGAAGTCCAAGAAAGTAACTCAATTCTCCAAACATGCTCATTTCGAACTCCCGCTTCATAGTCTCCACAAACCAGTTTACTTTTTCCTGCGATTTAGAACCAAATACAATATCATCCACATAGATCTGAACAACCAACAAAATGCCATCTGAATTATGAATGAATAGAGTTTTATCAACTCCCCCTCTTTTGTAGCCATTTTGCACAAGAAAATTTGTGAGCCTTTCATACCAAGCACGAGGTGCTTGTTTTAGTCCGTACAAAGCTTTCTTGAGCTTATAGACGTGATCTGGATTGTGTGGATCTTCAAATCCTTTTGGCTGTTCAACATATACTTCTTCTTGAAGTATACCGTTAAGGAATGCGCTCTTTACATCCATCTGAAACAATTTAAAGCCAAAGAAACACGCAACACCGAGCAACAAACGAATAGATTCCAGTCTAGCTACTGGCGCAAAGGTTTCATCAAAATCTACTCCTTCTACTTGAGTATAACCTTGTGCCACTAATCTAGCTTTATTGCGGACGATTTCTCCTTGTTCATTTGTTTTATTTTTGAATACCCATTTTGTCCCTATGACATTTTGATGCAATGGTCTGGGAACTAAGGTCCAGACATCATTTCTAACAAATTGCTCTAATTCTTCATGCATTGCTTTAATCCATGACTCATCATCTAACGCATCACGAACATTTTTGGGTTCTATCTGTGACGTAAAGCATGCAAACATAACCATGTCATGATAATTAATTCGTGGTTTGTTTCGAGTGCGTATTCCATCCTCAAGATTACCAATGACATCATCTATAGAGTGATTTCTATGTACCGTAAATCGCTCAACATTTGTTGGATGACTCTCCTGTTCTGAAATATCTCCGTCTGTTTCATTGTCTATCATGTGCTGTTCTGTAGGTGCACTTAAATGATCCTGTGGTGAATTTGACTGTTCTTGTATAGTTCCTGTCGAGAAAGGAAAAATAACACATTCAGTGGAATGATCTTCATCAAACACGACATTTACTGATTCAACTACTTTTCTTGTTCTTAAATTAAAAATTCGAAAAGCAGTGGTGTTGTTTCCATAACCAAGAAAAATTCCTTCGTCACTCTTGGCATCAAATTTTCCAAGGCAGTCTCTATCATTCAATACATAACAAGTGCACCCAAATATGTGAAAATAACTTAAATTGGGACTCTTACCTTTCCAGATCTCGTATGGAGTTTTTGACATACCTGGCCGAAGATATACACGATTTATGATATAACATGCCGTATTTACCGCTTCAGCCCAGAATCGAATGGAGATAGATTTTCCATAAAGCATTGCTCGTGCCATTTCTTGTAATGTTCTGTTCTTCCTCTCAACAACTCCATTTTGCTGTGGTGTTTTTGGCGCTGAAAACTCGTGTATGATTCCATGTTTTTGACAGAATTTGTTGAAGAAATCATTCTCAAATTCTTTTCCATGATCGCTCCTGATACGCTCAATGCAACCTTTAGTATTTTTCAGTTGCAAATATAAAAAATGAAATAGCTCAAATGTTTCTGATTTTTCACGCAAAAACTTCACCCAAGTATATCTAGAGAAATCGTCTACAACGACAAGAATATATCTTTTTCCTCCGAAACTCTCCGTTCTCATCGGACCCATCAAATCCATGTGTAGCAACTCCAGAATCTTTTCGGTCTTAATTTCAGGCATTCTTTTGTGGTGAACCTTAATTTGTTTACCTAGCTGACATGGTTTGCAGATTTCAGATTTTTCTATTTTAAGCTTAGGTATACCTCTTACAGCAGCAGAGTCTGACAATTTCACTAAAGATCTGTAGTTCACGTGTCCTAGACGCTGATGCCATAATGACAGTGCATCATCTGTTGCTTTGAGACACACCTTATCTTCAGTCCAAACATAACAATTGTTTGAAGATCGTGAACCTGTAAGCACACACTTGTTGTCAGAATCCATAACTAAACATTCCTTGTTAGTGAACTTAACCTGGTGATTGCTATCACATAGCTGACTGATGCTGATCAAGTTAGCTGTTAGGCCCGCAACAAATTGAACATTTGTTAGTGTTGGCTGTCCTGGTGATACAAGATCTCCTTTGCCGAGAATTCTTCCTTTATTGCCATCTCCAAAAACTACACTTCCTGCATTTTTTATTTCAACAAAGTTTGACAGTAAGTCTTTGTTACCTGTCATGTGCCGTGAACATCCACTGTCAAAATACCAGGTATTTGTGTTGTCTTTGTGAGCAGAAATGTATGCAACGTAACAGTTCAGATCACTCTTCCTAACCCAAACTTGTTTGATCTTTGGAGACTTGCGTGCATCATACCTGTTCTTCTTGTAACATGTACGTTGTTTGTGACCTTTGATTCCACAGAAGTAACAGATGATCGATCTACTTCTTCTGTAATTACCATATTGATGTTTCCACCCATACTTACCAGAATTTGACATGGATATGTTTCTGCTCTGGTTGTAATGATGAAGAGCTCTCTGATTCTGTTCTCTATGCTTGGTACCATGATGACTCCAATTCTTTTTCCTGTCAAGATTCTGCTGATTCCGACTAGGTTTTGGTGAGTTGTAGATTGCTTGTTTTTCTTGTAAATTTCCTCCAGATACAAATTTGTTTTCTGTTCTGCCCGAATTCTCAACATAGCCTACCCCGTGATTGTCACCTTTCATTTTTCCGATTGACAACAGATGATCCAATTTGTCAGTTCCATTTGACAGCATTTTCAGTTGTTTATTGGTTTCCTCAAGTTGTCTTTTAACAAAGTGCACTTCCTCATCCTTAGCAAGCACTTCATTTTTCATTTCTTGAACTTGAGTTTCCAAGGCTTTAATTTCCTTCAACAGTTGGACATTTAGCTTTCCCATCTTGATCCAATCATTATAGATCATTTCAACGTCAACTTCATCATTCTCACCCAATTCATCTTTTTCGCTTTCCTTATCATCTTCATCAATAATTCCTATGAAAGCTACGAAACTGGACTGTTCATCTTCTGATTCTTCTCCAGATTCAGAACTGGAATCACTTAGCATAATCAATGATTTTCCTCTCACCGCATTATTTTCAGTGCATTCGTTCTTTGTGTGACCGAACCCCTTGCACTTGAAGCATTGTGTTTCTCTGAGGTTTTTCAGCATATTCTCCCTTTTTGTAATACTAGGACAGTCTGATTTAAAGTGTCCATAGCCTTTGCACTCATGACATTGGGAATTTGACTTATTCTCTTTTCTGACTCCTGTATCTTCAGTGGAGAATTTTCTTGTTCCTGACTTCCTTTTCATAAACTTTCCAAATTTTCTGGTTAGTAATGCAATATTCTCTTCAAGATTATCTAACCTGGTGTTTTCTGAAGCAGCTTGTAACACGACTCCCTTGCTTCCTTCCTTGGCTATGTCTCCTTGTTCCAATTGCACCTCTAGTTCATACGCTGCAAGAATTCCAACTATTTCCTTGAAACTAGTTGTGTCTGTATTCAATGACATATTCATTGCCACTTTCTGAGCGTGAAACTTCTTCGGGAGACATCTTAACAGCTTCTTAACGAGTTTTTTGTCATCCAGATTTTGCCCAAGTACACTTACTTCGTTGGCAATCGCATTCATCCGTCCACTGAATTCCTTCACACTTTCAAATTCTCCCATTTCCAGTTTTTCAAACTGGTGTTCTAAGATATCCAACCTTGTTCTTTTTACACTTGTTGTTCCTTCGTGGATGGTTTCTAGTGTGTCCCAAGCCTCTTTTGCTGATTCGCACCCTTGAATTTGCTTAAATTCATTTATATCTACCGAGGAGAAAATAGCTGTCAGGGCTTTAGCGTTGAATGTGGAACTTCTCTTCTCACTGGGTGTCCACTGTTCTGATGGTTTTTCCTTCTCTTTTCCATTTTCATCGATAACAGTGGGTGGCGTCCAACCATTTTTGACTGCACTCCAGGCGTCTTCATCAATTCCTCGAATGCTTGCACGCATTTTTACTTTCCAGTACCCATAATTTGACGAATCTAATATGACTGGTTTACCAAACGAGTACAAGTCTCTCGGTCCTTCCATTTTTAGTCTTCTTCTAGGATCTCCAACCAGATTTTAGAGTTTACTCTAAACAGTGGTCACCAGCTCTGATACCAATTGAAATCTTGTAGAAGATGACTAATACGTGAATAATCGATCGGACACGAAATTATCAAACAGTATATGTTTATTTACTTATCAATCTTTAAGTACACTTGCTGTTTTCTACAATGTACTAAAGATTCCCAAACATTTAACTCCCCCTGAGTTAAATGTGTAAATACAACTCACACTGTTTCCCTTTTTCAACCCAGTATCTATTTAAGTGCACCTAAAAACTCTGAACTTTTCTGTTCTCTGTTTTGTGCACTCGCCCGATACTCCACAGATTTCTTGATCTTCATTTTCAACTTCAGATCAATTTATCTGTCATCCTCACGGCTCAGCAACCACCTCCTGGTCTTCAGCTGCGCCGTTGTGCTGAAAGTCTTCAGCTTTGAATCCGGTCGATTCAAATCGTCCTTATTCTTCTCCTTGTTCTTCTAGTTGACTCGTTCCAGCCTTCTTCATTTTAAATTTAAGCTCCCTCAATATTCTCAACCACCTGAAACACAATATAAAACTCGATCCAATTTTTACTGCATTAACAGTTCTCATCTAGTCTACCTTCTAATATCTCATGATATAAGTTGTTTTATTGTATCACAGCTTGGTTAGGTTTAAATTAGTTTCAGGATAGGCTTTTGTGCCTTAAATCTTAAATTCTCGGCTAATTGTTTGTCTACTTGAGATGGTAAACAAAATTCAAGGAGACATTTCGATCATCTGCAATGCTGACAACTACCTGATTTGGTCAACTTGTAAATTCCAACCTCGAGAGACGGAGATTGTGGAAGTATATGGTGAATTCACTACAAGCATCCCAAAACCACATGTAGAAGATATAGTCTAAATGTAAAGCCTCGGGAGATATCATTTGTTGCAAAAATTTATAGCATCATACATTTTAAGATCTTATGGAAATAAGAGCAATTAGTGTAGAACGAGTTAAGTGAGGTATTTGGAAACACCTTCAATATTAAATGAGCTAATCAAATCAAGAAGACGTTGAATAATATTCAGCAAGTCAATAAGTCGTTAAAACCCCATCTCATAAATTTCAAAGATCTTCACTCAGAATTCAGTGAGCTTCGCCCCCTCACAACTGATTCCAAATATATAATTAACTGAGATAACCAAGATAAAATGTTTGAATATTTTTTGACCTTGGAGAAGTCATACATGGCGTTCTCAACCACATCCTCTGACAAAACCAGCTTCCTTCATTTAATGAAATTTGCATGCAAATTCAAAAAAGATTTAAGATCTCTCAATTATTACATGGAAGCTTATTAGACATGGCTCATTAAACAAAGTCAATCCAAAGCCGAGCGCGAGATCGTGTGGTGCGATCACGGGAAGAAGAGAGGACACAATAAGGAGAAGTGTTGCTACTCCATCCTCATATAAATTAGAACACAAAGAAACTTAAGACTATTAAAAAATTATAAGGGAATAACAAAAGGATAAAGGAGATAATGAAAAGTGAATATAAGTAGTACAAACTGAATTATGAGCTTAGTATCATATTATTTTCGTCCATTACATGTAGATATGAGTAGGATATTCCATTTTATAATATGGTACAAATGATAAATAAAAATACTAGTAAACTAATACAAGAAGAAAATACTAAATATACATAATGACATAATAGAATTCTGGTGAAAGATATGATTGATGACTCTAGTGTAGGATTTATTTAGAGATTAGAGTAGCTCGAATATCTAGTCTTGATTACCTCTTACGATAATCTCTTTAAAATCAGTGGTGAGAGGACGAAACTCACTAAAATCTAAGCGAGATCTGTGAAATCCCCGAGATGATGGTTGAAGGGCTTGTTATCTAGCTAAAACGTTATCATCTTCTTTTTTATCTAAAACATGTGGGCTAGGTTGGAGTTGTTGCTGAACACTTCCTTCAATTCATTTCATAAGAGGTATGCATTGCACTTATTCCCGTAAGACCTTAGAATATGAGATGCTAAACAATTTTGCAGTAGTGCAAGAGCTCCCAAGGCTTCACGATCTGGGATGTCATCACCTTCCATGTCCTTCCCATTTAGCTTTGATGAAGGTTGTGGTTGATTCACCATCTACTTCAACAAACCTCGATTCATGAGGTTAGATTTGGTGACATATGACCATATAATGTAGTTATCACCATTGAATGTAAGGTTGGAAATTTTCTTTCTTAGGAAAACACACGACCTAGAGAAAGAAACATAATTAAACAAAAGTAAATCAAGAATTCTATTTTACTCGTAACCAAGCTCTGATACCATAAAAAAACTTAAGACTTGAGAAATAGTAGATGAGATTAACATGAGAATAAAAGAGATAATGCAAGAGAGAATAAAAGAATTTCTAACTCATTATGAGCTTAGTATTATATTATTACCTGTATTACATGTACGTATAGGTAGAAAATAAGAAAATAAGAAATATATATGTAATACCTAAATTAGAAAATGAACTCTCTTATTTTTATAAAGAGTGTAGGACACGAGGAAAGAGAAAAGAAAACTTTCTTGTTTCTTTTTCTTGGTGGGTTGCGCACAAGAGAAAAAAAAAACAAAACTTCAAGTGAAATAGAGCACATAGAAAATGATTCAAACACTCTAAATGGAATAGAGTTTTTAACAGAAAGGCTACGTGTGACAGCCCACTTCAAGGAAGAATTCATATGCGACCAAAACCGACATGATGAGAAAAAGCTTCTACTGAACTGAGATATGGGTAAATAAATCGACAACACTAGTAAAATCGCCATTCTAACAATATTTCATTTTATATTCCAAAATTTTCATTAACTAGTTATTAGTACATAATTTAGCTAAGGATTTAAATTGCATTGTAAGCTTTGAACCTAACAAGTTTTAGATCCATGATACAGAGATAAAGAAGATCATCGAAGAATGATCACTCAATAACAAATTCTATATTTCGGAAATCTATATGATTTTTTTGAGTATTTATTATATTTACAAATTAATGTTTCTAAGGATATTGATTCCCAAATTTGGCATGTAAGACTAAAACATCCCATTATAAGACTCTCAAATCATCATCATCATCATCATCATCATCATCATCATCATCATCATCATCATCATCATAACCATCATCGTATAAATTAAACTTTCTTTTGTAATCAAATCATGTGCAAAATATTACATAGAATTCTATCATCCCTAAACTAAACTTTTTTTGTAATCAAATCATGTGCAAAATATTATCTTCATTCCGTAATGTGTTTTGTCTTCATCCTTTTCCACGAATCTATGCTAGAATTCTTTGTAAAATACAACGAGCAAACAAAACAAAAAGAAATTTTGTAAGGAATTTTGGGGCCATATATGTGTAATTTTAATGTATAGTGCCATTATATTATTGGCCAAAACTAAAGTGATTTTACATAGTAATTTATGGCCAAAGAATGTAATTGTTATGAATTAAAAGTGTACAAACCAATTCGTAATTTCTAATTTGTTGAGGGGTTACATTAGAAATAATTAATGTTGTGTTTCTATAAATACATGGGTTGTGGTCCACAATGAACATATAGAAAAAAGATAAAGATATTTTTGTTGCATAAGAGAGAAACAAAAAGTCTCTCATTGTCGGATAATTTTTTGTTAGAAGATTCAATCCAAAGTTTTTCAATATCATCGATGGATCAAGGTACGCTTCCGCAAATTTTTGTATACCTTCTAATTCTTACAATTAGTATCACGGTATGTAGAATTAGAAAGAAATCATGATTTTTTTGTTGAATGTATCATTGTTTATGAACATAAAGTCTTATGCATAACAAATAAAATAATTGAGGATCAAATTTTTTTTATTTGTTATTTTTTAAGGATTATGCAATTTAATTTTTTATCATGATTTGCGTAACCTATCAAATTGTCGAATATGTAATTTTTGAAATTAAAATAAAAAAGAGGATCTAAATGGCCCTGCAAAGATTCGAACCGAACCTATTTGATGTTGGTCATATGAGGGCATTGGCCACTAGGCCAAGGGCAGGTTTCAACCAAATGGTGCACGGATTTATATTTATCAAACGTTTTCGTTTACAAATATATAGATACATATTGTGTATCTCCCTCTCCAATATCAAAAGACCCAATCTCATTTCCGAGACCTCAAATTTTGGTTTTGACGAGACCCAAACATCTTCGTCATAATGAGATGCGTCTCGACAAACCAACACCGCATTTGGTTTGATGTGTTTTTTCCGTCGGAAACGTACAGAAAAATTGATTTTTCACCGTCACTCGAACGGAATTTTTTCACTGGTTGGACAGTGAAATTTGGGTCGTTCGGCTGTGTTATTGAACGCCGCTAATGGTGTTCATTGTCGAAATCGTGACGAAAATGGATGAAAGAGGGTCAATGAAAGTTTCGACGAAACGGTGCCGTAGAAAGTCACGACGTTTCGTTTATGATGATGTTTCGTGTATGATGACGTTTCGTGTATAGTGACGTTTCGTCGGTGGTGGCTTTAAATATTATCGTTTTTGTGACTCTTGAATTTCTGGTTTTTACGTTTACTGTTATAAATGACGAAGAAGGAGATGCATACATATGTATGTATATACTTTTTTTTATTATTTTAAAAAAATTAATGAAACGTGAATTTTGATATTTTAAAAAAAGAAAAAAGAACTAACAAATAGAGAGCATATGCTCTTTGGATGGATCCGATCCCGTAACATTTCAAGATATTAATTATGAGGAAATGCATAGCCACTAGGCCAAGCGCAATTTTCATTAAAGATAGCGCATGCTCCTATTATTATGGCATAGTTATATTGTGTTATCGTATTCTTGACGGTGTTTTAGTTTCAATCAACATTTGCGTCCAACATAATTTCAATATTGTATACATTCAATATTTTAAATTTTTAATTGAAGAAATATGACACCAAAGTGTTCTCTATTGTTAATATTTCATATGAAAAGTATTGAATGTTATATATGTGAATATTCATGCGAATATTAATCGACCCAAATGTAGATTCATATTTGGCCGAATTTCATATATATTTGTGATGGTAAATATATGATAATAATATGGTTTTACATGTAATAGTAAATCGATCCAAAGATAGGTTTATTATTCATGTCTAATTATCATAGTTTGATCATCATATTAAGAATACCACTAGTTGTTGATATTATTGTCCAAAGACTTGATATTGATGTTGCACTTGGTATCTTGATTTCTATTTGTACAATTGTTTGATTATAATAGTGGTTGATTTCATTGATCATGTTATCATATATTTTCTTTTTCAGTTAATCTTGCTTCGGTATCTACCAACATAGGTATGATTCCAATTTTAAAGAATGAAAAGATAAGGTCAAGATGGTTCTGGGATGCATGGATTTGGACCTTGCATTAAGGATTGAGCCACTGATTTCCCCTTCAGATTCAAGTTCTTCCGAAGATAAGAAAATTTATGAAAAAATGGGAACACTCATACCGCATTGATCTTCAATTCATTATGAGCATCATTCCAGAAACCTTTTAGAGGAAGTGAAGAGGTCAATCTCAAAAATTTCCTTACTGAGCTTGAAAAGCGTTTTGTACAAAGCGATAAGGCTGAAATAAGTACGTTATTGTACCGTTTTAGCACCATGAGGTATCATTGTAAAGGAAACATAAGGAAATACATTTTGAAGATGGCTAATATTGTTTCAAAGCTCAAGACTCTTAAGGTAATATTTTCGGAAGATGTTTTTGTGCATTTTATCTTGAACTCTCTCCCTCTGTTGTTTAACCAATTCAAAATCAGTTATAACTGTAAAAAAGAGTCATGGTCTCTTAATGAGCTCATCTCTTATTGTGCACAAGAGGAAGAGAGGATGAAAAACCAAAAGATAGAAAGTGCTCATATGCTTCATACCTCTAAAGGAAAGGGAAAAAGAAAGAACTTTGAAAATTCTTAGAATAAAGCTACAAAGTGTCCACAGAAAAAGAAGCAGAAAACGGTTGAAAACAATTGTTTCTTCTGTAAGAAATCTGGACATGTCAAGAAGGATTATACCGCTTATCACGCTTGGCGTGTGAAAAAGGATATGTCGCTTACTTTGGTCTGTTCTGAAGTTAATTTAGCTTTAGTGTCAAGATACACTTGGTGGTTAGATTCTGGTGCTACTACTAACATCAGTGTTTCTATACAGGATTGTCTGAGCTTCCGAAAGCCAAGTGATTATGAAAAATGCATTTATGTGGGAAATGACAAATCAGTGGGAGTGGAGGCAATTGCACATTTTAGATTATTAATGCATACTTGATACTATTTGGATTTAAAAGACACTTTTGTTGTATCGTCTTTTAGACGAAATTTGATTTCTGTTTCTTATTTGGAAAAATTTGGTTATTCTTATTCATTTGGAATAATCAATTTACTTTGTCATTAAATTCAAATATTTTTAGAACCGGTTTGCTTTCGGGCTATGATAATCTTTATATGCTTGACACCGTTGAAACATACCATACAAGTTTAAATTCCGAATCACATCGTATAAAGCGTAAACTTAATGATGCCACTTCAGGGATGCTTTGGCACAAACGTCTTGGTCATATCTCTATGAGTTGAACAACTAGTTTCGGATGGAATCCTAGATTCTATTGACCTCACAGATTATAATATTTGTGTTGAATGCATTAAAGGTAAACAACCAAACAAAAGAGAATTGATGCATATAGAGCTACGGAAGTCCTAGAATTGATACATACAGATATTTGCGGGCCATTTCCAACTCCATCATGGAATGGTCAGGAATATTTTATATGATTCATAGACGATTAATCTAGATATGCATACTTATATCTCGTTCATGAAAAGTGTCAGTCGTTGGATGTGTTCAAAGCTTTTAAAGCTGAAGTTGAGAATCAACCCAACAAAAGAATTAAATCTGTCAGATCTGATTGTGGTGGTGGATACTATGGTCGATATGATGGTCCGGGTGAACAACATCCAAGACCTTTTGCTAAGTTCCTAGAAAGTGTGGAATTGTCCTACATTACACCATGTCGGGGTCACCTACCATGAATGGTGTAACTGAAAGACGAAATCGCACACTTAAGGATATGGTAAGGAGTATGATTATTCATTCAACCTTGCCAGAAACACTTTGGGACGAGGCACTAAAGACTGCAGCTTATATTCTGAATCGAGCTCTAATGAAGGCAACTGCGAAAACACCTTATGGGCTTTGGAGTGGTAGAAAACCAAGTTGAAGCATCTTCATGTATGGGTATGTGTAGCTGAGGCAAGGCCTTACAAGCCACATGAAAAGAATCTGGAATCACGAACAATTAGTTGTTACTTTATTGGTACTCTGAGCGATCGAGAGGTTACAAATTATTCGATCCCAAATTAAGGTCAATTTTTGAGACGGGAACTGCTATGTTCTTTGAGGATATTGATTTTTGTGGGAGAAATAAAGTTAGGAAAACAAGTTTAGATCCTCAATTTGACATTGTTCCAGAAGAGTAAACTCAACAACCTCATAAACCTGAGCAACAAGATCAATTTCCTTTAAGGCGATCTACTAGAGAGAGAATGAGCACTATTTCAGATGATTATATATTGTTTCTTCAAGAACATGAGGAAAATAATATTATGATGGATGATGATTCAATCAATGTTCATCAAGCTATTATTAGTTCTAACTCAAAAAAGTGGATTGAGGCAATGAATGAAGAGTATAAATTTATGCAAGACAATAAAGATTACAAATTAGTTCCTTTACGAGAAAGTAAGAAACCCACTGGTTGCAAATGGATATTTAAAACCAAAAGAGATTCTAAAGGTAATGTGGATAAGTATAAAGCTCGTCTTGTAGCTAAAGGATATACTCAAAAGGAAGGGATTGGCTATAAAGAGACTTTTTCTCCAGTTTCATCAAAAGACTCTTTTAGAACAATCATGGATCTTGTTGCACATTATGATTTAGAGATTCATCAAATGGATGTCAAAACAGTGTTTCTCAATGGAGACATTGAAGAAACAATTTACATGAAACAACTAGAAAACTTAGTATTAGGAGATCCGAACAAAATGGTTTGTAAATTGACAAAATCCATATATGGGCTCAAACAAGCATTTCGTCAGTGGTATCACAAATTTCATCAAACGATTATCTCATTTGGAATTTGGGTGAATCTTGTTGATAATTGTGTGTATCATAAGTTCAGTGAGAGCAAATTCATTTTCCTGGTTTTGTATGTAGATGACATATTACTTGTCACTACTGATATAGGCATATTGCACGATACTAAGAGATTTCATTCATAAAATTTTGAAATGAAAGATCTTGGTGATGCCTCCTTTGTCTTAGGAATTCAAATCAATCGGGATCGTACCCATGGTATTCTCGGTTTATCACAAAGGAGCTACATCGATAAAATACTCAAAATATTTGGCATGCAAGATAGTAAACCAGAAAACACTCTAGTCGCTAAAAGGGATAAATTTAGTATCAATCAGTGTCCTAAAAATAATCTTGAAATTCAGGAGATGCAGAAGGTTTCTTATGCATCAGCAGTTGGGAGCCTAATGTATGCTCAAGTGTGTACACGTCCAGATATTGAGTACATTGTTGGTGTGTTAGGTAGATACCTAAGCAATCCAGGCATGCAACATTAGAATGTAACCAAAAGAGTCATGTGGTATTTGAAGATAACAAAAGATTACATGTTCACTTATCAGAGATCAGATTATTTGGAGATTATTGGGTATTCTGACTCTGATTTTGCTGGATTTCAAGAAAGTATGAGATCTACTTCGGGCTACATCTATTTATTGGTTGGTGGAGCTATTTCTTGGCAAAGTGCCAAATAGACACTTATAGTATTATCAACCATGACTGCAGAATTAATAGCTTGTTTTGAGGCATCAAACCAAAGAATTTGGCTGAGAAACTTGTCACAAGACTGCAAATTGTAAATGGTATAGAACGACCATTAAGATATATTGTGACAATAAATCGGTCGTCTTGTACTCTAACAACAAAAGCTCAAAAAAATCGAAACATATCGATATTAAGTTCCTACTTGTAAAAGAAAGGGTTTAGAGTGGACAAATTTTCATAGAGCTCATTGGGACGAATTCCATGATATCAGATCCTCTTACTCAGGGTATTCCATCCAATCTTTCATGAGCATATTGCTCGAATGGGTGTTTCAAGGTTTGAGGATTCTATCGTTTAGTAAGAGTTTAATATCTATTTTTTATGTGTTTTATGTCCTATATTGAAATATATATACATTTTCTGATAAGAAATAAAGTAATCTTGAGTTTATTTCACTCTATATAATAACGTTGTTCAGTGATCTCGCTTAAGTATGACCAGTTGAAAATCGACATGTGTAGATCACATTCATGTGATTTTCATGCTACATGTTTATAACAAGATTTATGTCATTTAGTCATATTGAATTTAGTGACCATGGAAGGTTTAATTACGAAAAATGTAGTGAAAATCGCCATGATTCTATATTCGTTGTGGTTAATGGACGAAATTGTTTATACTCTAAGGTTATGATGGTAACATTTGAGCTCATATAGTACATACATTTCTTCATATACACATATGGTCCAATGGGAGATTGAAAGGAATTTTGGGACCATATATGTGTAATTTAAATGTATGGTGTTATTATATTATTAGTCAAAATTAAAGTAATCTTATATAGCAATTTATGAATAAATAGTGTCATTGTTATGAATTAAAATAGTAGAAATCAATTCGTAATTTCTAATTTGTTGAGGGCTAAATTAGAAATAATTAATGTTGTATTTCTATAAATACATGGATTGTGGTCCCCAATAAACATATAGACAAAATATAAAAATATTTTTGTTTCATAAGAAAGAAACAAAAAGTCTCACATTATCGGATAATTGTTCGTTGAAAGATTCAATTCAAAGTTTTTCGATATCTCCGATGGATCAAGATACACTCCAACAAATTTTCGTACACCTTTTAATTCTTACAACTTTAACGAAAAATATTTCTCTCTCTCGATTTCTTGGACTTCATAATCTATATTTTTTTAATTATTACAAATCTCAAGTTCTATTACCAAAATAGTGTTATCGGTGCATGTAGCTAAATCACAAAAGCTTAATGAATGGGAAAAAACAGACAAGACAAGAAAACAACCTCGCAATTAATTTAGTCGACAAAGACTACACTGTCTCACAATGTGATGATTCTGTGTCAAAATAATTACTTAGCCTTTAGATATTGCGTCAAGACATAGACTTACTCCTCATAAAAATTAAAATCGCCAAAAAAATTAAACATCTTAATAAAAATAAGAATTACCATATAACCAATGCAATAAGTTTTACAAAATAGTGTAATAATACTGCTTACTACAATAAATTTTATTTTTTTCCCATATATTCGTTTCCAAATCTCGTAATTATCGAAAAGTACGGAATAAATTTTTTTTAAACACAATTTCTTAGGTTAACAAAATATTATTATGGTATTTTTTCATAATTTTAAACGTTGATGAGTTTTATGACTCGTTGTTTCTTTCCCTTTGGCATAAACATTGACTAATGTGAATATACTCTTCAAAATAAATACTCAAACCCCTAATGTGACATATATTTTGTATTATCAATTCATAAGTTAAACTCATCGTTCTTAAATATTCACTTATTTATTTTATATTTGATGTATTTTGTACATATTTTCAGGATATCAATATTAAAGGATTCAAAAGGTTCATATATAATATTCATTAAAACAATGTATTAACTATTTTTTTAACTATTTGCCAAAGTGAAAAAACTTTTGAGTTGTATCTTAGAACAAAATTGGTTCATTCCATAAGAAATGGAAGAAACAAAATTAATGTGTTGCAGGGTCCAGTTTAGTTATTATAAAGTTATTAAATTAATATGTGACCTAACATATTCAGATCGACACCGACCACCGTGAACAGACAATATAAATGTATATGTATCAACTATAATCTATAAGATAATGCCATGTGAATAGCAAATTATATTTTGCCCGCAATTTCTCCATTCTTGGATCGTTTGATAGACCAACGTGTCTTATTTATCATCGTCTGATCCATTTATATTGACTGAGGGGACAACGCTGCCCGTGGATTTTGAATATTCACACAGTGAATTTGTTGTCTTCTTCACGAGGCTTTCGTGGGAGAGCACTGTAATCCCTCAAACAGTGTCATCGCCGCTTTTTCTCCTCTCGATATTCATTACGAAATAATTTTAATTATAAATAACCTTCTTTTTATTTTTATGATAATAATGTAAACTTTTCGAAAATAAAAATTTTGATTGTTTTATATTATATTATTATTTTTATTATTTATCAATACGTTGTACATTGCACAACCAGCAATAACAATAATATTAATAAATTATTATTATTATTAAATCAATTTTATATACATATGTTATATATAACTACGATTCAAAATAATAATAATAATAATAATAATAATAATAATATTAACATTAATCATATTCTAATACTATTTAATATTAATATTAAATTTTATTAATATTGATTATTATTATTAGATATTAAATTATATTGACACTCACTATCATTATTGTTATAATTGTTGTTAATTATTATGATTATTATTAGATATTATTAATATTTTTAGTTATTATTGATATTATTAAAATTTATAAATAGATATTATTAAGTTTGTATAAGATTATATCAACACGTTGTACAACGTTATATTAAACTAGATGATACTCGCGCGTTGCGCGATTTTGTGATAATTATATTGTATGTTTCTTAAACGTTATACATAATTCATCATATTCAATTGTTATAACATTTGATATATGTATCAGTCAATATAGATACACGAATTCTAATTTTCACTGTAAAAGTTTAAATAATAGATTTATAAGATATAATATAAACTAACAATGACATCTGTTAATAATATCATTAAAATTGTAAAACCTAATCTGTTGGAGATAATGATTGCATAATTTGGACTGAAATTTTTTATTTTATTTTTTCTTATATGTATTTGTATAATATTTTAGGACTAAATTGAATTTATAACATGATTTGGAGACGGGCAGGTCATCCGTCTCCAAATTTGGAGACCGACAGGTCATTCGTCTCCAAATTTGGAGACAGATTTTATCCATCCGTCTCCAATTGGAGACGGATTTTGTTCTCCCGTCCCCAAATTATTATAAATTCTCGAATCAATTCAATTTGAGGGAGTTGAGCATGCTCGATCTCAGCAAAAACCAACTTTCCGGCGGGATTCTTGAAGGAATCCGCGATTGGAAGAATCTCAACAGCTCAATTTCACCGATAATCATCTTTCCGGTGAAATCCCCAGTGAAATCGGCAGTTTGCCTGTTCTCAACTACCTCGATCTCTATAACAATCGATTTCCGGGAAAATCCATCCCGAATTGTAGAATCTGAAGCTCAACCTCCTGAATCTGTCGAATAATAAGCTCTATGGTGAGATTCCTTCTCTCTACGCCAAGAAAATTTACAGAAACAACTTTCTCAGCAACCCCGGATTGTGCGTCGATGCCGATGGTCCTTGCCCTAAGATCACTCGATCTAAGAACACTGGCCACGTCTGGATTCTCTTGTCCGTCTGTTTTCTCGCCGGGCTTATTCTCCTCATCGGAGTCGTTGTCTTCATCGTCAATTGCCGGAATTGCCGGAATTTCAAAACTGAGAATTCCAAACCAAATTTGGAGACGGGCGACTGCCGTTCCAAATTTGGAGACGGATTCAGTGGTCCGTCTCCAAATTTTAGAGACCGAAAACAACCCGCCCCCAATCCAGGGACTGTTTGGAGACCACTTTTTCCGTCCCTAATTTGGGACGGATTGGGGACTGAAATTTCCATCCCTAATTAGGAACGGATTGGGGACGGATAGCATTTAGAGTCGCGCGATTGGGGACTACCGCTGGTCGTCCCTAATCCGTCCCTAAACCTGTTTAGGGATGGATTAGGGACTGATTTTTCAGTCCCTAAAACCTGATTTTCTTGTAGTGTGTGCTTTCATGAGAGGAAAGAAAAAACATTCTTATTATATAAATGATTTTTTTAATTTTATTTAATTTTGTAAAAGGTTTAGAAATTTTAATTTGATTAATTCAGAAAGAAATTATAATTTATGTTTCAAAAATTTGTAAACAATTTTTTATAATTACAATAAAAAAGTAATAACAATAACAATAAAATATATGACTACTTTCTATTTTATTACTATTAAAATTATATCTAAATTAGATTTAAATAGAGATTTTTCTCTCTCTTGGTGATGTGGTTTCACCATAAGAGGAAAAAAATCTCCTTATTATATATATTATTTCATAAATTATAAATCAACTCTAGTCATATTATAAATATTAGTTTTGAAGTGTTTATTTGATTTTGATTCTTGATATGATTCTATATCCACATACAGATTGATATAAATAAAAACGATTTTATTCAAGTTTCGTTTTTATTTTTATTATAAAAAAAAATTAACTCAAGCGAAGGTCTTACAACTTAATTACTTTTAATATTTCCAATTGTTTTCAAATTTTATTATATTTGAATTTGATAAAATTTTAAAAACAATTTATAATTTATTTTTAAAAAAATGTAAACCAATTTTTATATTAAAATAATAAAATAATAAACAATAATAATAAAATATATTACCGCAATTCTAATTTATTACTATTAAGATTATATTTAAACTAAATATAATTTGAAGTTTTTCTCTATCTTGGTGATGTGGCTTCATGAGAGGAGAGAAAAAAACCTCATTATAACAATTATAATAGAATATATTACCACATTATAATTTATTATTATTAAGATTATATTTAAATTAAATATAATTAGAAGTTTTTCTCTTTCTTGGTGATGTGGCTTCATGAGAGGAGAGAAAAAAACCTCATTATAACAATTATAATAGAATATATTACCACATTATAATTTATTATTATTAAGATTATATTTAAATTAAATATAATTAGAAGTTTTTCTCTTTCTTGGTGATGTGGCTTCATGAGAGGAGAGAAAAAAACCTCATTATAACAATTATAATAGAATATATTACCACATTATAATTTATTATTATTAAGATTATATTTAAATTAAATATAATTAGAAGTTTTTCTCTTTCTTGGTGATGTGGCTTCATGAGAGGAGAGAAAAAAACCTCTTTATTATATATATGATTTTGTACAACGTTGTACCAATACATTTAAACCAAAACTTGTACAACGTTGAATCAACGCGTTATATACCAAATTTTGTACAACGTTGTACCAAGTTTTATACAAGATTGTACTAACATAATAAGAATAATACCAATATAATTAATATTTAATAAAATTAAGTATTATTATTGTTATTAATATTATAAGTTATATCAGAATTTGTTATATCAAAAGTTTTATATTAATGTTATTATTATTATTATACAAAGTCTCATTTTTTAAATTTTATTAATATTATTATTTTTATTGCTACAAGTAGATGTTATTATTGTTGATAATAATAATAATAATGATAAAATAAGATTTTGTATAATGTATCAAAACTATAATTTTTTTAATGTTGAAAATGAAAACTTTGAAATTTTAATACACACATTGTATAATAATAGTAATAATAATAATAAGAAATTATTGTGGTTAACAGTGTACACATATGTACAAAAGAGGAAAAAGACAATTGTCTACAATATAGATCTAAAAAATTATCAGATTTTTTATCACAATATTCAATTATTTAAATAAAATAAATTGAGTATTAATAAAGTCGGGTTGTAGTTTGGTTGAAATTTTGGGTTGAATTTATTAAATTTATTTTATCATGACTTATTTTATCATAATACACATTTAGTTTACAAAACAATGACACATTATAATTGTTTATAGCAACAAATCATATATTATATGATGAAACATGTATTTTGGACGTAACTCATTCTATGGATTGTCTATCTTACCTTATGGTTGATGATTAAGTATTATAACAATCGAATTATTAATTTTGATTTGATACAAATATGAAATAACACATTAGGTTGACTAATAACCAAGATTTAATCCAAAATTCAAAGGTACAACTAGGGTATAATCCGATTTTATAAAATATGATTTAATATTTTTAGAAATTGAATATTGATTGAACATTTTTATGGTCATATTTATCGTTTTGAAAAATTAACAAATGTTTTTGAGTCTCAAAAACAACTTTAATGGGTATAAAATTGTATATAGTACACGTTATATGCACACGTCATATCAATATTATTCACTCATTTTGTACGACATTCATAATAAAATAATATCAATAATAATAGTAATAATGTAATAATAATAATAATAAATATGTCTAATATTGTATAAACGTGGTGTGAACAAGAAAAATGTGAATAATATTTATTATTATAATTATGATTACTATTGCTATTGTTAATTATTATTATTATTATTATTATAATGTACAACTAGAAATCAAATAATAATAAGTGTAATAATAATAATAATAATAGAATATATTAATTTTATTATAATATTTTTATTTTTGATATTAATTTTTATTAATGTTGATCATTATTATTTTTAGATATTAAATTTTATTCGAAAATTTCTCCATAAAATGAGAGAGAGACAATTTTTTATTTTGAAGACGGTAAGACTGTACCATACATTTTGTTTATAAGACAAAATATCTTTTTTGTTAAAATCCTTTGTTTACATTAAAAATTAGGTTTGGATACGAATACATATATTTTCCAGATATTTGTATGTCTTAAGGATATTCTTATTTACAAATATTCGAGTTTACAAATACAAATACAAATAGTAAATCTAGATATCCGTCGAAAACAAATATAAAATACAAATAGTCGGATATTCGTGGATATTCGTTATTTTCCTAAATCTAGTTAAAATCTTTTAATATATGTCTTTTGTTTTTATGTTTTTAATTAAGTTTTAATTGTTTGATTAAAAATTAAATTAAAATGTAATTTATTATAAAAAATAAAATCGGAAAATATTTTAAAAATAAAGTAAAATATATTGATGATTTAAAATATATATAATCAATTACGAAAATTAATTTCCTGAAAAACCAACAAATATTATGTAAATATTTTGAATAGTAAATGTTATGTTAATACATCATATTTCCTCCTTCAATAATTTTAATATTTTCGTATGATCAAGATGGATATCATACTAATTTTGATCCTAAACCGAGCACTTCAACTTCAAAAAATCTTGAATACGTGCATGTCAATGAAAATTCATGGTATACTGTCAACAATAAAGATCTAATGAATCTGATGTAATTCATATATGCTTATCAAAAAATTCTGCAGGAAGCGCATGTGCAATCTAGTATTATATAGAAAGACAACACTACTGAAAATGCTAAAAACATTTATAGAAATATTAGACAAATGTGAAGAAAAAAATTGTATTTTTAATTGGCCGTCGATGTCCGAAAAAATTTGTTTTCCAAAAAAAAAACGACGTGTATACCTTTTTTAATATACAAAAACAACTTCATTTTTCGAATTTTAAAGTTTTTTTTTAAAAAATAAAAGTAAAAACACTGTTTAGAGTAAAAACTAGTGTATATTTTTAAAAATTTTAAACTCTATAGCTTTTTTATTTCATATGTATAAGCGTTAGTTGTAAAATTTAAAATCTTCTTGGATTTTCAGTCAATTAATCAACATATATATATATATATAGTTTTCAGTTTTCAAAACTATAATTGGAAACTTCCAAGAAATGTTTTTCAAAATCGTATTTCGAAAACTTCCAAGAAATATAAACCAAATATACACATAACATGTGTAAAATTCTCAATACGCAAATATTTTCAATACGCCCCTCAAGTTGGAGTATGAAGATCGCAAATGCCCAACTTGATTGCAAACAGGAGAGAAGTTGTTCCAAAGCCTTCATGAAAATTACAGCGAGCTGATCCTTGAAACGTACATAAGATGTAGAAATTGCCCAGTGAACAATCTCATCCCGGAACATGACGATCAATCTCAATATGCTTTGTATATTCATGAAAATTTGAATTAGCAGCAATATGGAGAGCAATTTAATTATCACAAAACATATGCATCGGGATGGTATGAGAGACACACAAAAGAGAGATAAAAAACAGTCATCAATCGATATTCTACCTCAAACGACGATCGAAAAGCAATAGCTTATTTCTTTGTATTTCAGACCATAAAATGCCTTGAGAAATCGCATAACACAAATAGCAGCATGCCAGTGATCTACCTTTGGTTGATGCATAAATCGAAAGAGAACATGTACCACATAAGATCCGGGTGAGTAATGTAAAGATAAATTAGGTGACCAACCAAAAGTCTATATTACTCTGAATTTGGAAAGTCCAAGCTAGTAGAAGTTAAAAAGTAGTGATTTTACTCGATAGGGAATGTGGATAGGCGAGCACCTAACATGCCACACTTAGAAATGATGGTCAATGGATATTTACATTGTGATAGAAAGATACCAATAGAATTTGGTGCCACTTTATTGCCAAGAAAATATTTGAGATGACCTAAGTCCTTCAGATGAAAACAATCATGAAGCAAAACAACGAATAATCTAACCAAGACTGGCTAAAATCGTAGTAAAATAGTGTGGTCATTAGTTTTCCATACCAATACCAGGGAGCTTAATGTCGTTCATAAAGTGACTTGATGAGTTTCTAACCAAAGAGTCATCAGATGTAGGAAAGCTTGGAGGAAGCTTCATGTAGACATCTTCAAACAGATCACCATCTTAAAATGCATTGTGAACGTTCATCTCATGGATAATCCATTCTTAACAACCGTACATTAGGCATTTTCGAAGATGATCAGGAGTCTTAGTGAGTCTCTTGAGACTCATAACCCTCTTCGACTCAAGAGACTCATTGGGTCTCAAGGATCGCTTGAGTCGCAAGGGTTGCTTGAGTCTCATTGAGTCACTTGAGTCAAAGAGTGTTAGGATTCGCAGTAAGTCACTTGAGACTCATGAACCTCTTCAACTCAAGAGACTAATTCGGTCACAAGGGTTGCTTGAGTCTTTAGGATTGAGTTGTAAGAGTCGTTTGAGTCGCAAGGGTCGTTTGGGTTGCAAGGATCGCTTGAGTTGCTAGGATCGCAAGGGTCACTAAAAGTCTAATGTATTCTTATTTGGTCATTTTGCAGACACCACCAAAGCCTAAATTTCTCTATGCATTAAACACGTGGACAAAATGCCAAAGATCACCACCAAGTGTTATCCTTATGAGACAATAAAAAAGTTGAAAGGAATCTTAGATGAATATGAGTTGCATTACTTCAACAAAGAATCACAATTTAGGCATATATTCCATTTTTAATGTGACTCCATCTTGATGAAGGTTCAAATATCTATCATATTAAATTACTCCGTGATTTTATGGGACAACAAGCAATTACGGTTTGTCGTAAATGGTGTTCCCATTCGATACTCTATAGTGGAGCATGAACTAATTACTGAATTGAACCACAGACCTTATCCTAGAGGATGGGAATCCAAAACGGGTGATACATTGAGGCTGAATAATTTTGACCGTGGAAAGGTGATTGTCGCACAAATGAGTGAAAAGCTTGTGAAGGCGAAGAATTAATGGCAACTTGTTGTTGTGGAAAGATCTGGATCACAAGCCTTGATCAGACAATTCTATCAACCATGGATCTAATTGACATTGTTGATGACTTGGAATTTTTGAAGGCTTTCCATGGGGGTTTTACACATTCGAGAAGCTTGTGGATACTTGCCACAAGCACGTTAGTGGGGAATCATTGAAACCAAAATGGCATTGTGGTGGTTTCATGATCCTACTCATGGTAAGTTATATATATATATATATATATTATTATAATAATATGAATATTTTCGTACTTTTTGTATTCTTATCATTTTGTTTTAATGTTTCGGTTACTTCCATTCAAAACCATCATTAGTTTGGGCAAAAACAGATGGTACGTTGATGTTATGGATGTCGATCCATCATCTCCAAGGATGTGCAAGAAGTGGTTTAAATCTAATTTTAACCCGAAGTATGTAGACGTAATGAAGCAAATCAAAGATTCTAAGGTAACAAGTACATAAGGATCACAAAGGTCACAAGGGTCATAATGGTTATTTCTTGTTTTTATAGGATATTCGAAGTATTCTTCATGTTGACCACGATGAGAAAGCTTTAAATTTTATTTGGAGGATTATAAGGGATGCAACAACCTAGATGTTCAGATATTGATGGAACATCTACAGAGAAAGCCAAAGGATATTTGTTGGGAGGACATCCGTAAGCACGAACTGCTGACGCGAAAAGCATCTCTTGATGAGAAACAGAAGGAGAAAGAAAAAGGGACTAAGAGGAAGAAGAGCAAGGGCGAAAAAGCAATAGATGTTGTAGATGTTCCACCCATATCTAAAGCTGATGAAGTGGAAGGATTTGTAGAGGCTAGTGAAGAAGAAGAAGGACAAGGTGATGTTGAAGCTGATGAATAAGAAGAAGGTGATGCTGAAGCTGAAACTGAAGGAGAAGGTGATATTGAAGCTGAAGCTAAAAGAGAAGAAGCTGTAGTCCCTATGATCATCCCATTTTTATACATTTTTCTCGCATGATTTTAGAGATGATTACAATGATAGATGAGATGTTTACATTCGATTTTGCATCCGTTTTACTTGTTTTCTTGTTTTTATATTCCTATAGGTTTTAATGTGTATTTGGTTCGTTTCGGAGCTAAAGAACATCCACTGGATACAAACACGAGCAAATGCCGCAAAATATGACCGTACCCCATCAAAGGAGAGGCAACCCGCGGGGTGGATGCCTTAGCCCGTGCGGGTTTCATATTCTAGCAATTTCAGCATGCCTCGGGCTGATATTCAGCCCGAGCGGATCGTTTGTTCCAACTGAGCCCGTGGGGGTGGATCTCGTAGCCCGCGGGGGGTACATGATCCAGCAAATCCAGCACGGCTCGAGCTGATGCTTAGTCCGAGCGGATTCATCCTCACTAAGCCAGCTCGGCGGGGCACTCTTGTGATAAATGTCAAAGAACGGGAATATAGGTAAGAGGAACGAGATACAAAAGAACTACATCCTTGAGGTAGAATTGTTTGATGTTTGGGGTGTAGATTTTATGGAACCTTTTCCCTCGTCGTGTGGTGACCAATATATCTTGGTAGTTGTAGATTATGTATCTATGTGGGTAGAAGTCATAGATGCGCCGACTAATGACTCTGAGATAGTAATGAAATTCTTTAAGAAGATCATATTCCCTGGTTTTGGTGTTCCTAGAGTAGTCATTAGCGAAAGAGACACACACTTTATTGCTAGACAATTCGAGGCCCTCCTTAAGCAGTTGGCGTGAAGCATAGGGTAGCTACACCGTACCATCCACAAACTAGTGGACAAGTAGAAGTTTCAAATATGGAGATTAAGAATATACTATAGAAAATCATGTCTAGGTCCCGTAGAGATTGGTCGATGAAATTAGATGACATGTTATGGGCCTATAGGACTACGTTTAAGACTCCCACTAGCATGACTCCTTTTCAACTTGTTTATGGCAAGTCGTGTCACATCCCCGTTAAGCTAGAGCACCGCGCCTATTGGGCGATAAAGCTCCTTAGCTTTGATCTTAAGAGTGCAGGTGAGAAACGACTTTTGCAGGTGAACGAGCTAGACGCGCTTCGCCTTGATGCATACGATACTCTAAGATCTACAAGGATCGTGCTAATAAATGGCATGACAAGAAGATCCTATTTCACGAATTTCAACCAGGTGACTTAGTTCTACTTTTTAACTCTCGTCTTAAGCTTTTCCCGGGCAAACTACGGTCCTGATGGTCTGGTCCTTTTCAGGTACGAGAGGTATTCCCGTATGGAGTAGTAGACGAGTGGAACGTTAAAAGCTAATGAGCAGCAACTAAAGCTTTACCAAGCCACTCAACCGATCGAAAGCGGAAACTCCATTTCCCTTTTCGATCCACCTGTCGCAAATGCATGAGGTATGGAGATGTCAAGTTTAGAGACGTTAAATAAGCGTTTTCTGGGAGGCAACCCAGCACTTTGTTTTCTATTTTTCGTACTTGTTTAGTTTAAGACTCGACTTAATTAAAAAAACCATAAACGTTATTTAACTTTCCTTACCCTCGTTGGAGCTTCACGTCGAGGACGCCATTCAATTCGAGTATGCGGGAGCAGCTCACGTTTGTCAGGTGACTTTGTTTCATTTTTTTATTTTTCTCCTTGATTTCATAGTTCTTGGTTTAGTTTTTAGTTTGTTTTTGTTTTCATGAGTCAGAGTCGTCCCAAGCACATGTCTGGTGCCACGTTTTGAGATGAACTCTGAAGCTTGTATACTTAGAAGTTGGCATTTTTTTGTGTTATCTTGCATGTTTGAGCTTATGTTGAAAAAATAATAGGTTGTAATTTTTTGGGGATCCTGCTGTTGCTTGTAAGAGGTCTAGACGAGGCTCTCAGGTTGTTTTCTTGTTTATTCTCTTCATACAGATGATTATACTTCACATAGACTATGTTTTACTTCTTTTTCACGAGTATTATTCGATCATATGAAATGAACTTATTTTGCACCATAAGAGTGCACACTAACACTCCGCTGTCGATAGGACTAATGCCTAAAAGTACGATCTAAAATCGATATGAGTGCATCGACCTTGATATTTTTTCGATGGTTTGGGTCTAAGTGGTGGGTTAGCGATTATCTTTCTAAGTCCTAAGGGAAAGGCACAATAAAAATGCCACGTACTCTGCTACACTCTTGAACGAGATACATGAGTATACCGTTGTCGATAATCAGGGTTTAAGTAGAGATTGAATCCCTTCAAATCCGACGTCCTAGGAACCTAATGTGTCTGCACAATATAAAAAGAATAGAGAGAAAAAAAATAAGAAAGAAGAAATAAAAAAATAAAATAAAGAAAAAAAGAAGCTCGTAAATGAAACAAGTATCCTCGATTGTTCTATGTTTAGCATTTGTCTGAAGTCTTGTTTGGTGGAGAGAGTTGCGGTTTCTGTCTTACTTTGCTTTCGATTTGCTATCCAGTAGGTAGTCATGGTGAACCTAGGATGAAGACTGAATATTATTAGACCGAATTTTCTCTCGACTTGCTAGTCGATCAATTAGGTTCGCTTTAGCGGTGTTTCTAAGGAAAAGGGGAATTCTCGGTTTTTGTATACCCTATATGTTCCACGTTTACGTTTGCTTAGGGACAAGCAAACATTCAAGTTTGAGGGATTTTGATCATCTTATTTTTATGCATATTTTTCGCACGATTTTAGAGATGTTTACAATGATAGATACGATTTTTATGTGCGATTTTGTATTCGTTTTACTTGTTTTCGTGTTTTCATGTTCCTACAGGTTTTAATGTGTATTTGGTTCGTTTCGGAGCTAAAACACATCCACGAGATACAAACACGAGCAAATACCGCAAAATATGACCGTACGCCATCAAAGGAGAGGCAACCCGTGCGGGGTGGGTCCCTTAGCCCACACGACCTTCCTATTCCAGCAATTTCAGCATGCCTCGGGCTGATTTTCAGCCCTAGCGGATCATCATTCCAACTGATCCCGCGTGGGGTAGATCCCGTAGCCCGTGCGGGGTACATGATCCAGCAAATCTAGCACGACTCGAGCTGATGCTTAGCCCGAGCAAATTCATCCTCACCAAGCCAGCCCGCGCGAGGCACTCACCCAGCCCGTGCGAGTCACGTCTGTCACCTACAAAGAAGAGAAAAGGAAAGAACGACCTGCAAGAAAAGGAAGTGGTCAGCCATCGACACAAAAAAGAAACTTGGTTAGAGGAGAGGAATGAGAACCACATGGCTGGAAAATAGAAAGGAAATGTTGTTCACTTTTTTAAGAGTAGAAACTATTGCAAAGAAGAATAGAAAACACACGAAAAAGTAAAACTGCAGTTGCTGCAACAAAGAGGAAAGAAAAAGAATGGCCAAAGAGGAAACGAGGGAGAAAAGGAAAGAAAGAAAGAGGAAAGGGCACAAAGGGGAGTTGGAGTTGAGTGCAGTATTGACATTACACGGGATAGAGTAGAGAGAGAGTAGAGAGAGAAAAGTTGGTTCATGAGCATTCTTGGTAAAGGAGACATTCAAAGAGTGTTGAAGATCGAATCAGGACTTTGATTACGTTTGGTTTTCTATGCTCTTTAAACTATCTATTTCGTTTATGTTGTTTGATTTTGAACTCATGATCGAGTAGTCGTTTTGTTCTAGGAGAAGGGATCGGCCCATGGCTATCCCGGAACCTCTTTGATTTATCTATGATTACAATTTCTCATTTTCGTTTATCTATTCTTTGTCTGAGTGTTTGTGACTTTTCTTTATGAAGACCAAGTAGATGCATGTTTTATGAACCTAGGAGAACGACCGAAAGGAGAATTCTAGTCCCAGATGATCAGGCTTTGAACAACCAAGACTAGGTCACGAAAGTAGAGTAGTTGTGGTTGAGGGTTAATCGGATGAATCATAGAACTTGTGGATTTAGATTAAGGTGTCAGCCACGAAAGTAGGGGATAACTTGACTAGATCACGTATTTATGCCTTGAGAGATGGTAGATATTACATTAGGATCGTCCGCCTTAGATAACTTGATTGGAAATATGTGATTAGGTAGGTTGATAGTTGGTTTCGGAAGTCTTGTGGTAAAACCGTATCCTAGAACGTTTGTCTACTGTTAAGAACTCGCTAGTTTATTTGTTTTTATTTATATCATTCTTAAAACCAATATTTAGTTTGTAGCAAGTTTGAGTTTAGTTTGTGTTGCATAGTCCCTGTGGGATCGACACCTAGAGTACTACACACGTATTGTGCACTTGCGGGTAGTTTAGATTAATATTGTTTAACTTGGAACACAACACTCTCTGACGCTGGAGTGGAAACGAATTTATGGATTTCACATAATTACGAACAATAGATGTAAAATAAGACGTTTTAAATGTTTAAGTATGGATTTATTTATAATTATTGACAAATGTCACAAAGGTTACAAAAAGGAAAAGAAAATAAAGGTCACTGCAGAGCTTAGAGACACATCAAAGAGACACTTCAGAGCCCTCCCTCATAAATCATTAGAGAGAGTCATGTGTTACTCTATACCATCTACAAGATCACTAGCAACCCTGACCTTAAGTTGCACGAATACATCACAATGTCCGCATCCGCCGATTACCAAGACCTTAAGTAATACAGATACATCACAATGTCCTTCATCCACGTTATAAAGACTTGTGTGTGACTGCATAGAGACCGAGTCTGCCGATTAGCGAGACCTTGAGTAATACAGAGATAGCACGATGCCCTGTATCCATCATGTGACCTTCATGACGAAGTCACAAAGGTCATAAATATTTTTCAGAGAATTTGGGTTAGAGACGTAGACAAAGAGAGAGAGAGAGAGACAGAAAGATGGGATTCTCCCGATTCAATCTCAAATGGGTGAGATGGTGAGACTTAGAGAACTTGATGAACCTTTTAATAGGGGTAATAGAGATGGATCGACAGAGTGTATCGTAGAGACACATATTACAAAAAGCATAGTTGACATTCAAAAAAGGCATAGCTGGTATTCGAAAAAACAAGATTTTGACATCGAAACGAGAAGTCACAAGGGTCACATGGGTTCCATGAATCAGAAGCGTCACATGCGTCGCATGGGTCCCATGGGTCGAAAGGGTAACATATGTTGAAAGGGTCGCATATGTCGAAAGGGTCGCACATGTTCCATGGGTTGCAAGGGTCGCATGGGTCACAGGGGTCGCAAGGGTCGCATGGATCGCTTGAATCACAAAGATCACAACAGTCCTTAAACGTGAATGAGGAAAAATAGATGCGAATTTGAAGAATTTATCGAATTATAATGATGAAAGTCGCCAAGGTTTAGTCCAATTAATACAAATAATATAATATTACAAACTAATAATACAAATAATATTTTTTAAAATGTTTTCATATATCTAAAACTTTATTAGTTTAAAAACAAATTTGTTTGTATTTTTCACAATTTTAGAATAAGATATTTTGTAGTAATTATTTGAGTTAATTATTAAATTTACAATGTGTAGATTAGAATATAAATTAGGAATTTACATAAATTTGTTTGTTAACTAATCAAACATTTATTTTATTTATTTAATAACATATTTTAAGTTTCATACTTAAAAATTATATATTTATTATAATAAAAATTAAAATTTATTTTACTTCTACGTAAATTTTTCATGTTTACTTAACAATCATAGATATTTTAAAAGATTCTTATTTATCATATATGATATATATCATATCTGTTTCCCAAAGACATTAAAATTTATTATATATATATATATTCATGTGTTATCACATATAGATGTTTTATTTTAATTTTTGTAGCTCATAAATTTTATTATTTGTTGTTATTACTATTACTATTGTTAATAACAAATAAATTTATTTTTCATTTTTTTCAGGTACAAAAGTGTAGTGTAAATGATCAAATATTGTTATTTCTATTATTTATATTATCTATTAATTATATATATTTTATTTTAAAATTTTTCATTAAAGTTTGTTTTATTTATATATCTTCAGTTATTAATTTTTATTTTTATTTAAATTTTATGTTAGATTATTAGTATATATTATCCATGAAATTTTTATATTTTAATTATTTAAATTGAATTATTATTTTAATTTAATCAAGTAATAAAAAAAACATAATCGTATATCACAATAAATAGTTCAAAGTTTTTATTGATTAAATCTCTTGATAAATTTATTGAACAATATTTTAAAAAAGTATACCCCTATATACTTTTATAAAAATTGTTATAAAACAAATAAATATAACTTTAAAATTATTAAAAATTATTTAATTACTTAAACTAATTACTTTTCAATCTTTATTTCAATCTAACGTTGAATGTACTCATTATTTATTTTCATCTAATGATGAATATATTTAAATGTTAATATATAGTTATGATAAACTAAATAATTAACCACTACAACTATATACTTTTCATAATACTTAAAAAATATACTTCTTATATTATATTCAAAGTATTTATTAATTTTCAATTTTAATAATTTAAAATCTGTCTAACTTTGAATTTACTTATTTCTTATTTTCATCTAACGTTGAATATATTAAAATGTTAATATATAATTACTATAAATTAAATAATTAATCAATACAACTATATAACTTTCATCATTTAAAAATTATACGTCTTATATTATATTCAAACTATTTATTATTTTCAATTTTAATAATTTTAAAATTCATGCTATGCACGAGTAATATCTAGTAATATAATATTACAAACTAATAAACCTTTCTTTTTTTTCTGAAGTTAGCATTCACTACAAGAAAATCGAAAATTAGGGACTGAAAATTTTGTCCCTAATCTGTCCCTAAACAGGTTTAGGGACGGATTAGGGACGACCAGAGGTAGTCCCCAATCACGCGTCTCCAAATGTTATCCGTCCTCAATCAGGGACGGAAAATTCAGTCCCCAATCTGTCCCCAATTAGGGACGAAAATTTTAGTCCGCAAACAGTCCCGGGATTACGGACGAACCATTTTTCGTCCCTAAAATTGGGGACAGACCAATTGGTCGTCCCTAATGTTTTTTTAAAAAATAAAAAAATAAAATTAAGGAGATCGAGATTCAGAAGGAGACGGCGAAGCATGTTTCTCGGCGGCATTGACGGAGCTGCTTCTGTTGCTGCTGACGGCGGAGCACAAGACCCTTTTGGAGATTCCCTTAGAGATGCAAAACCCAGATCCAGAAACGCCAATCAGAACATGGGTTCTGCTTCGTAGGGTTGGAAACGAAGGGTGTGTGAAGAAACCAGATGCATTCGCCATTGGAGCCAATCAGCAAAGAAGAACAAGATGAAGGGGGGATATTGAAGGTTTTTGATTGAGAAATGAGAAATCAAAGAGATCTTTCACCTCGAAATTAAGAGAAGAGTAATGCAACTGGAAAAAATCGCATTACCCATGAACTAAATGAAGGAAAAATCAAAGGAAAATAAAAAATTTTTATAAAATTGGGGACGGATTCGGGACTAAGAAATTAATTTTCCGAAAAATCGTCTCGAATCCGTCCCTAAAATGGTTTTTAAAGTCCTAAATTTAGGGACGGTCCCAAATCCGTCCCCAAATTTAGAGACGGAAAGAGATGCCATCCCTAAATTTGGGACGGATGATCTAACCGTCCCTAAATTTAGGGACGGCAGCAATTTCCGTCCCCAATTTAGGGATGTCTTACTCATCCGTCCCTAATTGGTCCGCAAATAGGGACAGATTAGAGACGGCTCTTCGGTAGCCAAATTGGGGACGGATTCGGGACGAATTTCATTTTCCGTCCCTAATCCGTGTATAATCCGTCCCTAAATTCAGGGACGGAAATGTCAGTCCCCAAATTCCGTCCCTAATCATGAATTTTCTAGTAGTGATTGTTTGGGTTGTCTTGTTCCAATCAATGTTAGTGATGTTGAAATTTAAACTCGTTTATCTCGACGAAGATAGAGTTTTCCTTCGAGCCTCACCAGGTCCATGATACAATTATCTTTAGGCCTCTCACTTTGCCTTTTCTCAGCCACATAGGAGGTAGAGTGTAACTTCAGAATATCGATGAAGAAAATTCCAATCACTGCAATCAAGAACCAGATACATGCTTTCTCGGTAAGCCAAATGTCATTTCTCCCGCAGGTAGTATGTTGAACATAGTTCTGGTATCTTGTGACCTTTATCAAACTTATGTGCAGCCTCAATTCCGTAATTACATGGATACTTATCGACATCAAATATTTTACAGTCGCACATTCTTTTTGAAGACTCACTACAAATCTTCTACCCTTTTCATTTCTCACCTCATACTCATCACTCAACTTGTTCAATTCAATAACCTCATACTTGGATGTCTGTCCAAACCGTTCTTGTAATGTTTTCTCAACATACAGTGATAAATTTTGAGAATAATGACCAATAGCTGCTTCTAACCTATACCTATTGCACCGTTCCACTGTCTTTCCAAAAAAAAATATCTAAAAGCGCTAGGACCAAAAACGTTTTTGACGTCTTCAACGTTGAATTTATTGACTCGGTCCTATTAGTGGTTAATAAGTTGTACCTTTCACCCTTAAATTTTCACCTTACCAACTTAATGGGGTCAAGTTCCTCTTTCTCCAAAAACTTTGCAACATTAGGATACCTGTGCAAAGATCACAAAGGTCAAAATGGTCAGAAAGGTCACAAAAATCACAAAGATCATATTTGTACCTGGCCTTCAAATCATTAAATAGCACCTCAAATTCGTTCACTTTGTATACTACTGCACATTTGAAGACCATTTTTCCGCCAGAGTATTTTGAACTCTTTCTACCTTAGCTTTTATTGACGTAACTCTTTATTTTTGGTGATATATGACGCGCACTTTGTGTGTACATTTGTTTTACTGCTTTTATCAAGCTTTTATAGCGATCAGATATCACAACGATATCACGTCCATCCGGTATAACCTATAACTTTGACATAAACCATGTCCATGATTCGTCTTTTTCTCTATCGTTTATTCCCCAAGCAAGAGGATATTGATGATATTCACCATCTTGCACAGTTGCCACGAATAATGCTCCCTTGTAGACTCCTGTCAGAAATGTTGCATCCATAGCAACCACTTTACGCACGTATTTCCATCCTCTTATAGCCACTCCCATAGCCATAAAAAGGTATTTGAAGCTTTTCCCATCACCGTCTAGCTGAAAATTTTCGACATATCCGGGATTTCTTTCTTAAAATATGTGGAACCACCTTTGAAGCCTCTTATAATGTTCAAAGTCATAATCACGAATCTCCTTTTGAGCACTACAATTGCCTTTTAATGCCATCAAATACGATACATTGGCATCATACTTTCCTTTTACATGAGCCATTAATTCTTTTGCTGGAGGTGTTTCATATTTCTCGGTATACTCTTCATTCAAATAATCCTTAACCAATTGCATTGTACCCTTTGTAGCTTCTGTCGATTTAGATACAGGTGACACTTATGAACGGGATAGTGTGTTCTTACATTAAACCATTTTGGATTCGGGATTGTTGTCACACATAATTTCCATTTACAACCACTTTCGGCAAACTTGCATCGTACTTCCAGCAGCTTCAAATCAGAACTCAATGTTCAATATCTAAAGGAAGCTTTAAGTTAACCCTTCCTTAAAAATGCATGTACATCCTTCTTGCTATTAAACTCTAGCTTAATGTTAAGTTGCAATCCATCTTCGAACTCGAAGAATGAATTTTGATTGTTTGCCTTCTCGTAAACTACCATTTCCAAATTATTCTCACCATCACCATCCTTATGCTCTGTTGGTACATCAGTATCAACTTCATTACTGACACAAACAACTTTATTAACAACCACATTCACAGTATAACCACCATCGTCTCTTAACCCATTGGTATCTTCACTATCAGAATTATCCGAATCCAAAATATTTATTGTTTCCGTCAGATTACTCCTAACTCTACTTTTTTATTTAAACCTACAATAACACAGTCATTATAATCTACAACACCTTCATTTGTACCTTCTCTAGCACGCTTCCAAAAGCAGAAATTAAAAGTTTAACTTCCTTCTCAATTTCCATTTCACATTTCACACTTTCTGATTCTATCTCCACATACAATAATGGTTGAATTCCTCTATGTGATTGAACAAATAACAAATAAGATGCTTGCCATTCATTATACATGTAAGTTTCCTAATTCATCAATAAGTTGTTGGTATGTTAGACTAATCAGAGGAAAATAGAAAAATACTCTATTTTTCCTGAACTCTACCAGACTATTCAAATTCTCCATTTACGTTTTTTCTCATTTACCATAATACAAAAAATAAATCAATGTGATTTTCTCATCCAACGAATCCATTACATCTGTAACAAAAACATAAAAAAGAGCGTAAATTATGTGACCCATTGCGACCATGTGTTTCAATTTCAATATGACTTTGTGACCCAGTACGACCGTGTGACTCAATGAGACTTTGTGACCGAATACGACTCTATGACTCACTGTGACCATGCATTTCAGTATTACTCTGTCACCCAGTACGACTCGATGAGACTTTGTGACCCACTGCGACTGTGTGATCGACTTCAACCATGTGCTTCAATATGACTTTGTGACCCATTGCGATCGTGCGACTCGATGAGACTTTATGACCCACTACGACCATGTGTTTCAATATGACTCTGTGACCGATGCGACCGTGGGACTCGATGAGACTTTGTGACCCACTACGACCATGTATATCAATATGACTCTATGACCCAGTGCGACAGTGCGACTCGATGAGACACTACGACCCACTGCGACCATGTGTTTCAATATGACTCTCTGACCCAGTGCGACCGTGCGACTCGATGAGACTTTGTAACCCACAGCGAACATGTGTTTCAATATGGCTCTGTGACTCAGTGTGACAGTGCGACTCAAAGAGGCTATCACTCATTGCGATCATTTGATATTTCACCCGGACACTCATTTTGACTACATCAATATAAGACTCGTTTTGGAAAAAGGAGAATCAAATCTATACATATTACTCACTACTCACTCGGGTTATCCAATTCACAAAAGAAACACGAAAACACAAAAGAAACATGAAAAACTCACTATATATACCTGGTTTGTGGTTTCTAGAATGGGATGATTTGTGTTTAACTTGTCAATTTGTGCCTGAGCTCTGACTTGCTTGATTTTTTTAGAACATTAGTTGACTTGTGGATTGTCTTGCTTTGCGTTTTGCTTCCCTTTGTGTTTTCCTTTTTGTGATCCTTTGCACTTGAGTATTTGCTTAGTTTAGTAAAGTTTAAGTTGAAGTACTCAGTAGTTTCATTTATGAATATTATAAATGACCATTTTCGAAATCTTCCTTGAGAATATCATCACAAACACCAACAAACATCCATATGGACCTAGTCTTTTGTGTGTGTATAATCAGTACACGATTTTCGTGGAGATAGAGAAAAACTTGTCTCTATGTTATCTATAGGATAAAAACAAGAGGTAAAATCCATGACAAAGGCTACAAAGAATGATCTCATCTATGTTGTTATGGGGAAAGACGTTGAAGAAAATAGGTTGAATTTGCTATTTGTATTGTGAAATCTCCAATCCAAAAAGCTTTACCTTCATGTCCACCAGCCAACCTGAATAACCCTTTCGTGTAAGTATGCGTTGATAACACGTAATCCGTCGTAGTATTTACATCATTCTTAAGTCTAGTTTTGATTAGATTTCTTAGATTTCACCGATTTATCGAGTTTATTCGAGGACTTCATCTACATTTCGTGTTTTGTATAGGAAACGAAGACATGAAGCGAAACACGAGTGGTTATGGCAATTCAACCCCGAAAACATGATTGAATGACAAGGTACAACTTGTGCAAGGCCATGGAAGCAAATCAAACACTCAAACATCGAGCGAAAGGAGCGGAAACAACATTTGATAGTGTACATACTCGGGCATGAAGTGTGCCCGCTGGGGCTGTGTTTGTGCACCCGATCGGGCTGCAAATTGGACCAGAATTTCGCCGAAAGTTTGCCCGACTCGGGCTCAAAGGATGCATGCTCGGGCAAGCCAGCCCGACCAGGTTGAAAGTCATGCACGCACGGGCTAATGGACTGCACGAGCGGGTAGAGGTTGTGCCCGCTCGGGTCCACCTTTTTCTCAACAAACTCCTTTATTTTAGAATGGTCAATTCAGTTGAAAAGAGACCTATGTGGTGCACGAGCGGGCATGGGTTGTGCACGAGCGGGTGGAGGTTGTGCCCGCTCGGGTCCACCTTTTTCTCAACAAACTCCTTGAATTTTGAACGGCCAATTAAGGAAATAAGAAGCCTTCTAGGGCTAGGATACGAGGGGGGACATCAGAGGACACACTTAGAGACATAGAGAAAGAGGGAGAAGGACAGAACGAGGGATCCGGAGCATGGAGTAGCTATTGAAGACGTCGGTATATGAATAGGGAGGAATCTCATTCTTTATCAATGTTGAATATAGTTATCTTTTGTGTTTCGTTTTCTAAGTTCATGTCCGAGTAGATCCACAACCATGGGTTAGAGAGTTTTGCCAATATGTAACGAAGTCTTGTTCTTAATGCTTGGTGGTTCTTAATGCTTTT
>CM071864.1:37966467-37980756 GCA_036759665.1 Gynandropsis gynandra | reverse complement strand
GCGGTTGCTCCGTCGAATTTCCGAGTTTCGGAATTTCGAAATTTTGGAATTTCGGGTTGCTCCACCGAATTTCGGAACGTCGGCGTCGGTAATGGTTTCGGCCTCGGTCACGTGGTCGTATTTCTAAGGTTTCGTCGGTGAATCGGCTTCGGATTCCGGTGGGTTTTCGAAGGAATTTCGGCAAAATATTGAAGAGGGAGATACATACAGTGCTGTATGTATCTGTTTAAAAAAAATTAAAAAAAAAATAGGGTATAGGGGTTCGAACCGGTGTCTCCGTGTGCGAGGGGTAAACCACCAGGCCACGTCAGATATTCAATACAAGGTTATTCTGTTTATTATATAGATAACATAAACGGAAATAAAATAATTAACGAATATTAGACATGAGGGAATCGAACCCGGAGTATGTGTGACATTGGCCCGGGCTAACCACTGGACCAGTTAAATTATTCATCAATCTTGTGACATCGTCATTTAGATAATGACATATGAAATTCTAACATAATTTAATTCATTAATTTTAAGTGAGTGCGTTAATCACCAAAGTGGCCCACTCGAATTAATTAATGATTTAAATTATTTATATAAATGTTTAACTTCAGAATGACATTTAAGAATGATGATAAACATTTATAGTTATTAACATGTAGTTATACGGTTACCCAAAGGTAGATCTTACTCATGTTAATAACAATTGAAGTAGATTATGAACTTTGTTTAATTAACATATGATGTACATCCGAAGATTGCTTATATGTTAAGGTAACATTGTGATTAATCTTATATAAGTTGTTTGATGATTGTGTTTAGATTCTGCCCAAAGGTGAATTTAAATACAATATTTTAGTATAAGTAATATAGTCTGAATAATTTTCTGAATTCAAAGCAAATTAAATGTGAGATGTGATTATTTGCAGTGGTCTCCACTATGTTAAGTATGACTGCCAATGGTATCAAGTTTAATGGACATAATTATGATGATTGGATCGAATATGTGAAGCTGAATGCTGGCCTTTTGGGACTCGATTCAGCTCTCATTATGGATGAGCCCACTAAACCAACTGATACTAGTTCTAAGGTAGATAAGAAACTGTGGGAGAATTGGGATAGGTCGAATAGGCTTATGATGAGTTTTCTCAAGCTTAGCATATCGCCTAATATTAAGCCTTCCCATCCTAAGACTAAAAATGTGAAGGAATTCCTTACTAAGATTAAGAAGTGTACCATGACAGACATTGTGGATAAGTCTGTTGTGCTGCTCTCATTAATGACTTATCAACGAGAGAGTACATCATATCTCAGTCTATGGATGACCATATCACTCATATGGTGAATACCTACAACCGGCTCAAAAGTTTGGATATTGATCTTGGTGAGCGTGTGTTAGTTGAGTTCATGCTGAAATCGTGCAAAGGTGATGATTTCAAGCAATTTCGGAGAACTTACAACCAACTCAAGGAAAAATGGTCTCTTTCGGATACCAAGGCCATGCTCATGCAAGAGGAAGCAAGGCAAAAGGAAGACCTTAAGGTCAAATATCCCCAAGCCAATTTTGCTTATCGTGGCTATCCAAATGCTGGTTCAAGTGGCGGCAAAGCTCCAAGTAAGAAAAGAAAGAGAAAGGGAAAGCAGCCATATAAGGTGCATCATGGTGAGGGGCAAGGAAATCTGAAATGTTTCTTTTGCAACAAACCTGGGCACAAGAAGGCTGATTGCCTGAAAAGGAAGGCATGGTTTGAAAAACGAGGTATACATTTCGTTTTAGTATGCTTCGAATCAAATCTGATTGAAGTACCTTCTAATACTTGGTGGCTTGATACTGGTGCGACCACTCATGTATCTAATATTATACAGGGTTACCTAAATCTCCAATGAATGCCGAAAAGTGAAAGCTTTCTATTTATGGGAAACCGGATGAAAGCTAGAGTTGAAGGTGTCGGGACATATAGAATCGTGTTAGATACGGGCTATTGTCTGGATCTAGAAAACTGTTTATATGTTCCCGATTGTTCTAGAAATCTTGTTTCCGCTTCAAGGTTGGATGTATTAGGTTTTGAATTTAAGATTGGACATGGTTGTTTTTCATTGTATTGTGGTAAAAACCTATGTGGTACTGGTTTATTATCAGATACTTTGTATTGTTTCAATCTAAGTTCTAAATTTATTAATTCCCTGTTTCATATTTTGAGTGAACATGATGTTGGTATGAAGAGGAATGCACTTAACGAGTCCTCCGCTGATTTGTGGCATAAAAGACTCGGTCATATATCCAAGGAGAGGATTATGAGACTAATTAAAACTAATGTTTTGTCTCAATTGGATTTTACCGATTGGAATGACACTTGTGTGGATTGCATTAAGGGTCAGCAAACCAAACATGTGTCTAAACATACTGCCACAAGGAGTAGCGGATTACTCGACTTAATACATACAGATATTTGTGGTCCTTTTGATGTACCGTCTTGGGGCGGTGAAAAGTATTTCATCACCTTCATTGATGATTACTCTAGGTACTGTTACCTTTATTTGCTGCATGAAAAGTCTTAATTTGTTGATGTCCTTGAGACATTCATTACGGAGGTTGAGAGACAGCTCAATAGAAAGGTTAAGGTAATACGTTCCGACAGAGGTGGTGAATATTATGGAAAGACATCAGAAGTTGGACAAATTCCAGGTCCATTTAAGAAACTTCTTGAGTCTAAGGGCATTTGTGCGCAGTATACAATGCCCGGCACGCCACAACAAAATGGCGTTGCAGAAAGGCGTAATCGTACATTGATGGAAATGGTTAGGAGTATGATGAGTAATAGTTCTGTACCTATTTCATTGTGGATGTATGCATTGAGGACAGCTGCATACATATTGAATAGGTTACCTAGTAAAGCAGTTCCTAAGACACCTTACGAATTGTGGCCATCTAGGAAACCTAGTTTAAGACATCTTCATATATGGGGCTGTCAAGCCGAAGTGAGGATATATAATCCACATGAAAAGAAATTGGATTCCAGAACCATTAGTGGTTATTTTATTGGATATCCAGAGAAGTCAAAAGGTTATAGATTCTATTGTCCTAACCATAGCATGAGAAGTGTATAGACTGGGAATCTATTTTATTGGATATCCAGAAAGGTCAAAAGGTTATAGATTCTATTGTCCTAACCATAGTACGAGAATTGTAGAGTCTGGGAATGCTCGCTTCATTGAAAATGGCGAAATCAGTGGGAGTGTGGGAGTACGTGATATCGAGATAAGAGAGTCATTGATGGACCAAAATCCATCAAGTGATTCATCTTATGTTGATGTTCCTATTATTGTAGTACAACCAAAGGACGTGAATATGGAACAACAACAAATAGATACTCCACACCAAGTTACTGACGCCATTGTTCAGGAAGAGCAAGAAAATGTTCAAGCAAATGAACAGGTGCAACCTCAAGAAGGAATAGCTTTGAGGAGGTCTACTAGAGATAGAAGACCAGTTATTTCAAATGATTATATGTGTTATGCACTTGAACATGAAAATGACTTGAGCATGAATGATGACCCAGTCTCTTTTGACCAAGCCATGAGCAGTAGAAATTCTGACAAATGGTTGATGGCCATGAAGGAAGAGTTGAAATCTATGGATGACAACAATGTTTGGGAAATGACGGAATTGCCGAAGGATTCTAAAAGAGTTGGTTGTAAATGGGTCTTTAAGACCAAACGAGACTCTAAGGGCAACGTCGAGAGGTATAAAGCCAGACTTGTCGCCAAAGGTTACACTCAAAAGAATGGTATTGACTACAAAGAGACTTTCTCTCCGGTTTCTAGAAAGGACTCTTTAAGGATTGTCATGGCTTTGGTGGCTCATTTTGATCTTGAGCTTCACCAAGTGGATGTTAAAACAGCCTTTCTCAATGGAGATTTAGAAGAAGAGGTATATATGGATCAACCTCAAGGTTTTGAGACCACAAGTAGAAGCAATCTGGTATGTAAGTTGAAGAAATCTATCTATGGATTAAAACAAGCTTCCCGACAATGGTACTTGAAATTCAATGATACTGTATTGTCATATGGGTTTGTAGAAATGACCGTTGATCGGTGTATCTACATAAAGATTGTAGGAAGCAAGTTTATAATTCTTGTATTGTATGTAGATGATATTCTTCTTGCCGCCAATGATCGTGGGTTATTACATGATGTTAAGGATTATCTTTCTAGTAACTTTGAGATGAAAGATATGGGTGAGGCTTCCTATGTGATCGGAATAGAAATATTTCGAGACAGATCACAAGGAATTTTGGGATTGTCTCAAAAGGCTTACATCGACAAAGTTTTAGAAAGATTTAAAATGGAATCATGTTCACCAAGTCCGGTTCCCATACAGAAAGGGGATCGTTTCAGTCTATCCCAATGTCCTAAGAATGACTTAGAGCGTAAGGAAATGGATGACATTCCTTATGCCTCTTTAGTCGGAAGTTTGATGTATGCTCAGACTTGTACTAGACCGGATATCAGTTTTTCGGTTGGTATGTTGGGTCGTTACCAATCAAATCCCGGACAATTTCACTGGAGAGCTGCAAAGAAAGTTTTAAGATATCTACAAGGCACCAAGGATCACATGCTCACATA
Source organism: Gynandropsis gynandra (assembly GCA_036759665.1). Lineage (NCBI taxonomy): Eukaryota > Viridiplantae > Streptophyta > Magnoliopsida > Brassicales > Cleomaceae > Gynandropsis > Gynandropsis gynandra. The sequence continues at coordinate 37,976,139 of CM071864.1, read as the reverse complement.
TAGAAGAACTAGCAATCTTGAGATTGTTGGTTATTCAGACTCAGACTATGCCGGATGCTCGGATACTCGAAAATCGACATGCGGTTATTTGTTCCTTCTAGCTGGGGGAGCTATTTCATGGAAGAGTGGTAAGCAGTCTGTCATTGATACTTCCACTATGGAGGCCGAATTTGTAGCGTGCTTTGAAGCTACAGCTCAATCGTTGTGGTAGCGCAATTGTGTTCATGGTTTAGGCATTGTTGGTACCATAGCTAAACCGATGAACATATATTGTGATAATGCGGCAGCCGTATTCTTCTCGAAGAACGATAGATACTCCAAGGGTGCCAAACATATGGATTTAAAATATCTATTGGTTAAAGAAGAACTGCAAAATCAAAGAGTTCAAATTGTGCATATTGGCACCAATGATATGATCGCGGATCCGTTGACTAAAGGACTAGCTCCAAAGATCTTTCTTGGCCATATTAGTGAAATGGGAGTAGTCGCGAAGTCCTTGTATTGCTGACGATTATACATGTATGAATATAAGTCTTGCACATTGAAGTTTATTTGAACTCTAGATATCAATATAAGTTTTGATTTTGCTTATCTATGAATCATATTTCAGTTATGCATATTTGTTATGATTATAGATACTTAGTCTTTGTTTAAAGACATTGTGGGATAAGATAATTTTGGATATCAATCTTATCAAATTACAGTTAATTGAATTATATTGATTTGTGATACATGGAAGGAATCGGGACGTTTAGCCAGGCCCGTGACCGCCATGATTCGGTCAATTAATTCTTATAAAGTTGTGACTCGTATATAAGATCATTTAAGTGAGCTCAACGATTTTATATACTTGTCATATATGAATCAAGTGGGAGAATGTTAGAAATTTTATTCTAACGTTGATTCATATAATATAAGTATTTGATAATTGTTATTGAGGTACACACGGTGATGATTAGTGTCGTATTGAGGAGACAATTATCGGGTGAAAATCCCTCCGTGCCAATCCGCATGATTTGAAATCAAAAGACAATTTTGAGAATAATTGCAAGTTTGATATTGATTTGTAATTATTATAAGTTAAAGGACATGTCCAAAAGACATGTCTTTAACTCATGTCTTTTTGATTTATTTAAATGATTCTTTGTGTTTTTGTTACGGTGAATTATCAATCAATACAAAATTATTACAAAAAACAAAGAAACAAAACACATAATTCTCTTATATCATCAAAGAGAAAATTGAGGAGAAATTGGTGGATTTGGCATTGGAGAAAAGAAAAGATCCACCGAATCCAAAATCATGGAAAATTCAAGTAAGTACAATTTATTTATTGTTTTTTGTTGATTTAATTTCCTATTAGAATGTCGATAATTATTCCGCATATAAGATTATCGAATTTTGCTTACAAAAACAAGACAATAATAATGAAAGAATAATGCTTAATTTGAACTTAGTGAATTGCATGGTGAGGTCGTCCATAAGGCTGTATACATAGACATAGAGATTCTTTTTGTACAATATGGAAAACTAGGTACAAAGAAATACTAGAAAAATAAAAAATACAATAAGGAAATCAGTATATACAATTTCCTAAACTATAAAAAGAAACATGGTGTTTCTTTTATTCATGGATGACAAAAAAAATAGATAGGAAGGATGGGCAAATTATATCATGAGGTATTCTAGTGAAATGGTTTGAACACTCTAAGTGAAAAAGAGTATTTGAGATTAAAGTAAAATCTTGTGGAATAAAACTTTGGTGAAGGAATAAGAGTACCCTCAATTCATGTGTTTCACGAGGAAAACATTCGAACTTGTTGTTCGTTTGTGGTTGGTGGAGATCCACAAGGGTAATCCAATGATATAGATTTTAACACACTTAATCGTTTGTCGCTTTGGTGGAGACATACGCTAGTTGCTTTTAACTTTGAGTATATCATGTTTTGATTATGTCATATTGTATTTTTCATCGGATGAAATGGAAATCTAGCTTGTAATTTTTTGTCCGTTTATGGAAGAAGAAGTTGGTTGTGATATGAATTGATGCTTGATTTCTATGTAACCATGGGTTGACATGTCTTGATCTCTAGTCCTTCATGAATTTCTGTTATCGTGACTAGTTTGAAAGTCGTAAATTCGTGTTTTCAATGGTTCTATACTCAACTTATGCGCTTTATCTTGGCATGAAACGTTCCTTCTTGCTTCAATATTTAACTATGTTGCCTCCTATTAACGTTCAGAAGCTAGTGGGGGATTTGTGGTCATCCATGTCCCAGTCTAATCTGCATCATAGCGTCCTATAATATCGAGATTATCGAGAATCCTTTGTCCATGACCCTCGAGGTATTCGACAATCCACTTCACCATTTTTGTTGGTGTGTATAAGTTTGCTTACCTAGTTCACATCAAGATATGTCAGTTCCCATGATTGTAACATAAATTAGCTTACTTACGGTTCATTAATATCTTTCCACATCTTGAAGCGGTTTTCCCTTTCAATGATCTTTAAACTTTTCATCGATAGAGGTCTTGGACGATTTCTTTTATCCAAGTTTACTTACATTACCTAATAAATCAAGGATCAATGTCTTTTGAGAAAGAGATATCCCGACATTAGTACAAACAACTTCAATATCCAAGAAAGACATTAATTCTTCTAAGCCTTTAATATAAAATTTATTTTTGTATAAATTTTCGTGTTTTCAATCCCTTTGTTGTTATCTCTAGTAATTATGATATCATCTGCATAAATTTCTACGAAAATTATATCTAAATTTCTCATGAATTGAAAACGAAGAATGGTTTGCTTCACATTTATTATATCCATATCCGAGTAAGGCATTGTCAAGAGTTTGATATCAAGCATGAGGAGACTATTTCAACTCGTATAAATTTCTTCAGATAGGTCTCTTTGTAGGAACACATTCGTGACAACTAGCTATCACATATTATATTTAAGGTTGGTAGCAACTGATAATATAATACGTAAGGTGTGTAGCTTTGCTACTGGTGCAACTAATCATGCTTTGTAGAACTCAAGATCGTCATTGTTGAAATTTTTCTTTATAGATCCACTTGCATCCAACTGTCTTCTGTTCGATGTGATCCCATGTTTTATTCTTAGCTTCAACTTCATCATTCATGGTTATTGTCGACTTGCATTTTATCTACAATAGACTTTAAGAAACTTGAAAATCACATCATTTTACAAAATTTTCGAGTTCATTCCCAATTTTTTAGTTGATCAAGTTTTACTTTCCCGATATGTGTACTTTACAAGCCTAAGAAAGGTAGCTCATGAATCGAATATAACATAATATTGTATTTTGAAAGTAGAGCAATGTTACTAGGATCATCATTTTGTTTACCCATGCCACGATCGAGAAAAAACTTGATCTCTTTTATATCAGCCTTGGTTGCATACATGGATTCTTCTGTGTAATGGGTCGCCTCACATGGTCTCGTGTTCTTAAGATAGGTACGGAGCACCCAAAACTTCTCCTAGCATGTCCCCCTTCTTGTATTGCCCGCATTAGACAACTTTGTGGTCGAGCCTTGGATTGGTTTTATTGTAGTGAGTCGTTTCTAGAAAGCCTCCATGGAATAACGCAAAGATCCTTCCTCCTTTTGAATTTGAATGCATAATTATTTGAAGGGAGAAATAAGATTTTAATGTAGGATAAGATTAATGACCCCAGTGTAGGATTTTCCAACATTTTAAGAAGTTCTAACACATGATCTTGACTGTCTCTGTCGACAATTTCCATAAGATCAGTGTTGAGAGCGCGAATCTTATTGAGCTTTTAGTGAATATCTTTAAAATCCTCAAGATGAGGGTTGAATGGATTGTTGCTTTGTTCAAGTGTGCTAGGGATTGATGAGTTTCTCGCTGAATCGACACTCTAGAACGTAGGTTTTCAAGGGATAATCCTTGTTGCAGCCGAGCCGAGAGATTTCTCTACACAAGACGTGTGGAATGATGGGTCGCACGAGAGTTTCGGAAGACTCTCGATATACCAAATATCATCTTTGTTGGATATGACACACCAAGAAGAACAAAATGAGTTTGTTGGATATTATACACCAACAAAGTAGATTTCTCAAAGAGAAAAGTGTTTGAAATTCAAAATGAAAGATGATCGTTTATGGGGGGAGGAGGCGGCCGACCATAAGAAGAGAAGGAAGCCATGCAAGACTTCAATGTCGCAATTAATGTTCAGCATGCATGCAAGCCATGCAAGAATTTTGGATTAAATGAACAAAAATTTAAAATAAATAAATGTAACGGTAATGTGCTTCGATGCAATCAGCATATGAAGTCTCGGATCAATAATTAGGAAGACGTAAGTGATTTTGTGACCTCGTTAAAAATCCACCGTTGGAAAACCACGTGTGACAAAACTAACGGTGGGAAAAGATCACACATGAAACACTTGCCCTAATTGTTGACCATTGTAATATGATCTTTGGCGTGAAGTACTACTCGGATGTGGAAGTTTTCTTGTGGAGTCGAGCACTCATCATGAACCCGCACGACTACAAGTAATCCTCTGATTGCTTCTTTGAGCTTCCTAGCCTTAGCACAGGTCACGCGACCTTGTATTATTAAGGCGTCCTCGTCATGTTCAGGTTTCTAGAGCTTAGTCTTAACACGGGTCACGGGACTTTCTTGTATTGTTAAGGCGTCCTCTTCATGTTCGGGTTCCTCGATGTTGTCTATGCTCGTATCATCCCCTATCTCTTGAAAAGGATTTGTCCTCAAATCTATTTGATCTGCAAAAAAAGGCATCAAATCAGTAACATTAAAACTGAAACTCACGTTATACTTACCTTGCAAGTCGAGTTGATAAGCGTTGTTGTTGATTCTCTTGGTTACTGTGAAGGGTCCATCGATTTGATGCATCAACTTTGATTTCCTCTCGTTCGAGAAGCGCTCCTTATCGTAAGTGGCATAATTTAGGGTCGCGCCTCCAAGCTTCTCGCTAAAATAAGCAATTGGTTTCCTTTTCTGCATCAAAACTGCACCAATTCCTACACCAGACGCATCACATTCGATTCCAAATGTCTTAAGAAAATCTGGTAAATTAAATAGAGGTACATAAGTAGGCTTCTCTTTTAGCGTTTGAAACGCTTCTTCTTGTGCTTCTCCCCACTTGAATCCAACGTTTTTCTTGGTAACTTCGGTGAGTGGGGCTACCAAGGTGCTAAATTCCTTTACAAACGACGATAGAACCCGCGAGTCCATGGAAGCTTCGGACTTCCCCGATGGTCTTTGGATTCGGTCATTCCCGAATCGTTTTAACCTTCTCTTCATCCACATTGACTCCATCTGTACTTACCACAAAACCTAGAAACACAACGTTATCCGTACAAAAGGTACACTTCTTAAGATTAGCGTAGAGCTCTTCTTTTCTAAGTACCTTTAGAACCGATTCTAAGTGACCAATGTGTTCTCCTAAGCTTTTACTATAGACCAATATATCATCAAAGTAGACCATAATAAATCGACCCATAAATTCTCTAAGAACGTGGTTCATTAAATGCATGAAAGTACTAGGTGCATTTGTCAACCCGAAAGGCATCACTAACCATTCATATAAACCGTGTTTAGTTTTAAATGTAGTTTTCCATTCATCACCCTCTTTCATTCTAATTTGGTGATATCTGCTCTTAAGATCAATTTTAGAAAATATCCTAGACCATGAAATTAATCAAGCATATCATCTAATCTAGGAATGGGGTCTCGATACTTCACTGTGATATTGTTGATTGCTCGACAATAAACACACATACGCCAACTGTCATCCTTCTTTGGCACGAGTAAGACGAGAACGGTGCATGAGCTCATGCTCTCTCGAATGTGTCCTTTTGCCATGAGTTTCTCCACTTGTCTTTGCAATTCCTTAGTTTCCACAGGGTTGGTACGATAAGCTGGCCGATTTGGAAGTGCGGCTCCAGGAATGAAGTCTATTTGATGTTCGATGCCGCGCATAGGAGGTAATCCCGTAGGGTTGTTTTCGAGAAAAACTTCTTCATAACTCTGCAATAAATATGTGATCTCACTCGGCAGCACCAGTGCAAGGTTAGTCAAGCTCAAAAGAGCTTCCTTAAACACGAATAATAAAACCCGATTGACTAGAGTTAAGAGATTTCTTGATCTCACCTGATATAGCATAGAAATATGATGACTTTAGTATGCGTTCTACTTTCTGTTTGAGACGCATTTAATCTTATTGCACTTCTCTTGGCATTATAGGAATAAAGATCGTTTTCCTACCATTAAACTCAAATGAATGCTTGTTAGTAAAACCGTCATGTATTACTTTACGATCCGATTGCCACGGTCTACCGAGAAGGATATGGCTCGCTTCCATGGGAAGAACGTCACACAAGATCTCTTCCTCGTATTTGCCAATGGTGATAGGCATGGTCACTAGGTTGGTCACGTTCATTTCACCATTCTCATTGAGCCACTGTAGTTTATAAGGCCTCGGGTGCTTCTTGATCTTTAAACCAAGTTTTTGGACCATTGTAACACTTGCGACATTAGTGCAACTCCCTTAATCTATAATCAAGCTACACACCTTCCCTTGAACAAGGCAGCGGGTATGGAACAAGTTCTCTCGTTGTTCTTGCCCTTCGAATTTAGTTTGAACACTCAAAGACCTTCTTGCTACCAACGAATCCCCTTTAACCGGTTCTTCTTCATACTCCTCGGTCGAAGATTCAGATTCTTCGTCCTCAGATTCAAACTCGCCATCCTCACGAATAATCATAACCCTCTTGTTTAAACATTCATTCGCATGATTACTACAAAAAACACGCCATTTCCAACGGACGAGGCAACGGGTCGATCAATTGATAAGAAATGGAAACGGATTGTAATAATTTTACGAGAACTTTCAACGGGTATACATCCGTTGCAATCCGTTACAAATGTCAATGTACGTTTAATGGATACCGTCCATTGCAATCCGTCGCAATTTTTAACGGAATGTTAATGGATACCTTCCGTTGGCTCCGTCCGTTGGAAGCCCGTTAGAACACCAGGAAAAATATTTCAACGGACATCCATTTATAATTTTAACGGATTCCCGTTATAAATTGCAACGGGTGCCCATTGAAATTGTTAATTTTGAGGTTTACCGGTGGAAATAAATTCACGTGAACTTGCAATGGCTATCCGTTGGGGTTTCCAACGGATGTCCGTTGAAAATTGCACTATTTAGATCAAAACCAAAGATTGCATCAAACCGTCAATAACAAACATATTTTCAACAAAATATCGTCTTCTTCAAATACAGATATATATAGATCGAAAGTGTGGATGTATAGAAGAAAAAATCCTATAACCAAAGAGATTACACAAGAATTCTTACACGGATTTGAGCAATTCATGATTTTTGCATCGATACAACCTTTGTGTCAAGAACGCGGGACAATGTTATGTCCATACAAAAGATGCAAAAACATAAAGTATCGAAGTCAAGAAATTGTTTGCAAACATCTTTACAAGGTGGGTTTCATTGAGAATTACGAAATTTGGTTTTTTCACGGTGAAAATTGCGGCGTTAGAGATATTGTGCAAGATGCACAAGTAGAAAGAAATGAAGAAGTTATTTATGAAGTATCAACGACCAATCTATATGTGGAAATGGTGTCAGATATTTTTTCTGGAGTTGTTAATGAACAAACGCATGAAGAGATACCGAACATCGATGCACGTCGATTCTTCAACCTATTGGATTCGGCGAAACAACCTATATATGAATATTGTCGTGAAGGTCAGTCTCGCTTATCTATATCTTCAAGATTGATGAGTATAAAAATAGGTTACAATGTTGCTGAAAATTGCATGGATTCATTTTCAAAACCATGCATGAACATTTACCGGAAAATAATTAAGCTCCCGAGACATACTACGAAATAAAGAATGTGTTCAAAGATTTGGGAATGTCACATGAGAAAATTGATGTTTATAGAAACATTTGTATGTTGTTTTGGGGAAATGATAAAGACTTGTTGGAATGCAAATTTTGTGGTGCAAGCAGATTTCGGCCAAAAAAACCATCTTCACGTAAATATGTACCATACAAGAAAATGTTCTCTATGCCTGTACCAAATAGGTTGAGAAAGTTATTTGAATCGAAAAAAACCGCCACGACAATGAGATGGCACGCAGAACAGTTGACGGCCGAAGGTAAAATGCAACATCCATCGGATGGTAAGGCTTGGAAAGATTTCATTGAAATACTTCTCGAGTTCGTGAATGAAACGAGAAATGTTTATCTTTGCCTGTGCACGGATGGTTTTAGTCCATATGGATAATCTGGAAGTCAATATTCTCTGTGACCGGTGATTTTGTCTCCGTATAATTTGCCTCCCGCGATGTGTTTGAAAATAGAGGTAATGTTTTTGACGTTGCTGATTCCAGGACAAGAACATCCGAAGAAAAGTTTCAATATCTTTTTTCAACCCTTAATTCATGAATTAAGACATTTAAGGAACGAAGGAATTCTTGCTTATGATGTCAGTGCAAAGCAAAATTTCACATTGAAAGCGGTTTTGTTGTGGACAATTAGCGAATTTTCTGCCTATGAAATGTTATCTCGATGGAGCACGCCCGGAAGATTGGCATGTCCATATTGTATGGAGGATACAGATTCATTTCGACTAGTACATGGTAAGAAACCATGTTGGTTTGATTTCCAAAGAAGATTTCTTCCTCGTGGGCATGCTTTCCAAAAAGATAAAAAATATTTTCGAAAGAACGTGGTACAAAAAGAAGAGGCACCATGCATGCACACTGGAACACAAATCATTTACAAAAGATTGAACATAATATGCGATTTACAAGAATGTGGCGGGTAAAACTAAGGATAATATACAATCAAGAAAAGATTTGAAGACAATATGCCGAAGACCTGAGTTAGAGTTAAGAGATGGAAGGTCACATGTACGAGTATTCAGATTGTCTAGTCAGGCTAAAACGACATTATTAAAATGGTTATAAGAAGACGTTAAGTGATAACACTGAAAGTGTATCAATTTTAGGTTAGGTTTTAGTGCCATTTTCGCATATATTTCATAGATAGATTTACATATCCAATATGATTATGAGTTACATACGCCCGTTTTGTTGGTTTTCAGGTTTTTAGGCGACAAGGCCTAAATGAGCTTAGAAAGACGAATTCCTGAGCAAAACCACGCACTTTGAAGATAAATTCACTCAGAGCCAAGATCAAGCCTCAGAACTCAAAGGAACACCTGAGCAACGAGCGCAAAAGAGAAAAATCAAGGTCACAAGGGTGCCCGGTCCGGCACCATGGTCCACCCGCTCGGGTAAAACCTACGGGGTTTTATTCGCACACCTTGCACGACCCGGGCACGAAGGCAGCAAGATCGGGTAGCCATACCCGATCAGGCGCAATAAGGATGCCCGCTCGGGCGTTAATTCATCCCAAAATTTCCCGAGAGTTTGCACGACTCGGGCCGCTCAACAAACGCGATCGCGATGCTGATGCCCGATCGGGCGAGACGAAGAACACGACCGGGCGCGCCTCTGCACGACCGGGTAGGAGTGGTGCCCGAGCGGGTCGCATATTTCGCAACAACCTAGATCTTGCATTCAAACGACCTAATTTATAGACCAGAAGAGATCTAGAGCAA
>CM071864.1:37949423-37964328 GCA_036759665.1 Gynandropsis gynandra | reverse complement strand
CATGGCGAGGGAAGGAGGCAAGAAGGTAGGGGAGTACAATCGCGACTACCCATCAAAAGCTGCAGTGAACGAGCTTGGCATCGCCAACCCGGAGTTGACGGACTTGAAGCAACAAGTTGGCGAGATTCATCGGATGATAGCTGGACTTCATGTGGATCGACATGACACATCCGTAGGCCAAGGGATGGAGGAAGTGAACTACGTTTCCAATCGGGGTTACTAACAAAGTTACATCAAGAGCCATCACAACCTCTCATATGGCAACACGAACAACGTAACGAATCCGCAAGACTTTCAACCGCGGATAATGGCGAGAAACCCAAATCAAGGTTTCCAACCGAGAGGTAGTGGCCAAGAATACGGATATCAGCCACGAGCACAATCTTCGGGTGATTCCGAGATTCTTTTAATGCTCCAATTGATGCACCAAGAGCAGAAGAGTGCACTTGGAGGGATTAGGGCTGAGCAAGAGGATATGAAGAAGAGAATGGATGGATTTCAGACGCATTTGAGACTTCTTGAGACGCAAGTGGCGCAACTAGCCCAAGGTTCGAACCGACAACCCGGACAGCTTCCCGGGAAACCCGAGGCGAACCCCCGCGAGCAAGTGAATGCTATTTTTCTAAGGAGCGGGAACACGGTAGGACAACCAATGCCTCCCATGGCTGCAAGCGAAGAGCCTTTGAGCGATAAGATCGAACAACCCATCGCTCCATCCGTGGAAGAGAAGGTGACCGAGGAAGAGGAGAGGGAGTTACCCTATGTAGCACCTCCCCCGAGGGTACCACCATTGCCCTTTCCGCAGCGTCAAATTCAAAGGAAGCAAAGTGACGAGACCCAATTCTCTCAATTCGTAGAACTCTTGAGGAAGCTACAAGTCACTATCCCATTCTATGACGCTCTTATAAAGATCCCTTCATATGCGAAATTCCTCAAAGACATCATAATGAGGAAGAGGATCGTGGATAACGAGATGGTAATGGTAACGAACTCTCTTATACAGCCTCCTACCATGGTCGAAAAGATGCCCGATCCAGGTAACTTCGTCATACCTTGCAAGATTTATGATTACGAAATTGAGCATGCGCTAATTGATATCGGAGCGAGTGTGAGCTTGCTACCACTATCCCTTGTCGAAAAGCTCAATAGGGTAGGAATCTTCAACCCACGCGGATGCAAATCACATTGGCTGATCAATCCGTACGGAGTCCAGTGGGTATATTGACGAACGTAGCCGTTCAAGTGGGGGAATTCTGGTTCCCCGCGGATTTTGTCGTTGTGGATATGGAGATCAATCCGAAGATCCCCGTCATATTGGAACGACCATTCCTCAACACGACAAAGATGGTCATCTACTGCGCGGAAGGAAGGTTAGTGATGAAATTCGGGGACGAGTCTATCGAGTTCAAACTCGACGAGGCGTTGAAGAAGCTATTCATGACCGAACCCGTAATGAAAGTTACCACGACGAATGCATCAACGGAAGAGATTTAACATGTACACCGAGACACCCATCCAGAGGATATACCATTGTCCCAGTGCACCGGGAGTCAGTATCAGTACCAGCAAGGTTAGATGCAATCACGCAGATCGAGGAGAAGCCGGAATTCCTTCGGCAGGGAAGTCACCCGATCGGGCAGCATACTCCACCCGGTCGTGCAGAGCCATTTTTAGACGACCTGGTCGAGCAACTTCATAGCCCGACTCGGGTAATGCCTGCGGGTGAAATTTCTCCAATTAACCACCCAACCGGGTGGTTGCATGAGCCCGATCGGGCAAGAGGATGTGACAGACACCCGCCCGGGCGACCAGACAGCCCGACGCGTGCACACCCTACGGGGGTAAATGCCACAAATTTGGACCCGACCGGGCAGACACCTCTATCTGATCGGGCACCCGAGAGGAACCAAAAGCCGCATGTTTAGATTGATACTTCCACGCGAGCAACGGTTCCAAAGCCACGTGCATCATCTCCGACACCCTCAGTGACCTACGTACACTCCTATCCCGAATGGAATATTGAGGAAACACTTAATTATAATCGAGTCCGAAGGAGATACGATAGAGTCGTGGGATCGAAAGAGAAGGATTGGGGATCACATTTGAGAAATTCACCAGGATTCGAGTCCAAGCACACTGATCAGAAAGAAGACGGAAGAGGCGTACCTCCTCTCTCCGCCACCACAAGCGTATGAAGACACTAGGGTCAAGCTAAAGACCTTAAACAAGCGCTTCTCGGGAGTCAACCCGAGCCCCATATCCTTTAGTCGTTTTATTTTCATATTTTCGAACTCTTTTTCATTTTTTTAGTTTGGACAATTTTCTAGGATCTAGGAACTTAGTGATCTGTTGATTTTTGCTGCAAATATTTTCCTCGTTTATTTTTTTCTGTTTTGCAGCAATCCGATCGGGCAGACACCTCTACCCGATCGGCCGATTTCAAATTCAGGAGAACCCGGTCGGGCATCGCAAGATGACCCGAACGGGTAGGTCATCACAAGAGACTACCCGATCGGGCAACACATACTACCCGATCGGGCACCGTAAAATCAACACGGGTAAGTTATATTTCGAGTAACCCGAGCAGCGATTCACTTCACAAAAATCATACCCGATCGTGCTCCCAAGGTTTTCGACCCCTCACGTTGCAATTTCGTCGGCGGAGACGCCTGTGTGCCGCCACCGTTTCACCGTCGCCGGTTGAGATTCGGTTACTCGAAATCCCTTCTCCCATCTCTTAAAACATCTGAAAAATTCCCCATTTTCATCACGAAATCCAAGTATGCCCATGAACTATTTTGGGATTTGGACTGCTATGGGTTAGATCTAGGTCTGATTAGGAAAGAATTAGGGTTAATTGGTCGATTGAACCACGAATCGCGAATTGCAGGTCGCGATTTCGTGATCTACCCGACCGGGCTAGGCTTAGAACCCGGTCGGGCATCGCGGACATTCACCCGATCGGGCGACTTTCTCGTCCGAGTCGGGCACTACCCACGGGGGTATTTCGACCATATGCTATCCGACCGGGCAACACCTAGTACCCGATCGGGCATCATGCAGAACCGTGTCGATTGCTTATTTTTGTCTTTCGATTGTTTTGCAGATGGCCCCTAAGATCTTTTAGAGTTCCAAGAAGCGCCAATCTGACGCATATGACCCAGAGAAAGGATGGCCAGCGAGGTCGGATGCGATTACGGAGTTGACGCCTTACATACCTATCACCACTTCCCACCAACAGTACAACTACCGGACGACGACGTTCTTGTCCGGTCAGAATTCGAAGTTCACAGAACTTCAGCCGCAGATCTTCCCGTCCCGCTTTTTATCAGCCGAAGCGATGACTGCTCTCCACATCGAGGCATACATAGACGAAATCTTTAATACGCTAGGATGGACGGGACTGAGGGATACACAAGAGTACGCATACCGCAACCTGATGGCTGAGTTCCTCGCATCGTACGCAGCCTTCTTTCCCGAGTCCGGAGATCGGGAGAGAGTTTTCATGGAGTTCCGCCAGCTGGGGCAGAACTACAGGCTCACCGCGAGACAGTTCGCGATCATCCTTGACGCTCCACACTGCAATTTCACGAAGATGCCAGAGCATAACCGGAGCCGTTAAGCAGAATTCTTCCTTTTTTCCTTTTTACTTTCTTTTTCTTTTTCATCTTTTATGGACCTATTTTTTATTGTTTTCTTGTTTTTAGTTTTAGTGATCATGTACGCTCTTTGGAACTTACTTATGTAGTGCTCTTTGTTCTATCTCTTGTATTGCATGGTTTTATCTCAAGTCTTTCACGCTAACACATGCATTAGAGCACAAGAGTCACACCATCCAGATGTATCACGATTCGAGAAAGCCACACACACACCAGGTGTACTCGTATTCTTTTTTATATTTTCTCGAGTTTTAACATGCGGGGATCCCTCATAGGTCTCGAACACCGAGACTGTGTTCCATTCAGGTCTGGGGGTACTCTTTGTATAGAGTGATACGGATTTGTATTTAGAGCGACATACTTGCACTTAGGATTAGACTTAGGATTAGGTTTAGGAATAAGATGGATATCTAGTGAAAATTTTTTTCGAGTTTAGTCATGTTTTGCGACATTGTTGAATCGTGGATAATGGTTTAGGTTAGCTTAGAAGCCTTTTGATACCGATTAAGTCGAGTAGTTATGTTTGAAACCCTTATCTAGTTGAATTCACCCCTTAGATTTCGGTACCAAGTAGTCATATCTCCGTTTATACCGTCTAGCCTTAGCCTACTTGATATTTATACCGTTCACGAGTTAGATTCCACACGCTTATACTCCGCTATCATCTAGGATATGTTTTTCACTATTCCGAGTTAGGATTGACATGAGTACATCGATGTTCGATGGTTCGGGTCTAAGTGGTGGGTAGAGGCGCTTTTCTATGTCCTAAGGGTTAGAGTGTTAAAAAATAAAAACCGAAAAAAAAAATTAAATAAGATCTTCAATAACGCACCTCTTCACTCCGCTAAGGTCACACGATCTTATGAGTGTGCCATAGGCAGCCTGGGTCTAAGTAGAAAGCCATCCCTCTTCGATTTCGACGTCCTAGGAACAAAGCGTGGATCTAAGTGTAGAAAAGAGAAAAAATGTATAAGAACGAGAAGAAGCGATTTTTAATGATATCAAAAGCTTAGGAAATAGGTATGAAGATTGCTTGGACGTTGTCTAGGGTTGTGAAATAGACTTAGATTTTTGGTAGGATTTCATGGCTCAGCACTTTCGGTAGATATAAGGCTATACTCGGTACACTTAGACTCTTATCCATGTGACGCGTTGATTTGCGGAATGACTAACCCTTCGATATTTTTATGTTAGTATCCATCGTTATTGAATTCTTCTTGTACTAGACTTTAGTTTTGTTTGAGGACAAACAAAGGTTTAGGTCTGGCGGAGTTTGATAACACTGAAAGTGTATCAATTTTAGGTTAGGTTTTAGTGTCATTTTCGCATATATTTCATAGATAGATTTACATATCCGATACGATTATGAGTTATATACGTTCGTTTTGTTGGTTTTCAGGTTTTTAGGCGACAAGGCCTAAATGAGCTTAGAAAGACGAATTCCTGAGCAAAACCACGCACTTTGAAAATAATTTCACTCAGAGCCAAGATCAAGCCTCAGAACTCAAAGGAACACCCGAGCAACGAGCGGAAAAAAGAAAAATCAAGGTCACAAGGGTGCCCGGTCGGGCACCATGGTCCACCCGCTCGGGTAAAACCTACGGGGTTTTATTCGCACACCTTGCACGACCCGGGCACGAAGGCAACAAGATCGGGTAGCCATACCCGATCGGGCGAAATAAGAATACCCGCTCGGGCGTTAATTCATCCCAAAATTCCCCGAGAGTTTGCACGACTCGGGCCGCTCAACAACGTGATCGGGGTGCTGATGCCCGATCGGGCGAGACGAAGAACACAACCGGGCGCGCCTCTGCACGACCGGGTAGGAGTGGTGCCCGAGCGGGCCGCGTATTTTGCAACTACCTAGATCTTGCATTCAAACGACCTAATTTATAGACCAAAAGATATCTAGAGCAAAGGGGGCGACATAGAGGGCAAGGAAAGGCTTGGAAAACATCAGCAAAGGCTCTTGAGACGCTGGAAAAGAAGAAAAGGTAGGGTTTCACGTACTCATGGTTAGGAGGTTTAGGCTCGGAAGAATCACTCCTCACCTTAGGACATGAATTTCTCGCTGTCAAGATAATTCGATAGGTTTATGATCTTTAGTTGTTTCATCCATACGATTCCCGGTATCCCGACACCCGTAGTGTTCGTCATATCCGAGTTTACCCCAACCTACTATCGTTGTCACCACTTAGCTTAGTTTTTAGGTATTTAGGACCACATCTTCATCTACTTCCATACGTCTTAGTTTAGTGTTATTCTTAGTTTTTGGCTGCTTTATTCCCTAGAGATCGACCCTGGTACTACACGATTCGTATACTTGCGGTGAAGTGGTCTAGAAAAATATATAGCTTGGGTTTCACCACATCATTAAGTTTCCTGATGGATATGCATCGAACATTGCTCGGTGTGTGTATATTGTTGGTTCGAGGCTGATCGGGTTGAAAAGTCACGATTGTCATGTTTTCATGCAGCGACTCATTCCAATTGCATTTGATGAGCTCTTACCACGGAATGTTCACGATGTGCTATGCAGAATCAACATATTTTTCAGAGATATATGTTCAAGGAATTTAAAAAGGGATGACTTGGAATTAATGAAAAACAATATCTCTGAAATATTATGTGTATTGGAAAAAGCTTTTCCGCCTTCATTCTTCGATGTCATGGAGCATTTGCCAATACAATTACCAGATGAGGCAATACTCTGTGGGTTAGTTCAATTCAGATGGATGTATCCTTTCGAAAGGTTTTTCTGTCATTTAAAGAAAAAAGCAAAAAACAAAGCAGTATTTGAAGGATCTATTGTCAAACAATACTTGCTGGAAGACATCACAAATTTCAGCACATTTTATTTCGAATCGCATATTCAGGCGAAAGAACGACGTGCAGCGGATGATCACACAAACTATCTGTATCAATATAATCCGCAGTTTGGCACAATCCATGAAATGTTTACACCGATTGGACGTACAGGAGGTAAATCCGAGAATATTGGTTAACACCAGAGGATTATAATCACGTCCGCACATATATACTACTAAATTGTCAAGAGTTATTACCGTTCGAAAGGTACGAAGTAATATTATTCAATCTTTTAAATATATATGTATATATATACATATATAATATTAAAGTATTTTCATTATACATGATATTTGATGAAGAATTACTTGGTACATATCCTCATCTAAACGAAAATGAACTCACAGACATGAAAGTTCAACATTATGGCTCGTGGTTGAGAGACTACGTAAGTACTGTACACATCAATTAAAATTAATTGCATTTATTATAAAGTATTCATTCATTTTTATTATGTTCTGATGAAAGACTTCCTACGTGGTTAAAAGATTTGGTTAATGGTCCTGTACGAAATGTTATGTGTTAGCCAATCTTGTTTACTCGCGGCTACACGTTCCACACATACGAACACGGAAAACATAGAAGCACATACAATTATGACTTTTGCGATAATAGTGAACTAGAGGGTGATAACTTTTACAACATTTTGCACCAAATCCTACAAGTAGAATACCTCGGTCTCGTTGGGTTGAAGGTGATGCTTTCTAAATGTCAGTGGTTCGACCCAACCGTAGGACATGGAATACGAAAAAACTGATGGGGAGGAATTAACATCAATCCGGCACGACAATATGGTAAGTATGATCCATTCATCACAAATAGATCAAGCAGATCAAGTATGTTACGTGCAAAATCCAACAACATTGAAACGTCAAAGAGAGGAATGGTGCGCCTAGTAAAGATCAAGCCATGAGGGATTATAAGCTCAGGTGATAAAGAAGATCCGTTATAACCCAATCATCCGCAGCCGATTCATCTAATTGATACAGATCGCGAGGAGATTCTCGCAAGAACTGACATAGACGGATAATTCATACGCAATTATGAAGACGCTGAACCGAAAGATGCTGAAGATGAAAACAACGATGAATGCAATGAACAATTGAAGGAAGACTCGCCAATCGATGAATCTACAGAAGAAGAAATGTAAATATAATAATGTGTATGATGTGTAAAAATGTAGACGATATGTAATGTGTATGATGTGTAATAATGTAGATGATGTGTAATCGAACAGTCGAAATGTTAATACAATCGAAGAATATATAAACGATGTTTAATGTTTTTAGAACTTCATATGATCTAATACACCCGGGCATCCGTTGGAAATATTAACGGATGCCCGTTGGAACATGAAATCGCCTCCGAAACTTAGACAAAATTTCTAAGTTTTCCATAATTCTAACGGGCATCCGTTGGAAAATTCTAACGAACATCCGTTGCAACTATACCAACGGGCATCCGTTGGAAATATTAACGGATGCCCGTTGGAACTCGAAATCGCCTTGGATACTTAAAAAAATTCTAAGTTTTCCATAATTCTAATGGGCATCCATTGCAAAATTGTAACTGACATCCATTACAAATATACTAACGGGCATCCGTTAGAAATATTAACGGATGTCCACTAGAATTTTTTGTAACGGGCGTCTGTTACACTTTGCAACGGATGCCCGTTGCAAAGTGTAATGATGCCTACCCTAGTCTGTAGAAATTTCCAATGGAAATTTGTTGGAAATTGCAACGGATGCCCGTTGAAACGGGAGACGAGCCGTCATTTCACCGTCCGTTACCTCGGGAACACGCATTTCCAACGAATGCCCGTTGGGAAGACAAAACGTCGTGTCAATTAACTGTGTCCGTTGAGATGACATAATTTGCAACGGGCATCCGTTGAAACGGATGCCCGTTGGAAATTTCTGCATATAAACCGTTGAACAGTTTCATTTTTAACACAAATCAAAACCTCAAAATCCTCTCAAACACTTCATTTCACACACAAAACACATTTACAAACACTAAACACGAAAATGAGGGCTAGACGATTTATAGGTTCGGGAAGGATGTTGGCTTGTTCAGCGGGAGCTCCTCCCCCACCTCCACCACCACCATATCCCCCTCCTTCACAAATATCGGCATCGCAGTTATTTGATGAAGAGGACGATATGGTGGATATCGATTCCTTAATCAATAATTTTTATGGGCGTCCCACCCTTCAAATTATCGATCTCGATCATCCTGCCGGGACGCTATGGTAAAAAAATTATTATTTGCATTTATATTGTTTTAATTTATAAATATTATATAACTTTTTAATTTTAATTTGCAGGTTTGACGTGGATGATGTGCTAAAACATACAAACAACCGCATCATCCAAGGGTTCTTACAGGACCAACTATATTATTCCTGACAAGTTACGCCAGAAGACGTACGCCACCGATGGTGGTGCATTTTTATCGTAAGTTTTCAAATTATATTGCGGAGCACATACAGATGGCGGAGGAAGGATACGACGCGTATCTACATGCCATGGGTGCGTGACATGCAGGCTCGCATGCGCTTGATGATGAACAATGCCAAGCGCCACTACTACACCAAAAATCACAAACCGACATGGGCAACAGACGAGGTCTTCAATCAAATGATTCAGCATTGGGAGTCGGAAGAATTCAAGGCCAAGAGCGAGAAGACCGAAAAATATCGGTATGGCGAGAAAGTTCCCGGAGATGGTCTGCATCGCCATACTTCGAGATCAAAATCATTCCCGAAGAGGAAACAAGAATTGGTAAATTTATTATTATTTAAATTTTTGGTTTTTTTACAATATTTATCTAATTAAGTTTATTTTATATCACAGATACAATGGATAGAAAGAGAAACGACTCTTCTTCAGCTGGTATTCGAAACCCACGCCACGACGGTACCTCCCGCGGTCCAAGAGAGCTACATGCAGGCATATCGAGGATCTTGAAGCACAACTTCGAGAAACTCGAGCACAAGTGGCGCAACAAAACTCCCAAATACAGTGGTTGGAGAGCGTCATAGAGTTGCTATCCGACCAGGTGAGGGGATCAACGTCGCGACAAGAAGCATGTCTCGATTCGGATGCAATGTCGTCTAGATGTGTAGCATCTCTTCTATTTCAACATAATGCTGCATCTACAAACTATCTTGAATTTCTAGATTCAATCCTCTGAAGAACCGAGATATGAGAGCTTCCTTATCCTCTGAAATGTTACCCTCAACATCAGCAACTCCATTTCTTGATAGTACTCTTCTACGGTTGGATTCCTTTGAGTGAGTTTTCTTAACTTCCTATGCAGCTCTTGGTGATAATGATTTGGAACAAACCGTTTACGCATTATGGCTTCATTTTTAGCCACGTTTCTATAGGTTCCTCTCCATTATGTCGCCTAGAAGGTACGAATTGTTCCCTCCAACTCAAAGCATAATCGTAGAACTCCGTTGCAGCAACCCTAACCTTCTTGATCTCGACGTAGTGATGGAAACTAATACGAGCTTAATTTTCTTCTCTTATTCCAAATACGCATCTGGTTTAACCTTACCATGGAACGGATGAATCTTGAGCTTAAGACCATCAAGGTCGTTTCGCGGATTGTCCTTGTTTTTTTGCACCCCTCGGCGTCTTCTTTGGCTATTCCGAGAAGAAGATAAACTGCTTTGTTCGTAGTAATCACTCTCTTCTCCTTGTTGAATCCATTCTCGTGGATTAAGAGTAGGATTTATTCCTTGTCGGCCCTAAATTTCTTGTTGAATCTCCTGCCTAAACTCCTCCATTTTAGTGTTTAGAGTTCGCTCTAAACGAACCGCACAGGCTTCGATCAACAACTTGTTCACTTGGCTAGATTCTTCACCACTTTCTCCCATTGTAGATGACGGACACACGCACAGCACCACAACGGACAGCCTACACACGTATTACAAACAAGCAGCCAACAAGCAGTACACGTAGCAGAACGAGTAGCCAATACACATAGCACAATGAACAAACGATGAATAATACACGCAATAAATGAGCAGGCAATACTCGTGGCTCAAACAACTAACTATCGACCAATGAACAATAAATCAGTCGAGAAAACAAACATACCTTTTTCTAGAGCGAGCTCTAATACCACTTGATGAGTTCCTCGCAACACAAGGCGTGTGGAATGATGGGTCGCACGAGAGTTGCGGAAGACTCTCGATATATCGAAGATCATCTTCATTGGATATGACACACCAAGAAGAACGAAATGGGTTTGCTGGATATTACACACCAACAAGGTAGATTTCTCAAAGATAAAAGTGTTTGAAATTCAAAATGAAAGATGATCGTTTACAAGGGGGAGGGGCGGCCGGCCATAAGAAGAAAAGCAAGTCATCCAAGACTTCAATACCGCAATTAATGTTCAGCATGCATGCAAGCCATGCAAGACTTGTGGATTAAATAAACAGAAATTTAAAATAAAATAAATGTAACGGTAATGTACTTCGATACGATCGGTGTATGAAGTATCGGATCAACAATTAGAAAGACGTAAGTGATTTTGTGGCCTCGTTAAAAACCCACCGTTGAAAAACCATGTGGGACAAAACCAACGGTGGGAAAAGAACACACACGAAACACTTGCCCTAATTGTTGATCGTTGTAAGATGATCTTCATCATGAAGTACGACTCGGATGTTGAAGTTTTCTTGTGGAGACAAGCACTCGTCATGAAATCGCACAGCTGCAAGTAGTCCTCCGATGGCTTCCTTGAGCTTCCTAGCCTTAGCACGGGTCACGATACCTTCTTGTATTGTTAAGACGCCCCCTTCATGTTCGGGTTCCTCGAGCTTCCTAGCCTTAGCACGGGTCACGAGACCTTCTTGTATTGTTAAGGCATCCTCTTCATCCTCGGGTTCCTCGATGATGTCCATGCTTGTATCAAAGATCTTCTTGATTTCACAAATTCAAGCTTGATTGGAGGTATTGCTGAAGAACTCATTCAGTTCAGTTTATAAAATTTGAGCATTACTCTTGTTCCGTATGACCTTAAAATATGGATTGCTATGGAATTTTGTAGCAGAACAAGAGTTCCCAAGGGTTCACGTTCCGAGGTTTCATCACCCTACACATCTTTTCCATGTGATTTTGACGAGATTTGCGGTTAATTCACCACATTTTTCCACAAACCTTTACTTTCGAAGTTGGATTCTTCAAGCTATGAGCACTCAAGGTAGTTGTCGTGAATATGATTGGAATGTTGCATTGAACGAGGTTAGACATTCTCATGATTTATGGCTGAAAGAGAAGAAATGATGAGTTTTAATTTGGACAAGAGATGTATTAGAGGTTTTGGTTGAGAGATTGAGATGGTGAGAGAGTGGAAGTGTATCGTGAACATGGATTAGTTCGAACCAGACTTTGACACCATAAAACACATAAGAATTTAAGGAATAATAACCAAGAGAATAATGAAATAATAATGCTCCATTCGAACTTTGTGAAAGGCATGGTGAATTCGGCCATAAGGCCATATATATAGGGAGATATTCCCTTTTTACAATTTGAAAATCTAGTTACAAGAAAATATTAGAAAACTAAAAGAATACAAAAATGAAATAACCATTATCTAAATGAGCAAAGAATATATGGTGTTTACTTTACTAATAGACGACACACAAATAGATAAAAAGAATAGGTAATTTTTTTCATGAGGTCTTCTAGGTGAATGTTTCGAACATTCTAAATGAAAGAGAATATTTAACAAACATAAAGATCAAACATGATGAAGGTCACTATTATATGATCCATGAACTTATCATGCTCTTATCAACAACTTATTATATTCGAATATAACAAGGACATATATTGCTCTCTCAATTTGTTTTATAGTCGTTTCATGCAAGTAATAAGGAAGCTTCACCTTGAAATTGTGAAAAAGACTATGAAACATATTGATACTAGTCTTGGTCAAATTTTCAAGAGTAGTTGAATTGAAGGTCTCTCTAGTTTGACGTTGATTTTGGTGGAGACATGGATGACCGAAGATCTAATTCAAGTTATGTTTTCTTTTTCCATGATATAAGCATATATTGGTGTAACAAGAGTAAAGGTTAGTTCCTTTATTGACAAACATATGTGGAATACAAGACATTGAGATATTTTCAATTCAAGAATGTGTATGGCTTCAAATACTTTCTGAGGATTTTAACTTATCAATCATACAGTTGTTTCCTCTTTATGGTCTAACCAAAGTGCCATCAAATTTGAAAGTAATCTAGCGAGAATCAAGAATATTGAGATTAAGCATTATTTTATAAAAAAAGGTGTTCAACGAGACAATTGAGGTAGTGGAGGCTCAAAGTGAATATAATGTCGTTATATCTGCACCAATCACTTCCAAATGGGCAACTTGAGCATCTTTATTCGAAGCTCATATTTATTTCATGAAATATATGGTACATAATTGATCATAAAAAAGCTTCACTCTAATTGTTAGCATAGTCATCAATTAGAGAAGCATCAACAAGAATTCTAAATTTTTCTTACGTATTCTTTACATTATCGATATGATTACCAAAAAAATAGGAGCAACTCTTGGATGAAAACGAAAAACTCAAATGAAAACATGAGTTTCTCAAAAACAAATTGGTTGCAATATAGATTTTGTTCCAGGTGAGTACTTATACACTTGACTGAACAAAACAACGGAAAAAGGTTGTTTCATGAAGGTTGTGTGTGAAAACAAAGAAGAAATATGATTAAAGGTTGAGTGTGAAGATAATATTTTTTTAGAGTGTTACTGGTTATAGATATATAGATTACTGGAAAGAGAAAAATATTGAATTTTGTGGACAAAATTTGTATAGTGAAGAGATGAAACATCCACAAAATCAATGTTTTGTTTAATTCTTCTTCCAAAATACAAATTTTCGTTCTAATATTTACCTTTTATTTTGTTTATGGGTTGTTGTGATAATGTTGATAACAAAAAACATAACAAATTGGTATACTATTCGGGGTCACACTTGGAGCGAATTAGAATAAAACATCATGGAACTAAAGATACAATTCCATAAAACCCAACATTTGGTGATCCGGCTGGCTCACATCTTGGGAAGACATGAAGCTACAATTGAAGCTTCTAAATAACTTGAAGAGGTGAATCTAGTGGTTAAACGCCATGAAACAACCACATACTTGAATAATATAGTTGGAAGTGGATTGCGTGCTACTCACGAAGTGCAATGTGATTTCCGAGCAATCAATCTTGGGAACTGTTGAAAGTATATGTTTATAAGTTCAATTTACAATAAGTATAAGAATTATTATATGATTAATTAATTTGTTGATTAATTCTAATGTGTTGATTAATTACATATTGGACCCCACAAATAATACACATAAATATTTCTAATTAACCACCATTTACAGGATTAACCATTAAAAACATTAGATTCATAAAAAAACAGAGAAAATAACAAAAATAGAGGAATCAAAATTCTCTTGAGATTTGACCACGTCAATTGTTGGCGGTGAAACCGAACTTGGTGTGGACCGTTGTAGAGGCTACGCACCATAAGTGTTATATCTTTTACGTTTTGTCACTAAAGTTTAGTGCATCGATCTCCTTGGTTGTGTATTTTTAGGAAAACACCAACCTTTTGTGATCGAAATCATAAAACGTACTATATCTATAACAGAAACAAATTCGCCTCCTCTAATCAACAAACAACTCAAAAATGGTATTAGAGTGTCTGTTGTGTGCGACGCTAGACCGAGTAGTATAACTGCTAGGACAGAGTGAAATCTCTGTACAAATTAAGATTTTGGTTTAGTGGCACCCAACCAAGTGTTTTGTTAGAAATGTTACACTTGATCGAGCACCAAATCACATCATGTCACGTGAAGGTATCCATTGAGCAAATTGTTGTTTGAGTTAAGCGAATTCTCTAAACAAAATAAGGGTTTCGGTAGGAGTAATGCTCGACCAACTGTTTTCTTGGAGATAGTGTACTTGACCTTTTGTCAAGGGTACAAACCGAGCAAACATTTACTTAAATTGAGCAATGTTTCGGGTTCTAAACCAAGTGATCAAGTAATTACTTGCTCAAACTGAGCGATTTCCGTGACGAACCACTCGACCAAGTTCACTACAAGAAAAACAGGTTTTAGGAACCGAAAAATCAGTTCCCAATCCGTTCCTAAACCACTTTAGAGACGGATTAGAGACGACCAGTGGTAGTATCCAATCGCGCGACTCTAATTTTTTGTGGTCTCCAATCCGTTACTAATTAGGGACGGAAATTTTAGTCCCCAATCCGTGCCTAATTAGGGACCGGAAAAGTAGTCCCCAATCGGTCCCAGGATTTGGAAACGGACAACAAA
>CM071864.1:37937687-37948380 GCA_036759665.1 Gynandropsis gynandra | reverse complement strand
CCGGAAATCCGTTTCCAATTGGAGACGGGCGCCGAAAATCCGTCTCCAATTGGAAACGGGTAAAAAATTCTGTCTCCAATTGGAAACGGGCTTCTAATTTCCGTCTCCAATTGGAGACGGGTGATTTAATTCCGTCTCCAATTGGAGACGGGCGTATAATTTCCGTCTCCAATTGGAGACGGCTGAGCCCGTTTCCAATTGGAGACGGCTGAGTCCGTTTCCAAAATTTTTTTTATAAAAAAAATTTAATCGGTTTTTGTGAATCGTTATATATGTGGATCGTTATAAACAAATCGGTTCCTCGTATATATGTGGATCGTTATAAAAAAAAATTAAATCGGAACGATAGATCGGGACGTTTTAACATGAGAAAATAGAAACAATCATTAAAAAGTATATGAAAAACAATTCGTAAACGTTTTAACATGATTCATCATCAGAGTCACACAATTGTTCCGTCGAATCTTCCGTATCTGATTCAAATTCTACATCTTCTATATCTTCATCATGAATATCATCTTCGTTTCTTTCGAGCTCCTCCATTTCACCATGCGTAAGTTCTTCAACGCGTACATCGTCAATAGCAATAATCTCGGTCATTTGTTGTTGCATTGGCAATTGTTGTTGTTCTGTGTTGTCGATAAATTTGCCCCTCGGAAGTATCTTCATTGCGACACGCCAACCTGAAGATCTTCTAATATGCGGATAGGAAACGTAACAAACTTGATCAGCTTGTGACGCAAGAATAAAAGGCTCGTATTTTGCATATCTTCGTGTGGAGTTAACTTCTACAACGCCTAGTTTGTTTACTCTTGTTCCGCGACCGATTACTGGATCGAACCAATCACATCGAAATAACATCACTTTTAAACCGACATAACCTACAAAAAATATCAAAATATGAGTCAATATTCAAAATGACATATGTGGTAAGGATAACATTGTTTTAAACTTGTTTTCTATACCTGGATATTCCAATTGCAAAATTTCCTTTAAAATCCCATAAAAATCTGGTTCATCGACCGATGCACAATAGCTTTCACCTTTCACACATACACCGTAATTCATCGTCGACTTCAATTTTCCATGATCGTAAGTGTGAAAATTATAACCACGTGTAAAATACATAGGCCAACTCATAACTTTCACAATCGGTCCTTTGACAAGATCTCGTAGCCACAACGGGTGATTGCCCATCTCAACCTGCAGTACATATACACATCGTCAGAATATTATAAAAGTTATTTATGTAAAATTTCATTACTTACATATTGTCGCATCCATGTCGAGAAATCTTTTTCTTTAAGTTCTTGGAGCTGAGAATCATCAATGTTCGTATATGTATTCTTCAATATATCCTCAAATGTCCTATAAAAAGAAACAAAATTCTACAAATATTATAACAATAAACAAAATTGTCATTGTGATAACCATAGTTAATTATGAGATTTTACCTTTCAAAAGGCTGTAGATATTCGCAGTTCAATAAAACATATGTATGTGCGATATGAAGATCTCGTTGTGATAACCATATATCTTTCGCCTTACCAGCAGCTCGACCAATTCCGCAAAATATGTCCGGAACATCTGGTACTGGATATGAATACGCCACACCACCATCAAAATATCTGTCTGGATTTCTACTCCGCGTTTGAACATGTGGCTCGAAGTAGTATGACGTAAAGAACGATATTTCCTCATTGACGTATTGTTCAACAATTGAACCCTCCGGTCGAGCTTTTTGTTTGGTTTTTTTCTTCAGATGAAACATAAATCGCTCGAACGGATACATCCAACGAAATTGAACTGGACCTCCTAGTGCGGCTTCGTGCGGTAAATGAACTGTCAAGTGCTCCATAACATCGAAGAATGATGGTGGAAAAATCTTCTCCAAATTACATAGTACAGTAACTATGTTATTTTGCAGTCGACGAACTACATCCATACTCAGATTTCTCGAACATAAATCTCGAAAGAATAGGCCAACACCTGTAACATTAAAATATTATTCGTGTATTTAACAAATATTCACACTACATATTAATATAAAATCAACCACATACCTCCAATTGCTTCGTGTGCATGTTTGTCCATCAATTCAGAAAAACATATCGGAAGAAGTCTTTGCATGAATACATGACAATCGTGACTTTTCATCCCTAATAACTTTCCTCCTTGAATGTCAACGCACCTTCCAATGTTAGACGCATAGCCATCGGGGAATTTCACATCTTCTTTCAACCACTTCAACAATTTATATTTCGTTTCATTTGACAATCTGAATATCGGGACTGGCGCTTTACCGTCATCACCTATATGTAACTCCCTTCGTGAGCAATATTCTTCTAGATCTTTGCGTGATTTAATATTGTCTTTTGTCTTCCCCGTGACATTCAGTACTGTATTGATGATGTTATCAAAAAAATTCTTCTCTATGTGCATCACATCAAGATTGTGGCGAAGTTTCAGATTTTTCCAATACGGCAAATCCCAAAATATGCTCTTCTTGTACCAGTTATGAGTAATTCCATAACCACCAATTCTCGGATGATTGTTCCCTCCGCAATCTATACTCCTCGGAATACCCAAAGCAAGAAGTCGTTCATATAAAATCTCTTCGCCGGTCAAAACTGGAGGAGGAGATTTCCGCACAACTACATTCCTTTTAAAATTTCTCTTGTTGTGTCGTAATGCATCATCAACAGGAAGAAAACGACGATGACAATCAAACCAACTCGTCTTTCTTCCATGTTTCAACTGAAAAGCATCTGTTTCTTCCATGCAATATGGACAAGCCAATCGACCATGCGTTGTCCATCCAGATAACATACTATAAGTTGGAAAATCACTTATTGTCCACATGAGAGCACCTCGTAACATAAAATTTTGTCTCCTCGAGACATCTTACGCTTGAACTCCATTCCATAATTCTTTTAATTCTTCAATAAGTGGTTGAAGAAATATATCCAAACTTCTTTTCGGATGATTAGGCTCGGGAAACATTATTGTTAAAAATAAAAATTCCCGTTTCATGCACATATCCGGTGGTAAGTTGTAAGGTGTCACTATAACTGGCCACAATGAATAATTCTTTCCAGAAATTCCAAATGGATTAAAACCATCGGTACAAAGGCCTAAATAGACATTTTGACTCTCAGCCGCAAAATCAGGGTATACCTTGCTAAAGTGTTTCCACGCCTCACCATCTGAGGGATGACACATCTCTCCTTCCTGACTTGAATGCTCAGCATGCCATCTCATGTCGCTTGCGGTCTCCACAGATTGATACAATCTTTTTAATCTGTCTGTAATTGGTAAGTACCACATACGACGATATGGAACCGATTTTCCATTCTTTGTTAAATAAAACCGATCTTTTCCACAAAATAGACAATTACTCATCTCCGATGTCTCTCTCCAAAAAATCATGCAATTGTCTTGACAAACATCAATCTTTTGATATGGCAATAAACCCAAAGATCGCATCATCTTCTTTGACTCATAATAGGAGTCTACTGCATTATTATCTTCTGGCAAATAATCTCTTACTAATTGCAATATCGAATCCATGCAATTCTCAGACAAATTATTTTCAGTCTTCAAATTCATCAAACGTGCAGACAGAGATAACTGTGATAAACCACTCCTACAACCATCATAAAGTGGATTCCTAGCACTTTCTAGCATTTCAAAAAAACTTTTTGCTTCTTCATTCGGATCTTCTTCAATATTTTCGTTTCTTTCACGGAATACATTTTGCACCATTTCCACATAGGGGTTCATTTCTACATCTTGAGAAGACTCAAATTCATCATGATGTATAGTGCCCCTAAAGTTTTCCACAACATTACTAGATCGTGGTGCAAATTTTTCTCCATGACATAACCACATGAAATAATTCGGGGTAAATCCTCTTAAATAAAGATGCTTCCAAACAGTTCTCTCATTAACAAATTTTTCATTCTTGCATTTGACACATGGACAAACCAACGTACCCGTTTCTTTATAAACTTGTTGATTCGTCGCCATTGTCATAAACTGTGTGACGCCTTCTATAAACTCTTTCGATACGCTTTGAGATTCTGGATCAATTCTTCTGTACATCCATTGTCTAGAATCGAAAATGTACACATGGACAAACCAACGTACTCGTTTCTTTGTAAACTTGTTGATTCGTCGCCATTGTCATAAACTGTGTGACGCCTTCTATAAACTCTTTCGATACGCTTTGAGATTCTGGATCAATTCTTCTGTACATCCATTGTCTAGAATCGAAAATGTTCGATCTTGATGAAGATGCCATTATATCGCAAACACTATAGAAGTTATGGGGTGAAAAATATGAGAGTAGCTTATGAAAAACGGATCAATGGTTGAGGGGTTAAATAGATTATTTAGGAACGGATTAGGAACGGATTAAGGACTAAGAGACTAATTTTCCGAAAAATCGTCCCTAAACCGTCCCTAAATCTTTTTTTGAAGTCCTAAATTTAGGGATGGTTAATTTTGGAGACGGCGGACCATCCGTTTCCAATTTTGGAGATGGCGGACCATCCGTTTCCAATTTTGGAGACGGCGGACCATCCGTTTCCAATTTTGGAGATGGCGGACCATCCGTTTCCAATTTTGGAGACGGATGGTTTGCCGTGTCTAATCGGTTCCCATTTAGAAACGGATTAGACACGACTCCTCGGTACCCAAATTTGGGGACGGATTAGTGACGGATTTCATCGTTCGTCCCTAATCCGTGTCTAATCCGTTTCTAAATTTAGAAATGGAAATGTCGGTTCCTAAATTCCGTCCCTAATTTCCAATTTTCTAGTAGTGGTTGTATGATTGCTCGGAACAAGCAAAACTACGAAAGCAAATTGCATAAGGGTAGATTGGACCGAGAAATAGTTACTCGGGTTGACCAATTACTCTATAAGGTCCCTCGAACGAGTAAATATTTTGCTCGGGTCCAATAAACCTACTTGGTAAATTGCTAAAGACCAGTGTTGTAAAAGTCGCTAGGCGCTAGTCGGACGGTCCGTCAGCGCCTAGCGACTAGTCGAATTAGTCGGCGACTAGTCGGTGACTAGTTGTTTTTATTTTTTTTATTTTTTTTTACTTTTTTTATTTTTTATGCAATAACAAAAAAATTTATAACATAAAATATAAAGTCTTACCAAATCATAACATAAAGTTTTACCAAACCATAACATAAACAAGTTCATAAAAATAAAGTCTTAGCAAACCATAGCATAAACAAATACACAAAAATAACAAAAACATTAAAATTTAAACATCCATTCCTTGCTCTTGAATTCCCACCTCTTCACATGGTTCGTAGTCAACGTCAAGCAAATCACAAAAACCCTCTTGCAATTCAATATCATTATCTTCAATATTCAAACTTGTAGGTGAAGCATCATCATCCATCGTATCATCGAGATCTTCTTCAAAAAGCCATGACTGAATATTGGTAGAATCACTAGCTAAGAGCACATCAACTTTTGTATTTGCAACCCTTTTACGCCTGTTGAACAATTTTGCATTGTTAATAGCATTCATCGCAGTACCTGATTCATACAACCACCTAGCGCAAAGTTCCCGAACATTGTGTGTTCTTTCCTTGAAAAGTGTCTCATTTATGTTTTGTTGTCTTGTTTTCTTGCCCAAAGAAGCCTCAGGATTGATGGGATTAGCAAATTTATCCATCGGACCAAGAAAATGAATCGTCCTCTCATTCTCCAATTCTCGCAATTCATTGAGTCCATGTTGCCCATCAATATCCACTTGTGCTCTAAACACTCTCTCTTCTTGTTTCTTTTTATTTTTCTTGTCTCTTACTTCCAACACAACCTTCTTGCAACCATGACAGTAGGGGAGTTGGTGATTTCTCTATAATCTTAGGCGTATAGATTGGATGAAAAAATGGTGGTAGAACAAAGAGAGCTTTCCAAGCAAAGTTCAAAGGACTAAAGTTTGGACAGAAGCAAGACACTCATAAGAAATCATTTTTGTGAAATCAAATTTTTGACCTAAAGGGAAGAAATGGTGTTCTATTTGTTAAAAAAAGTAACCATTTCAAAACCGAGGCGAGGCGACGAAGCTCGGCGAGGCGAGGCGACGAAGCACGGGCGACACAGAGCACGGTGAGGCGAGGCGACGAAGCACGGGCGACACAGAGCACGGCGAGGCGAGGCGACGAAGCACGGGCGACACAGAGCACGGCGAGGCGAGGCGACGAAGCACGGGCGACACAGAGCACGGCGAGGCGAGGCGACGAAGCACGGGCGACACAGAGCACGGCGAGGCGAGGCGACGAAGCACGGGCGACACAGAGCACGGCGAGGCGAGGCGACGAAGCACGGGCGACACAGAGGCGAAAACGAAGCACCGAAACACAGCTGCACAGGCGAGGCGACACAGAGCACAGCGAAAACGAAGCTCCCTCCAACCCTAAACGAAACAACCCCAAACGGCGTCGTTTTGGGGAAAACAAATTTAAAAAAAAAAACGCCTGCGCGGCGATTTTTCCGTTAGTCGGCCGCCCAGGCGCCGCTTCCACCCCGATTAGTCGCCGGCCGACTAATCCAGCCGATTCTGCTGTTTTCGGGTCGGGCTCTTGCCGCCGACCGACTAGTCGGCGCCCAGGCGGCCGCCCAGGCCGCCGTTTACAACACTGCTAAAGACTAGTCAGGCCAAACAATATGTTGCTCGAACCTGAGCACTTTCTCAAGTAATGGTTGATTAGGCTGATCAGGCGACTACTTATACCGAGTTTTACTTTAGTATAACTCAAAGAGTGGGTGAGTAATGTGACTGCTAGGCCAAGCAACCTGTCACAGAAGAGAGCCATTACTTAATAATTAAATTCTAAAATGTCAATTAACTAATGAGTTTTCCGTAAAAAGTAGATATAATTGTCAGAGACTCTTTTATTTGGAACAACCTAATTATAAGGAGATGTATAAGTTTAGATTCGGTGAGTGTAATCTACAACATATGATGTACAATGGGAGTCACGATTAGATCGTACATATGTCTAAACTATCTAAGGATACATATCTTAATTGTTGACAACCATGAGGGATGAATGAACTTCACTACGTCCATATGAACAACATGCTACCAAGAGACTATGTGATTTAGTGTCACTAGGAGATTGCACGTTTAACCAAGTTAAATGTGTTTAAAATGCGATCTGACTACCAAAGGCTCATTCGCATTAAAAGGCATTAAGTAACTACTAATAAGAAATAAAATTTCTAATGCCATAGTTGTATTAATTAGTGGTAGCGTTATTTAGATGAATTCCATATATTAATGATGTATATATATATATATATAAAAGAATGTTGTTACATTTTGTTTTTTTCCTGTCAGTTTTACAGATTTTCTTGATAAGTGAAAAATAATATCTTCCATTTCGTTAAGATCGATACTAGAACTCAACATGTTGGTAGGATCCAACTTTGAAGATTGGTACAAACCCTAAGGATGGTTCTCATGCCCAAGAAGCTTATCGATACGATCAACAAGCCAACCATGGTTTTACCCACTACTGATGACGTTGATGTCGTTGTTACTTATGTGAAGCAAGTGGATGTTATGATCACCTCTTAGTGCATTATCCTGACATGAATGAGTTTTTATCTCTAGAGTTAGCATCAAAACATGAGATTATCACACTTCTTAAAAGGGTGTATGGATCATAGAGTAGGACGACCAAATTTCAGCTATCGAATACTCTATTTAAGTCAATGATAGCTCCTAAAACGCATGTTGGACCCCATGTTCTTGGGATGATATAATCTCATTGAAAAACTTTTGAAGTTCGGGTTAATTTTTTGCGATTTGGGATAGGATTAAATCCTACAGTCTCTCCTTGATAATTTTCCCAGTTCATTGTTTATGTTAAATGAGAAAAATGGATATCGAGTTGCCTGAGATATTGAATCTCTTAATAGATTATGAGAATCAAACATTCAGAGGTGTACCAAAGGCTGTTAGGCCTTTGATAATTGTTGGCTCATCTTCAAAGAAGAGGAAGAGTATAAACTTGGCTAAAACAACTATTACATGACTAAGGATGGTTCAACCAAACACAAAGACAAAGAGGACAAGGTAAATCATGTCGATGTAGAATGCTTCTTCTGCAAGAACAATAGGAATTGGAAGAGAAACTGCAAGGAGTATCTTACGTCTTTGAAGGAAATAAAATAAGATATGACTCTAACGGAAAGTGTTTTCATGATTTCACTTGTTGTTATTCATTCAACTATGTGGATATTAGATACCGATTGTAGTTTTAATATCTACAATATGTTGTAGAGGCTGAAAATCAGTAGAAAGCTGGGAAATAGAGACATAAATCTACAAGTTGGGAATGACACAAGCGTTACAACACTAGCTATATGGATAGTTTTTTCTAATGATTACGGGCAAGACGTTGTATTTAGAAGACACTTATTATGTTAATAAATATATTTCGATCAATATTTCTATTTCTAACTTCATAGATGTCGATTTAAAAGTGTCTTTACTGATAACATTTGCTGAATATTTCATAATGACGCGTTATTTGCAAATGGTTACTTATAACACGTCATTTATGTTTTATTTGAAAATGTTGAGTTAATTACATGCATGTTTTCGACAATAAGAAAGAAATGGATTATCATATGAATGAGAATTTTCTTTGGAGTTGTAGGCTCGATCTTATCAGGGAGAAATGGTTAACTCGCTGCACCATGATAGATTTCAAGGATAATATGATTATGAATCATATACAACTTGTGAATTCTGCCTTCGAGGAAATATGATCAAGTCTTCTTTAACGGAAAAATAACAAAGAGAAACAAAACTCTTAGGACTCGTACATAATAATGTATGTAGTCTAGTGGAAGTTCGAGCTAAAGGAAAGTATTCATACTTCATTATGTTTATCGACGATATGTTACAGTAAGGGTTGATGTATCTTACGAAATACAAATTTGCGTCTTTTGAAATGCTTAAAAGAATCTGTAGTGAAATGGAGAAGCAAATGGGGGGAAAGGTCATCAAAATATTGAGATCTGACCATGGAGGGAAATACCTGAGTCACCAATTCACAGATTTTCTACGACAAATTAGATTTTGTCGCAGTAGACTTATCTTGGAACGTCGTAGAATAACATTGTTTTGGACAGAAGAAATCGCACTCTATTACATATGGTGTGATCTATGATTGAGTTCATTGATCTTCTAATTAACTTATGGGGTGGCATTTTAGAAGCAGTCGCTAATTTGTTAAACAAAGTTCACTCAAAAGCAGTATCTAAAATTCCACATGAGAGATGGATATGGGGTTGAACGGTTTTCATCAAGAGGCTGCAATCAGACAAGTTTGACATTAGATTCGATAAGTTTTGTTTTATCGGATATCCCAAGGAAACTATGATATATTATTTCTATCTCCTATATGAACACAAAATGTTTATTGCTAGAGGTGCAACCTTTTTGGAAAGAGAATTTATTATGGAAGAAAATCATGGTGATGAAATAATTCTTGATTAAATTCGAGAATCCATGGAATCGACACAAGCTCAAGATTGGTTAGAAGAACTAAGGGTTGGTTGTTCGAATAGTTCCTAAAGAGACTTGGGAGATACGGTCTATTTTTTGGGAATAAGGATCTATTGAGATAGATCTAAGAGGCTCTTAGAATTCTCCTAGTTTATGTACATTTATACCATTATGCGACGATATAATATGATAAATTCTAAGAAAAGCTATCTTCTAATATGTATAGGAATTTCTCTCTCTCGGAAGGATTTTTCTAAGACTTAGGATGAGAGAGAATGCATGAGTAGGATCCTGTAAACTAGCGCGATGGGAGCTATCATGTATACTATAATGTGTACACTGATAATTTGAAATCTGAATAATTGATTAGAATGAGCCTAAACGGCTATATGTACAAAATAGAACATTAGACCTAATTACAACATTAGACCTAATTACAGAAATTACGTTTCTACCCTTTTTACATGTATATCCTTTACACGCCCCCTCAAGATGGAGCACCCGTGGTGAGTCCAATCTTGGAGCATAAGACCTCAAATGGTAGTCGCGGAAGAGGCTTCGTGAGAATGTCTGCAGGCTGATCAGCGGCTCGAACATGAGTGACCCGAAGAGTGTTCAACTCAACCAAGCCGCGAACGAAGAGATAGTCGAGAGCCAAGTGTTTCATCCGAGAATGGAAAACCGGCTTGGCACTGAGATATGTTGCTCCAATGTTGTCGCAATAGATGGTGGGTGGTGATGATGACGTGACTCCAAGCTCAGATAATAACGCAATGACCCAGAGGACCTCTGCGGCGGTGGACGCAATAGATCGGTATTCAGCCTCTGTAGATGAACGGGAAAGTCCGGATTGCTTCTTAGACGACCAGGAAATAGGATGCGCACCAAGGAAGAGAAGATAAGATCCGGTGGACTTGAGATCATGAGAATCTCCAGCCCAGTCTGCATCGGTAAATGCATGTAAGGAGAGGGTGTTGTGCGCGGATAAGAAGATACCTCGATCCTTCGTGCCAGCGAGATAGCGTAGGACTCGTTTCACGGCTTGCCAATGAACATCCGTGGGAGCATGCATGAATTAGGACAGCTTGTTGACCACAAAGCTTACATCCGGTCGTGTGAGAGAGAGGTATTGTAGGCCACC
>CM071864.1:37870545-37937361 GCA_036759665.1 Gynandropsis gynandra | reverse complement strand
AATGTCTCATGATAGTCGATGCCCGGTCTTTGGTGAAACCCCTTTGCAACAAGTCGAGCCTTGAATCGTTCCACAGATCCGTCTTGTTTTCGTTTGATGCGAAACACCCATCGACAACCAACGATATTCTTTGCTTGAGTGGCTGGAACAAGCTGCCACGTTTCATTGCGATGCAAGGCTTGTAACTCGGCATCCATTGATGCATGCCACCGAGGATCCTTTAAGACTTGAGTGATATTTGCTGGTTCACTCTCTAACTGAGCAACAAGAGCAGATCGGTTATTGTGCTTAGAAACATTACTCTTTGAACGAGTAACCATCGGGTGAGAATTGGTTCGAGGACGTTGTGGTGGCACGTCCAAGATGTTGAGCTCAGGAGATTGTGACGATGTTGGTGGCGCACCATCAGTAGGAGTCGGAGATCGAGAGACAATATCCGAGGTTTGCAGCGGCGAAGGATCCGAGTTTAGGGGCTGAGACGACAATGGAGCAATGAGCGGCGGCGAGAAGGATGGTATAGGGTTGACGCTTGGTTGAGGGGTGGTAACGGTGGTTGGCTGTTTGGTTTGTGGGAATAATTTAGTAGGGTCGGCAAAGGGATGGCTAGACTCAAAGAATTGAACATGACGTGAGACAAAAATGCGTGACCTAAGAGGATCAAGACAAACATATGCACTTTGGGTGGATGAGTACCCAAGGAAGACACATGGATCAGATTTCGGTTCTAGTTTGTTGGCTGTATAAGGTCGTAACCATGGGTAACATAGACATCCAAAGACGCGAAGCTTAGAGTAGTTTGGTGGTTGTTGGAAGAGACTCATAAGGGGAGGACATACTAAGAGTAGGGGTCGGGAGACGGTTAATGAGATAGACCGCTGCACAAAATGCATAAGACCAATAGGATAAGGGCATAGAGGAGTGCGTGAGAAGAGAAAGACCGGTTTCTACAATGTGCCTATGTCGTCTTTCAGATATACCATTATGTTCGGGAGTATGAGGTGGAGATGTGAAATGCGAAATGCCATGAGAGGATAGGAAAGAACGCAAGGCAATGAATTCACCTCCATTATCGAAATAAAGTGTTGAAATGCATTTGTTGAATTTGTTTTCAACAAGTGATTTGAATTGAATGAATGTGTCACGGACTTGGGATTTGGTTTTGAGTGGATACAGCCATGAATAACGTGTAAAGTGATCTACGAAAAGGACATAATATTTAAAACCATCAACGGAATAAATAGGAGATGTCCAAACATCGGAAAAGATCACTTCAAGTGGACGAGAAGTGATAAGAGTAGAAGTTGAAAACGATAATTTGTGGCTTTTATTACGACAACAAGCATTGCAAAACACATGAGGAGAATCCTGAGACAACGGTAAATCAAAAGTTTTGATAACTTTATTCAAAATGAAAGACGACGGATGACCTAAATGGGAATGCCACTCGGACGAAGTGGTCTTGACACTATAAAATGCATGAAAAGGAGACGAGGTACTTGATGAGACGTCGAGGTACTTGATGAGATGTCTTGATGTGATCTTTCGCGCTTAGTGTAGTGAATAGATATCAAACAAATCCCGATGAAAAAACTGGAAATTGGTGAAAATGATATTTATATTTTGTGGTAAATTATATTTTCCAAAAAATGCATGCTATGTAGTTGTTCATTACAAATGCGGTAGAAAATGCTGCGAGTTATCGATCACAACTAGCTTTTTAGTTAATTATCAATCGCAACCAACTTTGCTACAATTTTGTGATAATCGTTTTGCAATCTATTGGTCCAATCATATGTTTCACAAACTCTCTAAGCATCTAGAAACTTTCTGATACGACCCGCCATGCTAGTAGAAAGTGATTTCGTTTGATTTTGCTCAATACTTGCCAAAAGAAATGATCAGTATAACTAATTTAAATTAAACAACAATTATACAATAAGCCCATAAGTTGGCCCAAACCCGAAAACAAAAAGGTTCAAACTCAATTCAATGCCCAAATTCAAAGCCTTTGATGAATTTCAGGTATACTCTTTTTTTTTTTTACATCGTCTCTAACCTCACCATTTTTCTGCGAACTTCAGCGGCTTAGCAGTAGCTGAAACGATTTGCTAAAACCCTAGTTCCTACTCACAAGAGAGGAGCATAAACTCAATTTATCACTTTTGATCTCATTTGTCTGAGGACCCTAGTTTCGTAGATATCCATTACTCCGATACTGGCTCTGGTCAATCTGGGCGTTTTCTTCCCCGAGAAAAATGGCGGGTCTTGTGGAGTCTCTTGTCTCCATATCCGGCTCTGTCTCCACGAGGTCTACGAAGGAGCGAGCCCGGATCTTCCGCCATGAAATTCCGGCGATCATCGAGAATTCCGGTGAGCATTTTTGTTTTGCCTGAAGATGTTTCTTGATTGGTTATCGTTGTTTAGATTGATGATGTGCTATTGTTTCCGTCTCTGATAACTGAATGTTGGTTCTAATCTTAATCAATTTGAACTTGTGTTCAACTTTTTCTTAACATTTTTTTTGTCTTTGGCCATAAGGAAAGAATAAAGTTGGGATTTGTTTCTGTATCTAGTAGTTGAACTTAAATGTATCCTTGGCAAAGACTTTTTTTTCTCCTGAAGAATATATCATGCATGAGTCTTAAAGTTTTCTGGTTTAGTCCGACTTGGATTATCAATTAAATCATACTTTTTCTATGTTAGTAATGTAATTCTGAACCTGTGCTTGCCCTTACATCATGTTTTTGAAGACAATCAAATAAAGTGTTTGAAAGTTTGTTCATGTGAACCTCTGTCCAATGAAATTGGATTTGATGGTTGTTATAGAAGGTCTGCCTGATACGACCAATCAGTTGGATTGTTCATTTTCTACTTTGAGATGCCCGTG
The DNA here is from genome assembly GCA_036759665.1 of Gynandropsis gynandra. NCBI lineage: Eukaryota > Viridiplantae > Streptophyta > Magnoliopsida > Brassicales > Cleomaceae > Gynandropsis > Gynandropsis gynandra. The sequence goes on along the minus strand of CM071864.1, from coordinate 37,934,474 downwards.
ACTGGATATATCTTTTGGTCTAATTGATCCCTTACAAATCTATTTTTATATTTACAATGTAGCCATAGCAAAGGGAGGATACTATCTGTTTAAGTTCAATATGGGTGTTACACCTAAAATGTGCATTTCACTGTATTTGCATGCTCTTAGCGAATGAAACTCAGCATGGGGTTTTCTTTTGATTTCGAATGTTCGAAATTCTTGCAGATTTGAGTTCTGATATTGCATCAGTTCTGGTCGATACAATATTTCAAACTTTGGTTATATATGATGATCGGGGTTCAAGGAAAGCTGTGGATGATTTGATTGTGAAGGCATTGGGAAATGTTATGTTTATGAAAACCTTTGCTGCAACACTTGTACAAGCTGTGGAAAAGCAGATAAAGTTTAGGTCGCACACTGGCTGTTACAGACTGCTAGCTTGGTCGTGTCTTCTTCTGGAAAAAAGTCAATTTTCCACAGTTTCAAAGAATGCATTGGTTAGAGTAGCGTCGGCACAGGCATCATTACTTCATGCTGTTTTGCAGACATCTTTCCGCCAGGGGAGGGCTTGTAGAAGAATTATTTTTCATTTGTTTTCTCAGGTTTGATCAGACGCTTAGCATGTAGCTAAAGTTGATGGAGAATGAACTGCGATTTAAAAGAATTTTTGTAATGATTTGCAGTCACAAGATCTCTATAAAACATACGTGGAAGAAATAAAAGATTCACGGATTCCATTCAAGGATACTCCCGATTTGTTAGGAATATTGATCGAGTTCTCTGCTTTATCACCGGCTTTATTTGAACAGGCAAAGGTCAGTCATATTTGAATTTTAATTTTGATATCCATTCTACTCCTAAACAATTCCCCAAAAAAAACTGTGCATATGTTGCTGCTAATTTTGATTTGTCTCTTCGAAAATTATTTTGGCAGGCAACATTTCTTGATACATATGTCAAAGCAGTTCTGAATTCCAGAGAAAAGCAGAAAAAGCAACTTAGTGAATGTTTCCAACCGCTCCTCATGCGACTATCCCATGAAGAGTTTCAAACTATAGTCCTTCCAGCAGCAGTGAAAATGTTGAAACGCAATCCAGAAATTGTTTTGGAATCTATTGGTGTTCTTTTAGCGAATGTGAACATTGATATGAGTAAGTATGCCCTGGAACTGCTCCCAGTAATATTACCGCAAGCTCGACACATTGATGAAGATAGGCGCCTCGGAGCATTGTCAACGATTAGGTCTTTAAGTGAAAAGTCAAGTAATCCTGATACTTTGGAAGCAATGTTTGCAGCAGTTAAAGCTGTGATTGGAGGTTGGTCTTTATTTCTTTGATTGGATATTTGATAATGTTTTCTATTAAAGATTCTGTTTCTGGTAAATTCCTAATTCAGTCCATGAGTTGGTGGAATTCCCTAGTCTATGGTGGTAAGTTGAGGGGCCAGGGTTGTGTAGCGTATCCTCCTAATTGATGATTGTTCATGTATATGTGGATTTGCGCTAATAGGTTCTGAAGGAAGACTTCAATCAACATATCAAAGAATAGGGATGATGAACACAGTGCAAGAATTGGCCAATGCTCCTGAAGGCAAACATCTTGGTAATTTGTCGAGGAAAGTTGTCAGCTTTCTCATATCCTGTTACAAGGATGAAGGTAATCTACTATTTGTTGGTTACCAATGGTTTACTAGATTGTATGAGAGGATGGGGCAGAAGTGCTTCTGTGAGCTAATTGTTGGTTGAAAGGTTATTGAATCATTTGATGTCCTCTTTGTCATTGGGTAACAATTTATGCGACACTGAACATCTGTATTTGGTTATATATGTTCCTTCGTTTTGTCATTACTTTGACTCACTTAACCTTTTGTTGTCATGCTGCTGAGTGCTGTTATGTATTTTGCATGACAGGAAATGAAGATGTAAAACTTGCAATTTTGTCAGCCATAGCATCCTGGGTATCACATTCTTCTGATGGTATTCAACCAGATTTAGTTTCTTTCATTGTTTTGGGCCTTAAGGAAAAAGAAGCTCTTAGGAGGGGGCATCTTCGTTTTCTACGGATCATCTGCAGAAATCCTGATATCATTTCACAGGTTTAGTTGCGCGTGTCATTTCTAGATTTTATGAGTTCACTCTTCCATTTTTGTAACTGTTGCTAACTAAGTAGTAAGGTGATATCTACTTCAGATATCAGGATTGCTGCCCCCTCTCATTCAACTTGTGAAAACGGGATTTACGAAGGCAGTACAACGGTTGGATGGGATATATGCTTTGCTTATTATTTCAAAGATTGCAGCTTGTGACATCAGAGCAGGTCTCGAGCTGATAATATAGCTCCCTATGTGTCATTTTCTTTACCCAACTGTCTCAGTTTATATTTATTTCCTCCTGAATAATTTCTGTTCATCTTCTTTCTGACTCCAGAGGATACTATGGTGAAGGAGAAACTGTGGACCTTTATATCTCAAAATGAGCCTGCCCTGGTGCAAATTATTTGGGTACTCTTTCCTATCGAATTTTTAGCTACTAATTCATTTTGAAAGGTGCACTGAGTTGGCTTTTTCCTTTTCTTTTCCCATTAACTGGCACATCACCATAGGCCTCAAAACTATCAAGTGAAGATAGTGTGGTGTGTGTTGACCTTCTTGAGGTTCTTCTTGTGGAACATTCACGCAGGTAAACCTCCCATCTGGTGCTTATAATTCATGCTTTTAAAATGTTGATAGAAATCTAAGTGTATATGCTGCTTGATGTTGTAGAGTTTTGGAAGTGTTCGCAATGAAATCACTTTCGCAGGTAAGCAAGCCTATTAAGGATATGTAAGAAATATTTACTTTTGTCAGTTGTATGTTATTAATTGAAATTGAATGTTTAATGAAGTGCTAAATAAAATTTAAACTATGAAAAACTCATGCAACAAAAAACAAGTGATAGACAATGTTAATATATAATTTTCACACAAAATCTGTAGTTCATATAAAATATTGTTTCTGCATAATATGAAAATGAGAATAATAAACAATTTAATAAATAATAAACCGTAACACATTAATCATTTTTTTAAGTCTGTAAAATAGGTATTTCTACATTTTAAAAACTGACGTCGTCATTGTTTCATTTATCTGACTTAAATAGGCATTTCTACATTTTTAAAACTGATGTCCTCATTGTTTCCTTTATCTGACTTAAATAGGTATTTCTACAATTTTGAAAAAGTGTGAAACTAGATGATCCCAAAAGAAATTTGAGTGTAGTGACTGTTTTTGTAAACTAAAGCCGATAAAGTCCGATTGGTTGTACTGACCTTAAACCCATTGTACAGTCTCTAAATTGCCTACCAATCATCATATGTCTGATTGTTTTTTGTTCAACTGAAATTTCATCTGTTGTTTGTTGCAGTTGCTTCTCTTTCTAATATGCCATCCAAACTGGAATGTTCGACAAAGAGCTTACAGTGCTGTAAAAAAGATCCTTATTTCGAATTCAGAGCTTGCTGATGCCCTTCTGATTGAATACTTGGATTTTCTTTCAGTAATTGGGGATCGAGTTAGTTCTTCTAGAACAAGGTACAAACGACAAGTCTATTTTCAACTTTTACTGCATTGTATGTCTTGAGCTAAAATTAAGTCAACTGCTATCAGTTTATGAATAATTTAGTGATCTAGTGACCTTTACTAATGATAAAAAACTTTCACGTGTTGTTCAAGAATGTAATAGTGAAGTTCTTTCTCTTTTTTCCTAATGCACATTGACGATTAGTCGACAATGGAACAAATATATCAGGAGTTGTTTATTTTATACTAAGAAAGCTAATGTGACTGTCCTCTAGTGACACGGATAATTCTGTGGATCCACAAGCCTCATCTGTCCCATCTGTGGAGGTTTTAGTGAGGGCTTTGATAGCAATTTCATCAGCAGCAGTAGCTGCAAGCCCAAGCACCTGGGTTGCTCGCAGCATACTCTGTTCACATCATCCAATCATAGTTGGTACTGGAAAAAGAGATGCAGTTTGGAGGGTAATCTCTATATCAACCTTATTCTTTGTAATTAAAGATGTGTAATGATTTTCCTTCTTATTGTTTCTTCTTATTATGCTATTTTGAATCCACACAGAGGTTGCGAAAGTGTCTCAGAACTCTTGGTTGTGATGTCACTGCCATTTTGCTGACCAGTATAGAAACTATTTGCCAGGTAATTCTGTTATCATATTTGCATCTTATGTGAGATGACATCAATAGAACCTGCTCTATACACTGCTGTCTACTAGCAGTCATTATGGTGCCACCGCTTTTTCAGAAGTTTTACACTATATTTTAGTGGTGGTAGTCTGTCTACTTATCAGCCACCATTCTAAGTGTCTTCTATGGTAGATATTCACTATGATCAAATGACTTTCTGAATTTTGTAATTTGTTTCTTCTATGCAACACGCTTTTTTTGTAACTTTCCATTTCAGAAGGTTTTGGTTGGTAAAAGGTCAACAATTTCACAAAGTTATGTATGTATTGACATTTGATTGTCATTGTTGCATTTTCTAGATATTGATTACTTGAAGTAATGTCTTATATTTTTCAGAGTCTGCTTGGACCAATGGGTCTAATGAGTTCCAAAACTCTTGAGCAACAAGCTGCAGTATATTCATTGTCTACCTTGATGACTCTGGCACCAGAGGATACATATGCATTGTTCAAGAAGGTAATACATTTGATGGTGATTTGTAAACCTAAATAATTATTTTGATTTTTCTACACATTTGCTGATGTCGAGGTCTTCTTCATGTTAGCATCTGCAAGAACTTCCAGATCGATTCTCTCATGACATGCTCACAGTTACTGACATTCAGGTAAATCTTATGGCATCTCATTGTATTTTCTTTTAGTTGATTATTCAGTTTCTATTTCTTTTTTCTTTCTTTCTTTCTTTCTTTCTCTCTCTTAACATTCTTATAAATTCATGTCATTCAACGATTACATTGATATGAAGTGGAGTTGACATTCTATACTGTACAATCATATGTTGTGTAATTATATCTGATCCTTTTGTATCTCTAGATTTTCAATACTCCTGAAGGAATGCTTTTAAGCGAGCAAGGTATTTATGTCGCAGAGACGATTGGTACCAAGTACACAAAGCAGGAGTCGGTACGTAACAACTTTTCTGCACTTTTTATTTATCGAGTTTGACATTATATTTAACAAAATTCATATGTTCTTGTTGTTTATCTCAGAACTCTAATCATTCTTTGAAGAAAGGATTGGCTGGTAGAGAAGCGGGAAATTCAGGCAAAAGGGATGCTGGGAGGACGTCAAAGAAATCTGGTAAATCCCTGTTTTCTTGGTGATCTCTGATTTGGTCAAAGTTCTCCCCTTCTTCTCTATATTCTTCAGTAATTTTGTGATTACAGACAAAGTTAAGACAGCAAAAGAAGAGGCACGTGAATTGATGCTCAAAGAAGAGGCCTCTACTCGGGAAAAAGTCTGTGTAATACAAAAGAACCTTTCTTTGGTGCTTCATGTACTTGGGGAAATGGCCCTTTCCAATCCTGTATTTGCTCACAGTCAATTACCTTCCATGGTATGTAAAACCTCGTTAAATGTTATTAGTTTTCTCGAAATTTTGATGTATCAATGTCGATTGCTTATTTAAACATAACTAATGCTTGCTTAGAGGAGAAATCCTTAGAATCGAAGAAACAATATTCTCTGCACTTGTGTTGGTAAGCTGCTTTCTCAAAACAAGAATCTGAGAAAGTGTGGACAATCTTTACTTGATGATATGCTAAAGTGTGGTTTTCTGAATCTAAACTTCAGAGGCATTTGATTTGTTTTTTAAGGGCTTTTACATTTCCTTCGAAAAAAAGTTCAACTGCTGGAAATATTCATCTTTCTTGCTTCTGTTAAATTTTTTGTTTATATTTTGATTATCACTCTTGTATATTTTGGTGGACTGAGCTGCATGATTGAAGCTACTCTAATGTATATTCTTTGTATAAATCTTGGACCAAGCTCTTATTAATCGTTTTTCTCTTTATCAGGCCAATTTTGTAGATCCTTTGCTGCGATCTCCTATTGTAGGTGATGCAGCATTTCAGACCTTGGTGAAGCTTGCAAGGTGTACAGTTGAACCACTATGCAACTGGGCATTTGACACTGCAACTGCTATACGGTTGATTGCGGTCGATGAAGCCCATCATGTATCTGATTTATTGACATCAGTTGACAATGGTGAAGCGAATGGGAATGCATCTATGGGTCTTTTTGAAAGAATTGTAAATGGATTATCCATATCTTGTAAATCAGGACCACTTCCTGTGGATTCATTCACTTTTATTTTCCCGGTATGTTTTACTTGTTATTTATGTTGGATTAACTTAAGTTCTACTCTCATTGCTTCATTGAGCTTTTGGTATTTGGTCTCTTCAGATACTGGAGAGAATTTTGCTTTCACCAAAACGGACAGCACTCCATGACAATGTGCTTCAAATTCTCTATATGCACATGGATCCACTACTACCACTTCCAAGGCTCCGGATGATATCAGTTGGGTGCCTCCAACTTTGACAAGTTTTACATAATTTTATAGTATATTCGTTTGTGGTGCATGGTTATATTTTTGTACTCTTATAATCTTTTCTGATTGTTCAATCAGACATTGTCTTATTAATTCAATTGATTTCAGGTTTTGTGTGTAACATCTCAAATATTTTCTTTGCAGGTTCTTTACCATGTTCTTGGAGTTGTTCCTGCATATCAAGCATCGGTTGGACCAGCACTGAATGAATTATGTCTTGGCCTGCAAGCAGATGATGTTGCACATGTATTTATTTTTCTTCTGTGTGTATATTGTCTGTACCAATTTCTTTGTTAGAATCTGCTGTTTATCTTTAATTTAATATTTACAGGCACTTTATGGGGTATATGCAAAAGACGTTCATGTCAGAATGGCCTGCATAAATGCAGTAAAGTGTATTCCAGCTGTTTCCAGATGCTCACTTCCTCAGAATGTTGATATTGCAACAAACATTTGGATTGCTCTACATGATCCTGAAAAGGTTAACTTTCCTAGTTTATTTTCTTTGTTTATTTATTAGCTTGCTTTATTGTTTGTATGATCACAGTTGGTAATATTGTCACAATCAGGTGTTAACCAGCTAACTGTGATAGTTAAATGCTTCTTGATTCTCAAGTTATTTCAGTTAACTGGACAATGTGACGATAAATTTCTTCATTTTCTGTTGTATTTCACTGATTAGCAAATCTTATTTTTGATGTCTCGTATGGTTGCAGTCAGTAGCAGAAGCTGCAGAGGATGTATGGGCCAACTATGGATATGACTTGGGGACTGACTATTCTGGAATCTTCAAAGCACTTTCTCATATAAATCTTAATGTGCGTTTAGCTGCTGCAGAAGCATTGGCTGCTGCTTTGGATGAGAACCCAACAACGATACAGGTAATGCATTCTTTAAACCTTTGTTTTATCTAATCATAACAAGATTTTAATGTTAAAGAATGAGTAAAAATTTCAGGTATCTTTGTCGACTCTATTTTCAATGTACGTCCACGATGCTGCTTCTGGTGAGGTTGGCGTAGATGCTGGTTGGATAGGCAGGCAGGGGATAGCCTTAGCATTGCAATCTGCTGCTGATGTGTTGACAACAAAGGATCTTCCTGCGGTCATGACATTTCTGATATCACGTGCTCTGGTATTTCTTCTCATCCTGTCACATGAGTGCTTGTGTGATATCCGAATGATGCTAAAAATGTTAGCCGTGTTGGAAGCAAATGGAATTACAATTTTATCACCAAGAAACTCAATGTTTATGTTTCTTTTGAAGACTATATATAGCTTGAAGGTCCTTCACTAAATACTAGTTGCTGTAAAAATAAATGGGAATTCTTAATTTATGCCCTTTTAAGTGCAGGCTGATCCTAATGCAGATGTTCGTGGAAAAATGATAAATGCTGGTATCATGATTATTGACAAGCATGGCAAGGAAAATGTTTCATTGTTATTCCCCATCTTCGAGAATTATTTGAATAAAAAGGTTTGGTTCTAAAAGCCTCTCTGATGCACTGTATATTTCTTCATTTTTGTTAGTTGCTTTGAGCTTCAAAATGTGATTGATCATGCAGGCGTCAGATGAAGAAAAATATGATCTGGTCCGCGAGGGTGTTGTTATTTTTACTGGTGCACTAGCAAAGCACCTGGCAAAAGTAATAGGCTCTACCTTCAGTTTACTTATTTTCTTCTATATTTTTTGCATTTATCTGTGGCATAAATATTCCATAATGATTCAGGATGATCCTAAAGTCGATACTGTGGTGGAGAAGTTATTGGATGTGTTGAACACACCTTCAGAAGCTGTACAGCGTGCAGTGTCAGCATGCCTTTCGCCACTAGTGGCATCCAAACAGGTATGTTTTCTAGAATTAATTTGAGAAAGTATTAAAGAAATAACTCGGGTCTTCTCCCAATTCATTACAGGATTGTCTTTAAGTGTTAAATATTGAGTCACGATAAACAATTCATTTTTTGCTAGGACGATGCCCCTGCACTTGTTTCTAGGCTTCTGGATCAGCTAATGAAGAGTGATAGATACGGTGAGCGTAGAGGAGCAGCTTTTGGACTTGCAGGAATAGTAATGGGGTTTGGAATTAATAGCTTGAAGAAGTATGGTATTGCAGTCACTTTGCAAGAAGCTCTTGCAGACAGGTTTTTCTTATGCCCTATTGGTTATCTCTCCAACCAACATCAAATGTATTACTTTTGGAATTTATGCTGTCTTCTGTTTCATTACTCTTGTTGGTTGTCATGTCTTTGAATACCATGCTATTCATTTGAAAGTTCATGTTGGAATGGGTTTGTCCATTACTTATTCATTTTGGTGGCAAGGAACCAATTCATGTGGGGCCTCCACTACCTCAGGCTCGAGTTCTGTATGTTGTGTGATATATCTCTGCATCAGATATTGTACATGAAAATTCATGATTGTGGCCTACTGTATCTTGCGTTACTTATTATGTCCCAATATTGATTTGACTTTAATAAGAATATTTTTATGTCTTGTTAAATTCTTTTGTTTTGGCTGCAGAAATTCTGCAAAACGCCGTGAAGGAGCTCTGCTTGCATTTGAATGTCTCTGTGAGAGGCTGGGAAAATTGTTTGAACCGTAAGTGAACTTCTTAGTCTTGATTATGCCAAAAAGACAGTGTACGTTGTTGCTGATTTTCTAGATATAATATTTCATTCTGTTGATTCAGGTATGTGATCAAAATGTTGCCGTTACTTCTGGTATCATTCTCTGATCAAGTCGGAGCAGTTCGAGAAGCAGCAGAATGTGCTGCTCGTGCTATGATGTCTCAATTAACTGCATATGGTGTGAAGCTCATCCTGCCATCTCTGCTTAAGGTGATGGGCCATGTTTTTTCGATTTTCAGTTAGCTTAAGTATTTTGTGTAAATTTTATTTTGTTTTATGGCTTTATGTTGTGCACATGATTGTCACTTTATATTTAGGTTACCTATGTTTGTATTGTTATTTTTTGTTTTTGCATGTTAATGGTGGAAGATGTAAAGGGTTCCTTATTTTCTAGTTTGTTTGTGGATCGATGATTGTATCTTAGACAGATCTGTGTTCTAGCCAGTTTGTGTTGGGTTTGCTTAGGAATAGGCTTCGGCAATGACTATCCAGATAATTGGGTGTCCTTTGTGTGTTTTGTTGGTCTGACACGACAGTTCTCTTTTCCGTTGAATACTTCTCTTTTGATAGGGACTTGAAGATAAGGCTTGGAGAACTAAGCAAAGCAGTGTACAGCTTCTTGGTGCTATGGCTTACTGTGCTCCCCAACAGTTGTCCCAATGTCTTCCAAAGATTGTACCAACACTTACAGAGGTGTGTTGTAACACTTACGTAAAACAATTCCCTGGTAATTAAGCCTAGAGCCTAATTGCATAACTCTTATTGATGCAGGTTTTGACAGATACACATCCAAAAGTCCAATCGGCGGGACAGATGGCACTTCAGCAGGTTGTACTCAATTGCATAACTGTTTCCCATATTTTTCACAGAAACTTTCCTGACTTGAGTTTCTTGTCCACCTCTGTTTTTAGGTTGGAAGTGTCATAAAGAATCCAGAAATTTCCTCTCTTGTTCCCACTCTTCTTATGGCCTTAACGGATCCCAATGAGTACACACGACATTCTCTTGATATCCTTCTTCAGGTATGCGTTCTGTGTTTATTGATCACCCTGAGGTTGTACTTTTGCACTCTGCTTCATTGTTTGTAAGCTTTTAACTTCTTTTGCAGACAACTTTTGTTAATACAGTTGATGCCCCTTCACTTGCTCTGCTGGTGCCAATAGTGCACAGAGGATTGAGAGAAAGGAGTTCTGAAACTAAAAAGAAAGCTGCTCAAATAGTTGGTAACATGTGTTCTTTAGTGACTGAACCGAAGGATATGATTCCTTACATAGGACTGCTCCTTCCTGAAGTTAAAAAGGTTCCCCGTTGTCCTTAATCAAAATGAAATAATTATCTAAAAGCACTGGCTATTAATTTAATTGAATACTGAAATGACAGGTTCTTGTGGATCCGATCCCAGAGGTGCGTGCTGTTGCTGCAAGGGCTGTTGGATCACTTATCAGAGGAATGGGAGAAGATAATTTCCCGGATCTTGTCCCATGGTTATTTGAAACTCTCAAATCTGATACTAGCAATGTCGAAAGGTCTGGAGCTGCACAGGGATTGAGTGAGGTATATAGGTTAAGATATGTTTTGTTCAATTTTGCACAATATATTTGAGCATCTCCTTTTTTTTCGGTATTATTTATTATCTTCCCATTAGTTTGAAATCTTTTCATCTTAATATTTTAATAGGTCATTACAAGATTTTTAAAATTCCCGTTTCTTGTTGTTTATCGAAATAATAAAAGACGTTTTGTTTTTGTTGTTATTGCTGATTCTTTTTGTCGGGTTGCATCTTGGACTATTTTAAATACATTTTACGCCGATGGATTGACCAGAGTTCTTGTATTGTGTCGCAGTTTTCGAATCACTTATCTCAACTGTCTCTATTTTTTGCTCAACTCTCTTTCCTACATACTTCAGGTCTTAGCAGCTCTTGGAACAGAGTACTTTGAGGATGTGCTTCCAGATATCATTCGGCAATGTTCTCATCAGAAAGCTTCTGTTCGTGATGGATACCTGACACTCTTCAAGGTAATTTCAATGGTCCTATGGTTTCTTATCTACTCGAACTTTGATATCTGTGCTTTGTTTAATTCTTTTGCTTTGTTGATTGCAGTACTTGCCGAGGTCGTTGGGTGCTCAATTTCAGAACTACTTGCAGCAAGTATTACCGGCTATTTTGGATGGTGAATCGAGTTCTTTATAGAAGACATTTATATTCTAAACAGCTTCTAATCAATTTTTGAATTCATTATGCATCAAAATATTTATATTGTGTTATGATGCTTCAGGTCTTGCTGATGAGAACGAATCTGTCCGTGATGCTGCTCTGGGGGCTGGCCATGTACTGGTGGAGCACCACGCGACAACGTATGATTTCCTATCCTCTGTTTTTCTTCAGAGTTCTCATCCTCCGTTTTCCTTTCTGAGTGTTTTATGGAGACACATTTTTCTAAGTTGCTTTGATAGTGTCTTGCATTTGTCTATCAGTTGATATGGCTTGCACACCTATCTAATCTATTTCTTAACATTGTGTTGCTCTAGAGCAATATCATTTTTCTTGAAGAATCTGTTCATCTCAAATGAGTAGTAATCTCTAAAGAATTATATGGGAATATTGTTGCAAGAACTTCGATTGACTGTTCTTGTATGATCCTGGGTATCCTCTTTCTAGAAGTCGATGATTCTATAAGGCATTTATATGTAGCAACTTTTTTTTACAGGTCTCTGCCTCTTCTTCTTCCAGCTGTTGAGGATGGTATCTTTAATGACAATTGGCGAATTCGTCAAAGTTCTGTGGAACTCCTTGGAGATCTATTGTTCAAGGTTTTCTTTAGCATCTTTCTGAATTTTATTTGTTTATCATGCCTCTCCGAGTCTTCAATCACTGTGTAAGAATACCGTGAAACGAAACAGCAGCATGTGTCATCCTTTAAGCTTCTCACAGACCTCATAAATCTCACTTATTGTGTATCTAGTCTTATTGGGACAAAAGTGTACGGGAATGAAAATTTTATTAATAGGTCTTCAGCCTAAGAGTTTTGTTGAAGAACTTCTCAATTAGGTGTGAACTGATGTGGGATCTTACTTCTTCATATATGTTTTTTGTTTCTCTAGGTTGCTGGTACATCAGGGAAAGCTTTGCTGGAGGGTGGAAGTGATGATGAAGGTGCAAGCACTGAAGCCCAAGGTCGTGCAATTATTGATGTTTTAGGGATGGACAAGCGCAATGAAGTCCTTGCCGCATTATATATGGTTCGGACTGATGTCAGTGTGTCTGTGCGCCAGGTAATGCTGTTCACACTGACTGTACCTACTTGTCTTTTCTTAGTGACATAAATTTTGAGACAACAAAAAATTCCGTTCGATCCAGGCTGCGCTACATGTTTGGAAAACCATTGTAGCAAATACACCGAAGACATTGAAGGAAATAATGCCAGTTTTGATGAATACTTTAATCTCATCCCTGGCATCACCATCCTCTGAGAGGCGACAGGTTGGAATTATACTCTTAGCTTTTTCCCTAGTGTTTCAACCTGAAGTTACTTAAGGCTGTTGCACGTTATAGGTTGCAGGAAGAGCACTTGGAGAGCTGGTCAGGAAGCTTGGTGAAAGGGTGCTTCCTCTTATCATTCCAATTTTATCACAAGGGCTTAAGGATCCAGATTCGGGCAGAAGACAAGTAAACCTCGCAATCATGATATAATTTAGCTTTCCATTACTTAAAGAAATTGGTCAAGGTTTTGTTTACTTGCTATTTTTTTGATCTGGTTTATTGTGTGGGCAAAACTAGCTGAGCTAGCATGTGGATCGTGAATTTACTTTGTTCATGTATGTTTATCTGGACAAAACAGCTTTCTAACATTTTAGTTGGTTACACACAATTTATGTGCTTATCTCATAAAATTATTGAGGCTAGATATGATGAACAAACCAATGTAGTCGTTGGGGTGCCTAGATCTGTTATCAAGAGGGGGATTTTCTGTTATTCTATGACTTTTGGGCTGATATGATAATACATGACTGTCAGGGTGTTTGTATTGGCCTGAATGAAGTGATGGCGAGTGCTGGTAAGAGTCAGTTGCTAAGTTTCATGGATGAACTCATTCCTACCATTCGGACAGCACTTTGTGATAGGTTTGCCTTCCTTCTGACTCCAGTTCTGTATAGTTTTTTTTTAACTTTTGCGCTCCTCAATTTAATCACCAAGCAAGTGGATGTATTCCTTCTAAAGCCTTCGGTTGATACACAACTATAGCTTACCATTTACCTTTTCCATCAATAGTATTCTCGAGGTTCGCGAGTCTGCTGGACTAGCATTCAGTACTCTGTACAAGGTATGAAAAGTTGATTATTGTGTCTATTGTTAGCATATTCTTCAGCTATATAAGTTGTGTATGTTTTTATTCAAATATTGTAGAGTGCTGGAATGCAAGCAATTGATGAGATCATCCCAACCCTTCTGCATGCATTAGAGGATGATGAAACGTCTGATACTGCCCTGGATGGGCTCAAGCAAATCATAAGGTTATCTTTTACTATTTTTTTCAGCCAATTTCTTCTATCTCCTTTTCAAAGTTCTTTTAAATACTAAATTGTAGTTTTGGTATTTCAGTGTCAGGACATCAGCTGTTCTTCCCCATATCTTACCCAAGCTTGTCCATCTTCCTCTCTCGTATGTGTTTCTTCTTTTTTCGTTTTGTAAAATGAAAAATGAGGCACTGGATTGTCATTTTTTATTTTCTAAGACTTCTGAAAATGGTATTTGTAGTGCCTTCAATGCACATGCTTTGGGAGCCTTAGCAGAAGTTGCAGGTGCTGGTCTTAACAATCATCTTGGAACCGTGCTTCCTGCTTTGCTCTCTGCCATAGGGGGTGAAGACAAGGTAATATCAATCTTATCCTGACATCATATTTGAAAATCAATGGTTTTGGGGTTAAGATTCCTTTCTTTTGACAGGAGGTTCAAGCATTGGCTAAAGAGGCAGCAGAGACTGTGGTGCTTGTCATTGATGAAGAAGGTGTTGAGATTTTATTTTCTGAACTTCTCAAAGGAGTTTCAGATAGTCAGGTTGGTTAGCAAGTCATTTTTCTTTTATGCATTTTTTGGCTGCTTGTGAGTTACTTAAGCTCTTTCTGATTTGTTCCTTTCCAGGCTCCAATAAGGAGAAGTTCATCCTATCTGATTGGTTACTTCTTCAAAAACAGCAAGCTTTATTTGGTTGATGAAGCTCCTAATATGATATCGACATTGATTGTTATGCTTAGTGATTCAGATCCAGCTACTGTAGCGGTATGTGACCTTAACAAAACTGGATGAACCCGTGAGTCTTTCATATCTTAACTTCAACTGTCTGCAATAGGTTTCTTGGGAAGCTTTGTCAAGGGTTATTAGTTCAGTTCCGAAAGAGGTGCTTCCATCATATATAAAACTTGTGCGTGATGCTGTATCCACAGCACGGGACAAAGAGCGCAGGAAAAAGAAGGTGAAGTTGTTATATATTTCGAACTATTGCCACTTATAGAAACAAGATCTACGTTAATATGAATGAAGAAATGTTTGGGCAACTGGTTTTGGCATTAAATACTGTGTTACCTGAAATTTCAGGGAGGACAAGTTGTTATTCCTGGACTCAGCCTCCCAAAAGCCCTTCAGCCATTACTCCCAGTATTTCTACAGGTATTCGAGATGATTTGCTTTCCTTTGGGTAACTTATTTCCGATTCTTCGAGTAGTGTGAGAGCCGTTTTTTCATGGGTGCTTTCTGAACCTATTCTTGCATTTGGTCATTTTTAGCTAGATTTTTCCTTTTATGTGTTAAACAGTGGAAAGGTTCTCTATATTTCCCTTGTGACCTAACCCCTCTTTTTTATAGTGTGTTCAGCCGATTGAACTGTTGAACAATCCTTTAATCAATTTTTATTTTATTCTTGTGTATAATGGTCAGGGTCTTATTAGTGGATCTGCTGAACTGAGGGAGCAAGCTGCCCTTGGTCTTGGTGAGCTTATTGAAGTGACTAGCGAGCAGGCACTGAAAGAGTTTGTCATACCGATAACAGGGTATGCCTAGTGTAACTTACTTTCCTTGAGTTGATACCTTTGATACAAATCAATTACATAGCATTAATGGTGCTTGGTTGAATTGCTTGGAGACTGCTTTATCACCATAACTTCATTAGTTCTTGTATCATCCTCAGCTTATAATCTTATACTGGTTATTTCAGGCCTCTTATCCGAATTATAGGAGATCGCTTCCCATGGCAGGTCAAGAGTGCTATCTTGTCAACACTAATTATACTGATACAGAAAGGTGGGATCGCCCTTAAGCCATTCCTTCCTCAACTTCAAACAACATTCGTCAAATGTCTACAAGACTCTACAAGGTTAGTCTCTAATATTTCAAGTAGAGTGGGCTAGATAAATGTTGTATGTAGTCCTATTAGGCTACTATTGTTTGCATTCGTATAGAAGATGTGAAGAATAAGATAAAAGGATAAAAGGCTAAAGTTCTTTCGGTTAGACTCTGTCTACAAAGTTGATCTGCCTGTTAAAGGATTTTTACTTGTCTTTTAAAGACATGCATAGTTGATTTTCATGATGTTGTTGGAGCTGTCTATTGTCAATTATACCAATTGGATCCTTTTGTTTCACCGCATAACAGAATTCCTTACTACGTAATGTTCCACAACCAGATTTATTGATCTTCTGTATTTCTCTTTTCATTGCTAAAAATGTAGGACCATCCGCTCGAGCGCTGCCCTTGCCCTTGGCAAACTCAGTGCACTAAGCACCAGAGTTGATCCGTTAGTTGGAGACCTTGTTACGAGTTTCCAGGTACCTTTTCCTCATATTGCTTGTATTCTATGCACTAGTGCTGGTTCTTTGAAGTTATACATGTAAAGTTTTAAAACATTTTGATATATGTATCAGGCTGCTGATTCTGGGGTACGAGATGCTATCTTAAGTGCTTTAAGAGGTGTAATAAAGCATGCTGGAAAGAGGGTTAGTCCTGCCATCAGAACTCGTGTTTTTGATCTCCTAAAGAATTTAATTCACCATGATGATGACCAAATTCGAATTTCTGCTGCAAGTATGCTTGGAGTTTTATCACAGGTATGCTTTCATGCTTGAAAAAATCTTCCTGCTTCAGTTAAATGTTTCTGCCTCTCTGAAACTAGCCCATTAAATCTTATAATGGCACAGTACTAATGTTAACTTGTGATAATGCACAAAAGAAATAAGTCTCACCATAAAGTTGAGTCGTTTCAATTTCTGAAAGATCGCATACGTATTGAATGCTTAACCAATTACATTTTACATTGCAATTTTTGGAACGCTGAGCTTGGTGTCGAAGTCACGTTTCTTCAAATGCGAGTTTTAGACGGGATTAGTCTTCTGTTAGTGTCTGGGATGTAATTTAGAACTGTGGTGACTGTTTTGCTTTAATGGAAATTAATGGAGTTCTTATGGTGCAGTACTTGGAAGCTGCACAATTAAGTGATTTACTTGAGGAAGTCAGAGATTTATCTACTTCACAAAACTGGGGTGCTCGGCATGGCTCATTACTTGTTATTTCGTCCTTGCTCAAGCACAATCCTTCGACCATTTTCACATCTTCACTCTTTTCCTCCATGCTAAATTCTCTCAAGAGCTCTCTAAAGGACGAGAAGGTACCACATGGCAGAAATCTTTTTTTTTTCTTTGCTGTTTAAAGTTTACAATGGTTTCTTGACAATTACTTTCGAATAGTTCCCATTACGCGAAACCTCAACCAAGGCATTGGGAAGGCTTCTGCTACATCAAGTCGAGACGGATCCTTCCAACACAAAAGTAGTTGTTGAAGTCCTCTCATCTATTGTCTCAGCTTTGCATGATGACTCCAGTGAAGTCCGAAGAAGAGCATTGTCATCACTTAAATCTTTTGCCAAAGTAAGTGCTATACTCCTTCTTAGTTCATCCAGTTGTATTCAATTGTGAATTCAGGATATTTATAGTGCAAAACAACATCTGCAGGCTTCCCCGACAGCAACAGCGGCGAATGTGAGTGTTATCGGGCCTCCTCTTGGCGAATGTTTGAAGGATGGAAGTTCTCCAGTAAGACTTGCTGCAGAGAGATGTGCTGTGCATGTGTTCCAGTTAACAAAAGGTATTAATTTTGCTATTTCTCTTCATGGTTTATCAACCGTTCACAACTATTCGTCCTTACCCAATTTTATTTCTCTACTTAACTCTTGGATTTGGTTCAGCAATCATAGATTATGCTAAACTTTTGTATCGTACTTTTGTTGGTCTCTTCAGGCGCAGATTATGTTCAAGCTGCTCAGAAGTATATCACTGGTTTGGATGCGCGGAGGTTGTCAAAATTACCTGAAAATAGGTACTTATCTTCCTTACACGGGCAAAATTGGTTATGTTCTAAGACTAGTAGCGGTGCTTGTAATTATGTCTCCCACGTCACAAACTCGAGTAAAACCGTGTTTGTAGATTTCTTGTTTAAACTCTCTCGAACTCAAACAAGCATATAACGAGCTTGTTGCGATTGCAGCGATGACAGTGATGACAGTGAAGACGAAAACGGAAGCGGCTAAGGATTAAAATGCTCTTTCTGCTCTTACAAGAGAAGTGTCTGTTGGGTCACGAATAACCTTTTTCGCATAACTGAGTGCAAGTTTTCGGCCATGACTCACTCGCCAATCCACAATGCAGTGGATACATATATACACAGGGATTTGAAAGAGCATATATATACGTACTTGGTTCTGGATATGCAAATGCAAGGCCTCTCTCTGTCTCCCCAATTACATTTGGATATGGGATTATTTGTTTTTTTTCTTTTGGGTTTTACATGTATTGTTGACACGCCAGGTCCGATTTTGGTAGATTATCTTGTTGAGGAAGTGTTCTGTAATTCTAAAACCGATTTCTTTTTCTGAGAAAGTTTCAATAATGGATATTTATGGATTTCTTTTACTTGATGTTTTAGCTAGTATTCATCCGGCACAAAAAAAATGCAGGTGAAATCAAATATTATCAGCTTTAGAACAGATATACTAAAAATTGTTCGATGTATTAATATAGTTATTGAAAACACTTGCACAATATAGGTATATTTAATATACCTCCTTAAAATAAATATTACATTATTATTATTATTATTATTATTATTATTATTATTATTATTATTATTATTATTATTATTATTATTATTATTATTATTATTATTATTATTATTATTATTATTATTATTATTATTATTATTATTATTATTATTATTATTATTATTATTATTATTATTATTATTATTATTATTATTATTATTATTATTATTATTATTATTATTATTATTATTATTATTATTATTATTATTATTATTATTATTATTATTATTATTATTATTGTTATTACTATTATTATTATTATTATTATTATAGAGCCAATAAAATCTTCGATTTTTTAAAATTTTAGTGAAATGTGTTTTTAAATGTATCTTTTTTTACAAATAAATTAATTTAATTGTTGAAATTATATGCGATAGTACGTAAAAAATTAAATGAAAAATAATTATTGTTATATTTTAAATTGTTAAATCGATTTTTTTAAAAAAATTGTAGTTTTTTTTAAATTAATTTTTAGATTTTTGGAGTTTTAAATGATTTTTTCAAAATTTTAAAATATTTCGATATTCGACTACATAATGATTCATTGACAGACGTAGAAACCAACTTTGAAAACATAACACTCGATTTTATTACGGATTTCGTTTGGGATGTATATTCAATGTATGTGGTATTTGCTTATAATAGGATTGTTCATAATACTAACAACTTTTTTCTTTGGAGATTGTTTATGGTTTCAACCCGCCAATTTCTTTGTTTGTTTGGGTATACAAATCTTGATAGGAAGTGTAAGGCTAAGTTTGCCAGCAAAGGCAAACATCCAACAGCAAACGACACAATATGCTAAACATCCTAATAAGGGTCGAAAGAAAGTTGTATTTCAACTAGATTTTATGAATCTGTGGATAATGAGTTTCAATGTATTGGAGAGGTTTCCACAACAGCGAATATCAAAACTCATACAAAGAGGAGACAGACCCTTCAAAATTTTTGAGTGTGCAAATGAAAAACACATACGAGATTGAATTACCATGTAAATAAATTGTTTGTTCCATTTTCAACGTTATTGATTTGGCTCATTTTTATATAGACGAAAATCTTGGTTTAAGATCAAATCCTTTTTAAGAGGGATCGAATTATAAAGGCATTGGTGACCTTGTGATAGATAGAAGACATTGAGCATGAGCCAAGCGAATCTTGCTCGGCCCAAGCAGTCTCTTATTTGGCTTGAGCGAATTTACTGTTCCAATTTTCATCTAAGGAGCATTGAAAAATCGGCCCGAGCAACCTCTTGTAAGAGTTTAATGAATTCATTATCCCGAATTACATGAAGAACACCAGCAATTCAGTCTAGCATACCTTGTCCAACCCGAACGAATTCACAGTCCCAAATTCCACCTGAAGATTTCGACCGAACAATAAGGTGGGTAGCCTAAGCGAATTCACGAATTCGAAAATATCGTGTAGCATTATCAAAATCCATTAAACGACGTCCAACTTAGTACGTCTTTACTCGATCGAGAGTTTCATTTTCTATTTTGAACGAGTCTAAAATGCTGTAATTTTTTTTATCTTTGAGTTTAGTTTATACTTTATAAAATTTGATGAAGCTATTGTAAGACAATTAATTACATTTTTAATTGAGAGAATGTGTATTTCAAATTACTTTTTCAGATCTACTAAAGGAACTTTTGGAATGGAGTCCGAGTATTCAACACATATCAATACTAAAATACAAACGTTCGTTGAGTTTAAAATTCTTATATCAAGTTATAACAGGATTTGGAGCAATCTTCCATCGACAAACAAGTTTTAGATTTTTAAATATTTTTTTAAAATTTTTCCATCGGATTATTAAATGATTATAAACCGTCCATGCATCTTGTCATCGTTCACACTTAGTGTTTTCAGTCATAACTATTCATTCCATTTGTGCCACTTTAGTCTTTTCACCTTTGTACTCTCCACGATACTTCCATCCAACTTATATATGATCTATTTCAGTTTTGTTTATCTCTTGTCTTTGAAGATTTGATTATGATTTAATCAAACCAACTTTGTCGGAAGTTTTATTGTATCATGTCTTGTGAACTTAATTTTTGTCTTATTCTTCAAGGTCTTGTTTTTCCTTCTTTTATTGCATCTAGAGTTTTCTTTTGTTGTCTTAATTACACTGAAATGTTAGGATTACATATAAATTTTTATCATATAAATTATTAATTTTTAGAATAATAACAGAATTATAATAATTATTTTCAAATCAATCAAGGTATAGATCAATTATTGTGTCTAGATTTATGGATTAATTTTAAAATATTTTTAATAAAATATATAAATTAATTTGATGTATGTATATGAAAAAAAATAATTTACAAAAATCTTCTTCTTTTCTTTGTTATCTTTAAAATAAATTGTTTTTTTATCTTTTTGATCATCCTCTTTCTTTAGTTTTAGTTATGTTTTCCATTAACATTTTTTTCTTTAATATGAAAGAATCGGATATTAGTCTTATGAAAAAGAAAATTATTTTGTCAAATCTTTGGATAAAGCAACGCATATAAAAAAAAACTTTGGGCATGGTTTAAAAACCAGAGATTTTGATTTTCTTCTAAGTATTTACTAGTAAGTAGACCCGTACAATATATCAATAGAAATATAATTAATATATATTATAAATATAATATATATATATAATATCAATAATAAAATATTTTATATATCATTTAAAAAAATAACCAATGTGTTTATTGCAACAAAAAACAATAGAAAATTGATGTATTTAAATTTGATGTTCAATAATACAATTAAAGGTAAACCAATTTTTATATAATTATTTTAAAAAGTTTTAATGCAACAAAAAAATATATACGAAAAAATTATGATAGTATTAATAATTTTATTTCATTATTTCAAAACAAAACGACAGTATAAATTTCATTATTAATTTATTTGTTTTGTTTGGATTAATTTGTTTTAAATTTAATCAATTGTAATTGTTATACAATGTATATAATTTATGAATTAATATTTGTATTTATTTTAATTTATATAAATTGTTTAGTATAAATTATTTTATTTCGATAGTTGTTATTCGTATTATTATTGTTTCATGTTTTAATTCTTTGTCTTAATTGTATTACTTAAAATAATTGAAAAGATGATATTTATTTAATATATATATATATATTGAATATTTTTTTATATCAACATTTTATTATATTATTTGAAATAATTAAAGACATATATAAAAAAAATTCTTTGTTAAGAGAGGAAAAACCTCTCTTCTAATATATAGATTTATATTTAATTAATTTAAATTATAAAAAATTGTAATTATTATACAATTTATGAATTAATATTTGCATTTATTTTAATGTATATACATTATAACAAATGAATTGTTACAATGAATATTAAATTTAAGAATTATTACAATGAATATTAAATTTAGATTAGTGGTTATAAAGAATTTGTAATTGAGAATAAAATTAAATTATAAATTAAACTAAAATATATAAAAAATTTAAATGTTGTTGAGGTGGCGAAAGGAGAATGTATCATTTTATATTTTTTATATATAGACTAGATTATAACCCGTGTTATACACAGAGTGATTTATATAATTATTTTATTATATAAATTTTATATTTCAATATATATATATATTTATATCATGTCACATAAAATATTAATGAAGTTAAAAAATATTGATGTGAAAATGTAACGAAAAATAAAATAAATTAACAATTTTAATAGTTACTGATTGATGAATTAAAAATAACAATGTTAATATATAACTGTTTTTAGATTTAAATTAATTAATTTAGAACTTATATCAATAATAAGATATAATATTATTTATTATTAGAAAATATATTGATATTTATATCATAATATATATATTATGGAATGCAATTCAACACGATAATCGTGAGCATGACGATTTATTTCAAATCCTTCTATTACTTACCAATATTCTTCGTATGAACATGGTAGACATCGATGAACAACTTTTTCAATGATTGTTTTTCTAATTTTTTAATATCTAATCGCTTTCAAAAGCATAACATAACCATTTAAAATATTATATTAACATTATATAAACACATCAATAAACATTAAAGTGAGTTTGAAATCCGCGCAATTCACATATTGATTTATATAAATATATTATCTTTCTATTAACAAATATTTAAATTTTAAAGATTTCATTTCAATATATATGTTATGTGAGATGTCAAATTTAAGAGAGATAAAAAATAGTAATGTGAACAATTAAAAAACAAATAAATTTTTTTAATATTAATTAATATAATAGTACTAAATCTTTAGATTAAAAAGAATTAGTAAAAATTTGAAAAAATATAATATTACATTTTATGTCTTCTACTATAAATTTAATATAATATAAATCTAAAATTAATGTAATATGTTTTTTAGTGAGAGAGAAAGGTAATGAGATAGTGGAAGATATAAATAATTAATATAATCAAATAGTTAGGTAATATATATATATATAAATTAAAATGTAATTTATATATATATATATTACCTATCCTAGACACTGTCATGGAAAGTAGACATTGCAATCAGGGGTTAATTATCAGAACTTTCAAATCAGGACGATTAGAATCTATCCTAGAGTGTAGACATTGCAATCAAGTACTCATCACCAGAATATTGAAATCGGGACGACCAGACTCTGATAGATATGAGTTTAGGGCTTAACTAATCCAAAGAACTAGGTTAAAAGTTCATATAGTAACCGATGCAGCATAATACATGTTATGATATGTTGTCCCACATCGGTTAGGAAATGAAATTTGGATTTTTATATATGGTATTGGACAATCTTAAATCTTTGATCTAGCTTTTGAGATTAGTTAATATTTGACATTGTATTAAATTTTGATTCATTCCAATTTGAATATACCAATGTTGGGCTCCCGATTGTGATGTTCACGCTCCAACATCGAGACTGAACGTGAGGGGAATGTTATGATATATTGTCCTATATTGGTTAGGACATGAACTTTAAATTCCTACATATGGTATTGGACAATCCTAAAATTTTGAATTAGCTTTTGAGATTAGTTAGACACAAACATGTATTTGACAATACCACGTAATAGAAGCATATAATAATCCTACCTGAAAATAAGGGACCGATATCCTTTATTGCTATTGTTTACATGATAAGGTATGATGCTTTTGATGTCCATGACATAAGGCATTTCCTATTTGCATCTTACCCATTCTCCTATGCTTCCCTGCATCCAAATCTTAATTAGTTTAACAATGTTTTCTTTAACCTCGTAACCAAGTTGTTACATGGACGCTTCTTTTACCTTACCACATTAAGCGCATTGTGGACGCTTTCATCATTAGCCCAGTAAGTAGATAACAAA
Organism: Gynandropsis gynandra; assembly: GCA_036759665.1. Lineage (NCBI taxonomy): Eukaryota > Viridiplantae > Streptophyta > Magnoliopsida > Brassicales > Cleomaceae > Gynandropsis > Gynandropsis gynandra. The sequence continues at coordinate 37,910,780 of CM071864.1, read as the reverse complement.
CGCCGATACCCCTGCATGTGACAACGAAAGCAATCATTTACATATATTTATATATATATGTATTCATTTATGCATAAAATAAATAAAGCGTAGGCCAAATGCGAGAATGACGACTTATATAGCACTCAACAGTAGGAACCAAGTTATTTTCATCAAGAATGCTTCTAAGGTACTGTCTGTGACTAGAATTCGATTGAAATGTCTTTGGGGATATATCGCACCATGGGATCAAAATATTTTCATCGTATATCCTTTCAACACACTGTAATGAACAATACTCTGAATACACGTAACATCTCCTTTTTTGCCTATATAACAATCGATCCAAAGCTATGATGGAAATGAAGGTACCTTGTTGTAGTCTTGAAGGAGTTGGACACATTCTGCATTACTAGGAGTCACGTAGTTCCCTCCGTAGCTTCTTTCCAAGGACTTCAAAGATGACGTTTAAACTTGTTGATGATTCAGTAACTTCAGTTCCTCAAACATGTCAATTCATCTCCATGCTACAACACTCAAATAGATTATGGCCATTCCTGTTGCTTTCGCTGACATCAGAGCACCAGAAAGATACAAAATTTACACGTAGGTACAATGGATTGGAAAAGGGATCAACGACCTTCCATGACGTAAGAGATTAGGAAGAATAATAGATTTTTTTTTCATTTAAATAGACATAAGATTGTTTGAGTTTCTTATTCAAAACTTTTCAATAACGTTTTTATATAAATTAAATGTGTGTTAATGTATACTATTTAATATAGTCATTGATGTATTAACTTATATCTTTTGGAAGGCGAAAAGATTTACAATTAAAAGATGAATGAAAGCTATTTATAAAACAAAGTTCAAAAAACAAATTTATTTATTTTTTCTTCTACAATTGTGCAAAACTCATTTATATTTTCATGTACGATGAATTTAAATAATAAAATTTTCATATTGCTATACTTTTTATTTGGTTTAACTTTTATAGTCTTAGATTTCTTCTAATAATAGATCATGTTTATGATTTTTTAAATAATAGTTTAAAGAATAAATATAACTAATTTTTCAATCCATTTTAAAGTTAAATTTAAAATAAAAATATAAACATCAAAATATAAATCTAAAACCCATTAATATTTATCATAAATCTTTGTAAATCTTTAATGAATTGAAAATGAAAAAATTGAATTTTTTTCTATGAGGTGACGCAATGAAAAGATAAAAAATACATTTGTTTTTATATATAAATTTTTATTATATTATTTGAAATAATTAAATATATATATAAAAAATATTTTTTGTTACGAGAAAAAAACTTTTTTTAAATATAGATTTATATTTAATTAATTTATATTATTAAAAAAATGAATTTAAAATGGAGATTAAATTTAAAAATAATTATCATAGATATTAAATTTAAATATAAAAAATTTATAATGGAAAATAAAATTAAATTATAAATTAAATTAAAATATAAAAAATTTAAATATTGTTGAAGTGGCAAAGAAGAATATATCATTTTATACTTTTTTTTATATAGATTTAGCTTATCATATCTATATAAATACTGAATTCGATTGGGAAAATTTGGTATTTATAATCTTATCAATCAGCGCGCCAATTCGATGCTCGAAAAATCTCCCTCCCCCCTCTCTCTCTCTCTCCCCCATGGACAACATTCAGCCACCATCGTTCTCGCTAGGGTTTGATCTCGGTGCTGATTCGGAGCTCCGGTTTGCCTTCCAACGGAATCCTAGTTGTCCTGGTTCTTCCGGAGATTGCGTAATCGGAGACGGAGATGGCGAGCTGGTTCTCACGATATCGGATTCGGAGCCTGAACCAGAATCTTCGAATCGGGTTCTCAAGCGACTGAAAAGAGGAACTATCGCGGAACAATCTTCGAGGAACAGTAACGGAGGTGTAATTGAGGAGGTGTTAGGTCTTGGGGATGATCGAGACGATGACATTGAGGAGTTTTCTTCTCAAGAGGATTTTCCTAGGGGTAATAATTTGGTATCTATTGCTGGTTTTCTTTCTCTTCTCTGTTTATGTTCGGAATTAAATTATAATGCGTCCTAAAAAGGCTGGAGACAAATTCATTTCTCTTTGCAGATGCTTAAAACTAAAACTTTCCTCTATAATAATGTATGAACTAAAATCAGGTGAATTTGGAACCGGGTATGCTATCCAGATCATTAGCTGAATTGTTAAGAACCAAAGATGATCTGGGTGATCTTTAAGACAGAAGCTTAATGACATAGCATGCATGTATTCATTCTGATTGGTATATGTGCACATGAATAAAGGAGTCGCAGAGATATTGATTATCTTAGTTAAGTTTGCATTAAACTAGAGTCAAATTCGGGTACAACGAAATATGAAACCTGTTGAGCTTGATCGGAAATATGTACATTAGAATTGAGTTTCTACATAGGCATACATGGATGAAGGGCTTCAAGTAGATGTGTTGCCTGCTAAATAGGTCATCTTGAATTAGACTAACATGGTCCAGAATTTTGTTGGTTTGACCTTCACGGTAAGGCTGTAATTGAGCTGTTTAGTTTATAAAGTTTACAGGAAAGCGTTATTATTCCTTTATATCGTTTCTCAAATAGCTGAAAATGTACACATAATTGTGATTTAGTCAACATTAACAAGATGGCTTAGTGACAAATTACCCACACTTACTACTACTTGAAGCATAAATCTAAGAATCGATTTCAGTTGTGCATAAGATTTTTCAAAATCTAGTATATTCTTGAAAGCAGAGTGTAAGACCACAATCATTTGAACGAGAAAAACGTTTGCTTTTCTTGGGGAGGCTGATATTTGAGTTCTGGTGATAAAGCCTGTGGAATCTAAATCTAATCCGTTTATGATTGTAAGTGATGTAAATATCAGAAAGATTGGGGATGAATATTAAAATCAATCAGAACAGAGATCCAGTCACTCAGTCAGAAGTGTTCCGTTCCTTGTATGTCTTTAGTGATGGTGACTTAACAAATTAAACTTAATGATACCCAGATGTTGTCGCATTTTATTTTTGTTTTCTCTATTTCACTAATTCATTGGAACCATATTGGTTATACTACATGCAGAGCTACCTGCTTCAACAAGAGCTCACGTTTCATGTAGCAGTTCAAAGGTTCTGCTTACTGGGCTTGGGGTAATTAATCAGGTTTCCACCCAGCGGAAAATGGGGAAGCAGTTAGATGTTCCAGTGTCTACTGGGTCTGGGATTAGTTCTGTTTCTTCATTGTTTCAGAGGTCAACTTGCAGTCCTCTTCGGAGATTCCAGCTACTTGATTCAGATTCTGAAGAAGATAACCCATCCACCAGTAAAGATGTGAGCAAACTGACTAGTTTAAATGATTCATCCTCAAAGGGTCATCTGTCAGTTGCAAGTAAGCCCAAGAGAATTGAGTCTGGGTCTACATCATATACTGGAGATCTATGGAGAGATTTCTCTCCTCAAGCTTTCCAGATTCATACACCTGTATTAGATGATGTTTGTCGGGACTATTTTCGCTCAATGGATGAGAATAGCACAGCTCAGAAACATAGCAATGCGGCTACAGACAGTAAAGGGAGTGAACATTATAACATGAGTGGTCAGCAATCTGAACAATGCTGGGATTTTGCCCAGCCTTGTCCTCCTTCTCATCGTTTCTTCTTGCATAGTGATCCAAGGATCCGGGATGTAGCTCGAAAGCGTTTACCAAACTTCTCGCCTCTGGGAATTGTCAGTGGCAATGGGAGCCGACAGAACTTATTCCTTATTGATTATCTGTAAATTACAATTGCACTAATCATTTCTTTTCTTGTTATGATACTTTTATCTTTTTTCGAGAACGTTGACATATTTCTCTAATGATATTGTAGGAACCAATTTGACACAAGAGGGAATTCTAAAACTGCAGGTTCTAACAAGAGACGCTCAAAAGGACAAACCAAATCAAAGGTGTCAAAGGCTCAAGAAGGCTTACATGCTTCAGAAGGCTGGTTGAACCCTAAAACGAGTTCTGCAGCTCCACAGGATGCTGGTAAAAGGCGTATTTCAGCGAACAGTGGCTCTGCAGGTCACTGGTACACATCGCCAGAGGGGAGAAAGGTTTGTTTCTGAGAAAAACCACATAGTTAATGGAATTTGCCTCGGAAGTTGATGTGACATGTGGAAACATGGATGAAATTACACACATTTCGAACGTATGCCATTTCCTGTTTTGTAAAAATATAAAAAATCTTTACAATGAAGAGTGAAGGTAGAGTTCAAAGCAGAAAGAAGAAGAAGAAAGCACCTCAGCCAGGACCTTTCAGAAAATGAATTCCTACTCAAAGAGTGCACCACTGAAAAATTTGACCTCGGAAAGTTCTCTCATTGAAGTAATTTTCCACTGCAGGTATATGTTTCCAGAAGTGGGCAAGAGCTTTCAGGTCAAAGTGCATATAGATGTTTTAAAAAGGTATGATCGTAAATCCAGCGTTATGATGTTATATTATCAGATTCGACTTTTGGAAACTCCATTTTTGAAACTGAAATGCCCCAAATTGTGTGATGCACAGGAGAGCGGAGGCGGGTTTAGGAAGTTGAAAAGCAAAGGGCAGACAAAGAAGAAGAAGGCGAAGAATTGAAGTTTGGGTGGAGATAGGAGGCAAGGTTCCTTTCAGGGTCTCAGGTAGGATACTTATCTCATGCTTTTTCACAAAGTACCTTAAAAATTGAGTGACTGTCACTCCTTGATTCTTACTCTCAGGGTTCTGTGTTATCAACTATTTGATCGTTCTATGACAATGAGAATCATGCATCTGCTACTTAAGTCTCCCATTTCTCCAATTGAATATTGTTCATTGTTTTCTATATTCTATCTGCTAAGTCTTCCAAATCACTTACTGTTGGCTCATTAATTTCGAGATTAATGAAATCAGTATCAAGATATCATCACTACTACACGACCCATTACATTGCAATGTTATTGTCAGTGTTCCGAAAATGTAATGGAGTTTTACCATATACCGACGTGTGAACATGGGATGAAAACTGATAAATTTTTAAAATTATATTTTTGTTGGTATTACAAAATTATATCTGTGAATTAAAAAGAACAACGTTAGTATAACGCTTATACCCGACTATTATTGATTCAACGTGCTTCTCACTTGGGTTTTAGTATCTAGTTCGCAGACTGTTCTAACCCACCCCACAATTCGTATAGGCCCAATCCATGAATCTATATTTAAACAATTTGAATAAATTTAAATCAACTTGCAAAAGGCGATTTTATTTAGGATTGGTTCGCAATATTTAAGTTAAAACTGGACCAGGTTGGTTAGGTGGGGTATCAAAAGATTGGTCAAAATCATGGGGTCCCAATGCAAATAAAGGTCATGCTCTCATGCTCGAAATGTTACCGAGGAAAACAATGACTAGCTGTTGATATTAGGCCCATGAAATTAATTGATATTTTTCATAAACTCTTAATACCTTGTTTTCAATTGTGCATGCGGAAGAATTAAAAATTGGAATGTGCTCTTGTTTTGTCTAATACCGTGTGAATGAAGAAATTATATTACTGTGTTTTTGTGAGAAAAGAAGAACATACGGGTTGATGTATTTTGGATGTGATCCAACCCTCACACTCTTCCTAGTTTATATATTACCATACAAAAGATTAATTGTTCTTGTCTTAGGGACAAGTTCTTACATATTCCTGATCTATATTACTCAAAATAGGCTATTAAACTAGCCATTGATTTGTTACTTAATTTTATACCCATTTAACACCTTTTCTTTTTGTTAATTCCATCATGGGCTTGCTGAACTTAGGGGTGGGCGTTTCGGGTTATCCGGACCGACCCGGACCGACCTAACCCGAAAAACCCAACCCACGAGATAAACGGGTTCTGTCTAAAACCCATATGGGTTCTGAATCTGGAACCCGAACGGGTTCGGGTCGGTCCGGGTTGGGTTCGGGAGAACCCGAGGAACCCGAAAACAAAAAAAAAACCCTAAGTTTCCCTCCCTCCCCTTCTTTAAAACAAGAACGAATGAATTGAATTTACGGATTTTTTACTTGGAACTTTTTTTAAATTTTTATTTGGTATTGTTGTTTAAGGATTTTTAGCATTGTATTTTTTTTAATTTGTTGTATGTTAAATTGGAACCCGAAATACCCATTTTAAACCCGAATTACCCATTGAAAACACGAAGAACCCGAACGAACCCAATACAATTCGGGTTTTTTGGATTCAATATTTCAGAATCCGAACAACCCGAACCCAACCCGAAACCCGAGGAACCCGTCCCGAAAACCAAATGGGTTTTTATGGGTTCAATTTTTTAAAACCCGAGGAACCCGAACCCAACCTGAACCCGAGAAACCCGTCCCGAAACCCGAAACGCCCACCCCTAGCTGGACTTAGGGAGGGGTCACTGGACCTTGGAGTGCTGGGGTTGCACTGAAGACTTGCTGTTGCCGGGTTGTTGCTGTTGATGGGCTTCGGGCTCCATGATGATGGGCTGCATATTGAACGCAACCCACCCGAGATAGTTTTTCACCAGGGTTCCAGAGTCTTCTCCTCCATTCTTTATTTTCGGTTTCTCTCGTAGCTCCATTCTCTCTGAGTACACCACCATCGGCCATTCACTTCAATCTCCCTCTTGGACGGACGTGGTGTCACTCCTACCTTCTCCCTAAGTTCACAAAACCTCCCAGTCGGCAAGGGCTTCGTGAGGACATGAGCAATCTGCTCCTTGCCGCGAATGAACTGTAAGTCCACTCTCCCTTCTGCTTGTGCCTCTCTGACCACATGAAATCAAATTTTTATGTGCTTTGTTCGTTTATGGTCTATTGGATTCTTTCCAATAGCGATTGCGGCTGTACTTGATCGCTTCATTTTTATACGTATTTCTTGCACACTTTTAGAAATGTTTACGATATAGATGCGATGTTTACGTATGATTTTGTATCCGTTTTACTCGTTTTCGTGTTTTCGTGTTCTTACAGATTTTTATGCGTATTCGGTTCATTTTGGAGCTAAAGGACGTACACGAGACAAAGTACCAACATCGAGGATCATCACGGAACAAACGGGACGAGAATCGGCGAGGAATAAGCTCAGCCCGCGTGGGGTACACCCTTGCCCACGGGGGGCGTTTAGTCGGTAATTTTTTCTAGCAAATTGAGCACGAGTCGGGCAAGCAAGCAGCACGGTCGGGGCATCAGCCCCAGCGGGCCACATCCCAGCCCGACTGGGGCACACACCAGCCCGACCGGGGCACTCACTAGCCCGAGCGGGCCACATTGTTTTCCATCGCGATCATGCACGATCATGCGCGCCGCACCCGAGCGGGTCACACACTCAGACCGAGCGGGTCACATCCGTCACCTGCAACTCTAGATAAGTTAATTTGTCTTAAAACGAATAGGAGTTTGTTGGGGACTTATACAATAAGGAAAACGACTTTAGAGAAGAGGAATAAGTGATATTTTGCTAGAGAAAGTAATGGAAACGTTGTCCAACTTATTCAAGAATGGAAACCTCATGAAAAGGCAAAATCGGTGGCTGCTGCAACTAAAGGAAAAGAACGAACGACCAGAAGGAAAAAATGAGGAGAAAAGGAAAGAAAAGAAGAAGGAAAAGGGAGAACAGGAGCTAGGGGTCGTAGAGAGCTTCAGTTAGAGAGTGAGTTTGAAATTCTTGATCGAAGAGAGAGAGAGTAGAGAGAAGGAAGAGACTCTTGCGAAGGAGGCATACAAGGAGCATTGGAGATCAACCCAAGACTTCGGTTTCGTTTGGTTTTCATGTTCCTTAGACTTTCTACATAAATTATGTTTGTTTACGGACGCATGAGCGAGTAGTTTGTTTTATTCTAGGAGAAGGGATTAGCCCATGGCTATCCCCGGAACCACTTTGATTTATCTTTGAATGCATCTTCCCGTTGTCGTTTATCTATTCTTTATCTGAGAGCTTGAATGAATTGTATTTACGAAGGCCAAGTAGATGCATTTGTTAGGGATTAGGAGAAGGACCGAAAAGAGAATTCTAGTCCTAGAAGATCAGGTTTAGAACAACCGAGGTTAGGCCACGAAAGTAGGGTAGCAGCGGTTGAAGGTAAAACGGATGAATCACAGATCTTATGGATTTAGTTCAAGGTGTCAGCCACAAAAGTAGGGGATAATTTGAATAGATCATGTGTCTATGCCTTGAGAGAGGGTAGATATCATATTAGGATCGTCTGCCTTAGATAACTTGACTGGGATTGCGTGATAAATAGGTTGATTGTTGGTTTCGGTCGTCTTGTGGTGAAACTGGATTCTTGGAACATTTGTCTCATTGTTAAGAACTAGTTTGTTTATTTGTTTTGAGTATTTCATTCTCAAATCCCGTATTTTGTTCGTTTGCAAGTTTGATTTACTGTTAGAGTTTAGGTTGTGTTGCGTAGTCCCTGTGGGATCGACACCTAAAGTACTACACACGTGTCGTGCACTTGCGGTAGTTTAGGTTAAATATTTGTTTAAATTTCATAACACATCAAGTTTTTGGCGCCGTTGTCGGGGACTATTGTCAACACGTCTTAGATTCGAGCCTTGATTCTTTCTTATTTTTTTGTTTTTGTTTTTGTTTTCTTTTCTTTCGTTCTTTTTACCTAAATCTTTTTTGTTTGTCCTTCGTAGAGCCATCAGATCAACGAGAGATTGATAATCCGAACGGCCACGAACAACTTCAACTACATCTCGGTAATTTGGGGCACATGCAGCAACAACAACTCGCGCCTCAACCGCAAGAACCACAGGCTCCTCCAACGCGTCGCCTTAGAGATTATGTGGTGTCGAACATGAACAACGTGCAAACAGCCATAAGGATACCTGCTGTTGCTAGGGAACAGTTTGAGATTAAACCGGCGATGATCAACATGCTTTATCTGAAGCAATTCATGGGTGGAAATCACGAGGATCCCCATCAGCACCTCAGAGACTTCCTTGAGCTTTCCGGTACATTCAAGATACACGGAGTCTCAGAGGATGCGATCTTACTACGTCTCTTCCCCTTCTCAATTGAGGGACGAGCGAAAACTTGGCTGCAGTCGCTTCCCGCTGGTTCAATCACGACTTGGGATCAACTCTGCACATTGTTCTTATCATGCTTCTTTCCTCTGAGAAAGACAATTCAGATGAGGGGGAAATCACAACGTTTAGATGAAGAGATGGAGAAACTTTGTTTGAAGAGTGGGGCAGATTTAAGGATCTTCTACAGTTGTGTCCACAGGTCTCGAGCAGTGGTACGTTATCCAAACCTTTAACAACAGAATTTTAGATGAACATCGAACGGTGTTGGATAACGTTGCTAAAGGATCATTTATGGATCTGAGCGTCGAGGAGGCATACGAACTGATCAATAACCTTGCCATGAACCACATCATGTGATCAACACCGAGAGGTATGCCTAACAGCACTCGTCGCCTATATGAGCCGAATCAGAGCAGAGCGACGGGCAACACAACAAACGCCATGCACTGTGTGAATTGAGGAGATACGAAGCATGTAGCATATCAATGCACGGTATATGAGGATTTCGAACAAATGAATTATGCCCTACAACAAGGAAACACTCAATTCGGGAATACCTACAACCCAAATTGGAGGAATCACCCGATTCTTTCGTATGGAACGACTCAACCGGTAAAGTATTCGGGGTTTCAGCAAAGGCAGCAAACATTTCAGCAAAACAACCAACAATCTCAGCATGCTCAACAAGTTTCGCAAGCTCCTCAACCTCCTCAAGCCCCTTCTTCAAACCTTGAGGCGGTAATGCTAGAATTTATTAAGGAGCAAAGGCAACAATATTCAACTCAAACCAAATTCAATGCGGATGTGGGGACAACGATCAACGAGCTCAAAACTCAGATGGAATCCTTGAGCAACCATGTTAAGAGCTTAGAGAACTCCGTAGCACAAGCTGCCTCATCCTCTCGGAATCCCGGATAGCTCCCAGGTAAATCCGAATTGAACGCGAGAGAGTACGTGAATGCTATTTCTGTGTGCAGCAGTGATGTGATTGAGCATTCGCCCTCCAAAAAGCAAGAGCGAGTTGCTGGTACATCCATGAAAAGATGCAAAGGTAAGATTTCAATTGTGGAAGGAGTTGAACCAGATTTAGACAAACCATACGTTGCTCTATCGGCATACAAACCTCATATACCGTTTCCTCAACGGTTGGTGAGTAGTAAGAATGAATAACGAGTGGGCAGATTCATAGAGGGTCTCAAGAAGCTTAACATCAACATCCCATTCGTGGAAGCCCTTCAAAAGATGCCTAATCATGCCAAACTCATCAAAGAGGTTCTCTCTAAAGAGAAGCATATCGAAGAGAACGAGATGGTAGCACTCACCGAGGAATGCAGTGCTATCCTTCAAAACAAGCTGCCACCAAAGTTGAAGGACCCCGAAAGCTTCTCCATTCCATGAAAAATAGGTAATATTGATATTGATAATGCTTTGTGCGATTTAGGGGCAACCGTGAGCATCATGCCACACTCAGTTTTCAAGCGGATGGACTTCGGGAATCTCAAACCTACAAAGATGTCTCTACGCCTCGCGGATGGTTCGGTAAGATATCCGGTGGGAATTGTTGAAAACGTTCCCACCATGGTAGGTAAGCTTTGCATTCCCACTGATTTTGTTATACTTGAAATAAAGGAAGATGCTAGGATACCTATTATTCTTGGTAGACCATTCCTAGCTACTGCAGGTGCCATGATAGACGTACAACAAGGAAAACTTTTCTTACGTGTCGGAGATGAGACGACAGAATTCAATTTTTCCAGCCCTATGAATGAACCTCCCTTCAAGGAGTCTTGCTTTACAGTAGATTCGCTGGACGAGTTATCAAAAGACACACATGATCAAGTAAGTGCTTTTGATCCACTTGTACGATATCTAACACGAGTTTGCGATAATGCAGGATTTACGGACGAAGGAGCTGAGATGTACACGAAATTCATGAGCGCTATTGAAGCAATAGGAGACGTCCCACGTGAGGAGATACCACACGAAACGCACGCTGGTTTCACAGTGGAGAAGACGTCCAAACTTGAGCTAGAGCCACCTCCGTCTTCTTTTCAGTATGAGTAAATTGAACGGGATAAAACATATCTTGCTGTTATGAATGCTAACTTGAGTGCAGATGAGATGAGAAAACAACCCACACACGTAAAGAAGCGTAGGAGAGTCAGCTCTTCAATATGTATGCACGGAAATTATATGGAAGACAGCCACGAGTCTTCCACTGAAACTCAAAGAAGACTGCACCCGCACTTACAAGAGGTAACGGAAAAAGACGTCATAAAACTTTTCAATGCAGATACCATTTATCCAACCTCGGGCAGCGGACGAGTGAATCCCGTGCATGATGTGAAAAAGAAAGAAGCAATGACTAAGGGATGGCACGACAAAAAGATCCTACCTCATGACTTTCAGCCAGGTGATTTAGTTCTACTTTTCAATTCTCGTCCTATGCTTTTCTCAGGCAGCCTACGGTCTTGTTGGTCTGGTCCTTTTCAGGTATGAGAAGTCTTCACACACAGAGACGTGGAACTATGGAGCGATTCGAGCGGAACGTTCAAAGCTAATGGACAACGACTAAAGCTCTACCAAGCCGCTCAACCGATCGAAAGTGGAAACTCCATTTCCCTTTCCGATCCATCCGTTGCGCACGCATGAGGAATGGAGCCGTCAAAGCTTAAAGACGTTAAATAAGCGCTTTTTGGGAGGCAACCCAACTGTTTGTTTTTTATTTTTCTTAGTTTTAAGTTTAAGACTCGGTTAATCATTTAAAAAAACACAAAAAATACCACCACAAACGTGACTTCACTTCCCTTACCCTCCATCGGAGCTTCACGTCGAGGACGCCATTCAATTCAAGTATGGGGGAGCAGCTCACGTTTGTCAGGTGATTTCGTTTCATTTTCTCTTTGATTTCGTAGTTTTTAGGTTGTTTTTTTTCGTGAGTGACGCCATTCAATTCAAGTATGGGGGAGCAGCTCACGTTTGTCAGGTGATTTCGTTTCATTTTCTCTTTGATTTCGTAGTTTTTAGGTTGTTTTTGCTTTCGTGAGTTAGAGTCGTCCCAGACACTTGTCCAGTGCCACGTTTTGAGATGAACCCTGAACCTAGGATGCTTAAGAAGTTGGCCTTTTCCGTGAGATTTTGCATGTTTGAGCTAGGTTTTACCTAAGCGTTAGAGCTTATTAGTCAGCTGAAAACAATAGGTCGTAATTCTTTGGGAATCCTAGTGTTGCTTGTGGGGAGTTTAAACGAGGTTGCTAGGCTAGTTTATCGTTTATTCTCTCTATCCAGATTGTCATACTTTGTGTAGACGATGCTTTACTTCCTTTTTTATGAGGATTATTATATCATATGAGATCATGCTTCTTTTGCAAATTACGAGCGCCCACTAACACTCCGTTGTCGATAGAAATAATGCCTAAAAGCATGATCTAAAATCGATATGAGTGCATCGACTTTGATACTCTTTCGATAGTTTGGGTCTAAGTGGTGAGTTGGCGATCATCTTTCTACGTCCTAAGGGCATGACACAATAAAACGCCGCCTACTCCGCTGCACTCTTGAACATGATGCATGAGTATACCGTCATCGGTAGTCTGGGTCTAAGTAGAGGCTGGATCCCTTCAAATCCGACGTCCTAAAAGCCTAGTGTGTATGCAAAGAAAGAAAAAAAAAAGAAAAAAAACAGAAGACATAAAAAAAGAAAAAAAAGAAAGATAAAGAAAGAAAGAAGCTCAGAAAAGAAACAAGTATCCTCGGTTGTTCTAGGTTTAGCATCTGTCTGAAGTCTTGTTTGGTGGAGAGAGTTACGATGGCTTGTTTAGTTTTCCTTTAATTTAATTTCTCGTGGATAACCTTGGTGAACCTAGGATGAAGACTGAAAACTTAATTAGGCCGAATTTGCTCTCGCCGTGCTAGTTGATCGGTTAGGTTCGCTTTAGCAGTATTTCTAGGAGAAAGGGGAATTCTCGGATTTTGTATACCCGACGTGTTCCACGTTTACGTTTTCTTAGGGATAAGCAAACATTCAAGTCTGGGGGATTTTGATCGCTTCATTTTTATACGTATTTCTTGCACGATTTTAGAGATGTTTACAATATAGATGCGATGTTTACGTATGATTTTGTATCCGTTTACTCGTTTTCTGTTTTCGTGTTCTTATAGATTTTTATGCATATTCGGTTCATTTTGGAGCTAAAGGACGTACACGAGACAAAGTACCAACATCGAGGATTATCATGGAACAAACGGGACGAGAATCGGCGAGGAATAAGCTCAGCCCGCGCGGGGCGTTTTGTCGGCAATTGTGTCCAGCAAATTGAGCACGAGTCGGGCAAGCAAGCAGCACGGTCGGGGCATCAGCCCGAGCGGGCCACATCCCAGCCCGACCGGGGCACACACCAGCCTGACCGGGGCACACACCAGCCCGACCGGGGCACTCCCTAGCCCGAGCGGGCCACCTTGTTTTCCATCGCGATCATGCGCGCCGCACCCGAGTGGGTCACACACTCAGCCCGAGCAGGTCGCGTCTGTCACCTGCAACTCCAGATAAGTTAATTTGTCTTAAAACGAATAGGAGTTTGTAGGGGACTTATACAATAAGAAAATCGACTTTAGAGAATAGGAATAAGTGATATTTTGCTGGAGAAAGTAATGGAAACGTTGCCCAACTTATTCAAGAATGGAAAACTCATGAAAAGGCAAAATCGGTGGCTGCTGCAACTAAAGAAAAAGAACGAACGGCCAAAAGGAAAAAAAGGAGGAGAAAAGGAAAGAAAATAAAAAGGAAAAGGGAGAACAGGAGCTAGGGGTCGAAGAGAGCTTCAGTTAGAGAGTGAGTTTGGAGTTCTTGATCGAAGAGAGAGAGAGTAGAGAGAAGGAAGAGACTCTTGCGAAGGAGGCATACAACGAGCATTGGAGGTCAACCCAAGACTTCAGTTTCATTTTCTTTTCATGTTCCTTAGACTTTTTCATGTTCCTTAGACTTTGTACTTCAATTATATTTGTTTACGGACGCATGAGCGAGTAGTTTGTTTTGTTCTAGGAGAAGGGATTAGCCCATGGCTATTCCGGAACACTTCGATTTATCTTTGAATGCATCTTCCCGTTTTCGTTTATCTATTCTTTATCTGAGAGCTTGAATGACTTGTATTTACGAAGGCCAAGTATATGCATGTGTTAGGGATTAGGAGAAGGACCGAAAGGAGAATTCTAGTCCTAGAAGATCAGGTTTAGAACAATCGAGTTTAGGTCACGAAAGTAGGGTAGCAGCGGTTGAAGGTAAAACGGATGAATCATAGATCTTATGGGTTTAGTTCAAGGTGTCAGCCACAAAAATAGGGGATAACTTGACTAGATCACGTGTCTATACCTTAAGAGAGGGTAGATATCATATTAGAATCGTCTGCCTTAGATAACTTGACTGGGATTGCATGATAAATAGGTTGATTGTTGGTTTCGGTAGTCTTGTGGTGAAACTGGATTCCTGGAACGTTTTGTCTTATTGTTAAGAACTAGTTTGTTTATTTGTTTTTAGTATTTCATTCTCAAATCCCGTATTTCGTTCGTTTACAAGTGTTATTCACTGTTAGAGTTTAGGTTGTGTTGCGTAGTTCCTGTGGGATCGACACCTAAAGTACTACACACATGCCGTGCACTTGCGGGTAGTTTAGGATAATATTTGTTTAACTTTGATAACGCATCAGTACTGTCACTAAAAATCGGAACTCCTCCTTGCATGAAAAACCCCAGTTCTTCGAATAATCGCGATAACCATGTTGCATGATGCATTTAAGGCCATATACTCGGCCTCGGCGTTTGATTGTGCCACTATTTATTATTTCTGTGTTTCCCAACTAAACACCGCGCTTCCGATTGTGAAACAAAACCCACTCGTGCTTCGCATGTTACTTAGACTACCTACTAGGTATACATCTGCATAACCCACGAGTTATGAATATTTAACTCGTTTAAACTTCAACCCACAAGCCTTTGTCTCTCCGATGTATCTTAATACCCGCTTTGCATTTTGTAAACTGTGTACTGTCGGATGTGTGTTGCTTCGTGACAGGTACGAAGCAACAAAGGTGAGGTCTGGACGTGTGGATGCAAGGTAGAGGATACCTCCTACCATGCTCCGGTACACTGTCTGCTCGGTAATTTCTTCGCCGTCCTCTCTCATTTTACAGTTTAGAGTCAAGGGAGTGCTTACTCCCTTTGAGTCAAGCATACCAAACTTTGAAAGAAGTTGGGTTGCATACTTTTCCAGGCTTAAGAAAATTCCATCTTCAAGGTAATTAACATCAAAACCCAGAAAATATTTGAGCAATCCTAAATCACACATATCAAATGTGGAGCTTAGCTTCACATTAAACTCCCCAATCATCTTAAACTATTTCCAGATAGTATTATATCATCAACGTATAAGCAAATCACCAGAATATTATCTCATGTCACTTTGATGTACATTGCTGCATCACAGTGGCTTCGAACACATTCTTCTTGCAAGAAGAACGTGTCTATCTTGATGTACCGGGCCTTGGGTGCCTGTTTTAATCCATACAAAGCTTTATTTAACCTTAAAACTTTGTGTTCAGAACCATGTACCTCATATCCTGGTGGCTGCTCAGCATAAACTTCTTCCTTAATCTTCTCATTTAAAAATGCCAATTTAACATCCATTTGATGTAGTGGCCAGTCTTTCTTCGCTGCTATAGCAATTAGGGCTCAAATTGTATCGTGTCTTGAAACTGGGGCAAATGTTTCCCCATAATCAAGGCCATAAGTCTGTGTAAATCCCCGTGCCATCAGCCTTTCTTTATACTTCTTAATCTTGCATTCCTCATCTGTTTTTATGTTGTATATCCACTTGACCCCTATAACTTTCTGATTTGAGGGTCTCTCAGTGAGACACCAAGTCTGATTCTTATGTAGCATCTCCATTTCCACATTCATTGCTTCTTTCCAATCAGGGTGTTTTAGTGTTTCTTCATAGGATGTAGGTTCCACCACAGCTAGGTAGCAGCTCTCCTCAGTTTGTACCCCTTCTATATCTTCCTCAATCCGATACAAATCACTTAATCTTCTTGTCCTATATATGTTCCGAGATGCATCACTGGTATTTCCAGTGCTTGGCTCTTGAGATGATGGTGTATTAGATAGTGAGAATTGCAGAGGAGTTCCAGGTGGTGTTCTCCTCCTACTATTCTCACTGTCTCTTAACCCTTGTTGTCCACAACTACTCCCCACTTCAAAAGTAGTCGTAGGTACTCCCTCTGGGTTGCTAGAACTTTGTGGATTTAGGTAAACTGTTGGAACAAATAGTTCCTTCTCCTCCTTGTCTGTCTCCCAATCCCAGCTCTACTCCTCATCAAATATTACATCCCTTGATACTTCAACCTTCCCAGTCTCAATGACATACACTCTATACCCTTTACTCTGGCTGCTATAACCCACGAAAACACAAATCTGTGACTTGTCATCCAGATTTCTTCTTTTCTACGTGGGAACCATCTTATAGCATAGGCACCCGAATACTTTTAGGTGTCCAATAGAGGGTTTGTATCCACTCCATGCCTCTAAAGGGTTTATGTCTTGTAATGCCCTCGCAGGCAATCTATTCTAGATGTATGCCGCTGTAAAAACTCCCTCTGCCTAGAATTTGTTAGGCATCTTCTTATCCTTTAACATACAACCTGTCATCTCCATCAATGTTTGATTTCTTCTTTCAGCAACCACATTTTACTAGGGTGTATAAGCCACGCTTAACTCCCTCAGGATCCCCTTCTCGGCCAAATATTCTGAGAAGTCCTTAGCGTTGAACTCTATCCCCCTATCAGATCTCAGCTTCTTATATTCTTATCCATTTGATTCTCAACTTGACTCACAATTTTCTGAATATTGCGAAGACATCAGACTTGAGCATCAAGAAGTATACCCAAGTCATATGGGAGTAATCATCTGTAAATGTTAACAGATATATGCTCACATCCAGTGAGGGTGTGTCTATAGGTCCACACAGGTCAGTGTGTATTAGACCTAGCATCTGCTTTGCCTTGTACTCAGGATTCTTTGGTATTTCCTGTCTGTGTTGCTTGCCTTTTACACAAGCTTCACAGACCTCTTTTAACACCGTGATTTGTGGTAACCCCTTCCCTAAGTTATCCTTTTGTAACTTCTCCAAGTTGTACATTCCCGTATGACCTAGCCTTTTATACCATAGGTCAGATGCTCTAAGTTTCTCTTCAGCTACTCTTGCTTCTTCCTTGGCTATCCTCCATTTGAGAGGGTGTTGCATGGTCAGACTCCCATAGAGGTACAAAGGGAATGCCTTTAAACACTTTTTGGTGTATTACGCATTCACTTCCTTTGTCAAGCATTTTGGACTGTCTAGAATCTTGTGTCTCATTATCAATTTTGCAGAGGGACTGATTTCTGCTATTGAAATTGGTCTTGGAGCTCCTGGGTTTGATTCGTTGTTTTTTTGTGTATTTGCTTTTGCTTCAAGGGCTCTCCAAATATTGGAATTGATGTGTTTGCTTTCATGGTGAACATTGAAAGAGCTGTTGGTTGCTTAAACTCTTCGGACATGGTTAGCCTCGGTAATATCTTTTTCTAGTGTATTCTTTTAGGACCCATTGCGTTCCGGGTGGCTGGCTAATAAATGGATTTCCCTAGAGTTGAGTATTTCATATATCTGCGCGTATTGTTTGTAGAATAACTCCTAATGGTTCAACAATACGTCTCCTTGTCATTTACCATGCTGCACTTTATCTTCTTTTTTGCCGATTTGTTAGTATTTATATTTGTTGTGAAGCATTATTGTAACTGTTGTTGTTGCGTTTGATTCGTTGTTTTGATTAGTATTTGCTTATGCTCCAAGGGCTCTCCAAACATCGGAATTCATGAACATGCCTTTATGGTGAACATGGAATTATCTGTTGATTGCTTAAACTCTTCGGACACGGTTAGCCTCGGTAATCTCTTTTTCAAGTGTATTCTTTTAGAACCCTTTGCGTTCCGAGTGACTGGCTAATGAATTGTGTTTAAACCGAGTCAGTTCTCATGACCGTCTTTAAAATTTCGAAGAAATGGAAGAGATGACAAACCGTTGCAACCCATGAGAAAACTTTATGAATTTTCGTCTACCGTTTTCCTATTTCTTTATAACCGACGAGTTTACATGGCATCCTGTTATGTTCTTCTCTTTCAGGGTATGGTGAGGACATACCATTTCTCATGCCCCACAAGCGGTTAGAGAAATGTTTTGGCCAATCTTTTGTACTCATTGCAGTCACCATCATGGAACTAGGTGGTAATCGACCTACAACCAACCGTAGTACACTTCTAAAAGAAGCAATTCACGTCATCAGTTCCGCCTACAAGGACACAACCAAATGGGGAAAAGAGGTATGTAAAATTTATTCGTATTCATCTGGACAAATTGTTTGATACTGCATGCCTATTCGTGCAACCTTCAAAGGATCTGGCCCAATAAATATATCAGCCCGTCTCAACCAGTTGTATGTTGGGCTTTAGGATCAATCGAGATCTTGCTTTCTCAGCATTGTCCCATATGGTGCACCTACAATGGTGGCTTAAAGCTTCTAGAAACATTCCTTTTACAGTCCCAAAAATATATAAGCGAGGTTTATTTGGAATGTATCACGCTTGGTGTGAATCTTTCAACACTTAACCCAGAAGTTATGACCTTCTCCACGCTGATTATCTTTTCTCAATCCTAAAGACGAGGTATACACATCAATTACACGTCTCAGTTGTATTTCCAACTTAGCAACAAAGTCGTTTTGATCTGATTTGTTATCTCATGCGATGCTTTTCACCTTTTCTTTTTCGCATCACATGTGCAATTTGATACCAATTATGGCTGAAGTCGATAGGATACTCAGGCCACAGGGAATGATGAATGTGGGAGAAAATGTTGAAATGATAAATGACCTCAAAAGGATGGTGAAATCTATGAAATGGGAAGTAAAAGTGATGTATACGATAGGCAATGAGGCAATGTCGTCTGTTCAGAAGTCATTTTGGCGCCCCTAAGAGGTCGATACAATAGCAACAATGATCGCTTAATCGAGAGGAGAATCTTAAACCCCATCAATTATAGAATTTAGTAAGTTTTTCTTTCTTTCTTTCTAACCTTCATCAAAGCAATTGATGTTTTTCATTGGTAAATATTACATTGGAAGGAAAATTTATATATTACTCTTGAAACTTAGTCTTTATCCAAATATACAAAAAATAAGGTGTTTTTAGTTCTTTTGTGTTGAGTTTTGTAGATGACAGAAAATCTTCATATCTGAATGATAATTAGCATGCCTTATATACCATTTTACATATCATATCTATGGCTATATATATCTCGGCCTATATGTACATACATATATATTACAGAACTGATAACAACCAGATAAAAATATACGTGCATGAGAAGAAAAGATTCTTCACGTTATAATTAGTCACTGGATTTGGAATAAGAGACACTTATTTGGATTCTATTCTCTCTCGCTTTCCCTAGATTTTGCATTCTTACTTAGCTTTAAATTCATTGTAAATTATTCTAGGCTTTTTGGCTTCCAGTGACATGCCAATTCAAAGAGTGAGTATGGATTTACATGGTTCTCTCTACGTTCGTTGGGAAAATGATGCTCTAGGGAGATCTGCGGACGGTTATGGAGTCGAGTCCCCAACTACAACCGAAGAAAGATAAAAGAGTAGAGTGATGTTTACAAACAATGTCTATGTTACTTCACACTCAGCTTTGTACATTATTACTTCACAACTGATATGGATTAAAAGATATCAACTTTACTTTTTATTGCATCAATCACAATCTATTACTTTTTTATTTGCATATTTTTTACCTAACTACAAATGAAGTTTGTGAAATGTCGTTATGAAATATCAAGAACTTCTAAAACCATGTTATTGATTAAATTTAAACCTTAATATTTATGCAGGTATGGATAAGAAGAATAATCATTAAAATAGTACGGCTCAAATCATGCAATTTTTTTTCGTCATTTTATAATCAACAATTTTAAGTACATTGCAGAAAAATTCACTATTAGTTTCACTACAACTTATAAATATATATATGAAATTCATACATTGAAACTTTTATTTTTTGTGTTCATATTGGCCCTTGTGCATATCAAATCTAATGACAATGTTCAATTTAATAAACTTTATACAAAACGTAAGATGATCATATTTTAATGATCACAAATCCGCGCATAGCGCGAGTATCACCTAGTTATATATAATTTAGAAAATGATTTATTTTCTATTTATTTCCTTTATTATGACTATAATTTATTTTAATATTCATTTATCATTGAAAAATTAAAATAATTTTGATAACCAATATTCACCACCTATAATTTTATCATACCAATTATGTTTTTTATATTAGATTGATTAAAATTATGATCAACTGTCCAAGTTGATAACCCTGTAATCGAATGTTATTATCATATTGTGTATATATCATATTTGAAAAGAGTATGCACCTCCTCTATCATATATTTATATTAGGGTTAGATAAATAACGAATACTTGCGAATATCCGACTATTTGTATTCGACGGATACCCATATTTATTATTTGTATATGTAAATTCATATATTTTTTAAATAAAAATATTTGTCAAATACAGGGATGTTCATATTCGAATCTAAATTTATTAACGTAAGAAATATATATAACTTTTTTTTAATAAAACTAATAATCATCAAATATAATCTAAATCTTAAATTTAAATCCTAAAAATATACAAAGATACATAATATAAATAAAACAAAACACAAATGGTTATATATTTAGTGAATTCTGTTTTTGTTTCATTTCTTGTATTCTCTCTTTAACATTATCCAACTCATTTGGATTACAACCAATCTTGAGTGCAAATTAAATCTTCATATTTGATATTTTAGTTCTCCAAATCATAAATATATTGCATATTTTTCTATATAGTTAAATAATGAGTGCTTAAATGAGATTAATAATGTTTTTTTATTTCAATTAGATCATTAAAGCCAATGGTGTTATATATATATATATATCTATATATTAACTAAATTTTCTATTTAGTACTTACGGATACGAATAGTTCGGATAATTGAGCCGACTATTTGTATTTATATTTGTATTTGTATTTGTCAAATATCTAAATTCTAATATTTGTATTTGTATTTGTGTGTCAGCGGATATTCGAATTTTCATTTTGAATACGAATCGAATGAGAATACTTCGAATATTTTGCACAATCTTAATTTATATATTAATTTTATTCTAGATGATATCTGCGCGTTACGCGGTATTGTGATAATTAAATTGTATTTTTTAAATATTGTAAATAATTCATTAATTTAGACATTGTCATGACATTTGATATATGTATCGGTCAATAGAAACGCACGTACTGAGAGAGTTTATTTTATATTTTGTATATAAAATTACCGTAATGATTTTAACAAAAGTTATTTCAATACAATTTTTTTGTTTTTATAACGATTTATAATAAAAACAACACATTTTTGTCGATAATGTAATTGGATACAATTGTTGATATTTGATAAATTAAGGAGAAGTTAAGAGATCCCAAGATCGGTATTACCCGAAATTCTTTCTGAATCCATTCTAAAATTGGGTTGTGTACGCATATAGAATAGGTTTTTGTATATATTCTCTTGAAACAAGTTCAACTTAACTCATATATAATAGGTTTGCAAATTGTGTACGCAAATGTAACATGTGGGGTAAACAGCAAGAGCAAAGTATGTTATGGATTTACAAATTGTGTAGGACAAATTGATATGGCTTTAACCAAGTATGAATTAGCATATTCCAGAATGATCTTTATGAGGACGGTGGGGGACACGAAAGATGGTTGAAGATATTGCTGGAAAAGTTCCAAACACACAGGTTCATTTTGTATATATATTCTCTTCTATAGTTTCAGGTTCACTCATATAAAATAGGTTTATAAATTGTGTACAAAAATGTAACGAGTGGGGTGAATAGCAAGAGCAAACTGTGTTATGGCATAGCAAAGTGTGTAGACCATCCTGATATGGCTTTAACTAGGTTTGTAGTTTACCAACTGCATGTCCAATATTTTGTTTATGATTATTTTGTAATTTGGTTGGGTGAATGTGAGATGTTGCATGAACAAAAGTGCTAAAACATAAAGTGCTAAAAAAGAAGTCTATTGTAGGGAGCTTACAGATGCTCCGTCGAAAACCAACTCCTATAGCACTCCTGCATAAACCATCTTTAATACTCCAATTCCCATAAACAATCATACTTTGTAGCCTAAACTTGAATCATTCTTCTAAAATTTCAATGGATTGGTCTCCATGACCAATATTCAACTGAATCCTACAAACTAACCCAAAACCAACCATTATAACAAAGAGAATAACAACACAATACCAGATATCCGAAGCAGAACCATCATAACCTTGGTTGTTAAGCAATTTAGGTACTATATAATTTGGAGTTCCACATGTAGTAATATAGAAGTTGACTCTTTCCTGGATGTGTCAAATGAGAGAAAGAAAACAAACATCTCGAGAAGGTAGAAAAAATTTTCATCAAACATGAGAGATGAATCAAAAGTAGCAGAGATTACTTATTGAGGCAGCACACTCAATCCGAAATCAGAAACCTTCAGATTTCCATAAGCATCGACCAAAAGATTTTCAAGTTGCATATGATGGAAAGGTTGAATCAAGTCCGAAAGAAAACAATTAGAAATTTCGCAGTAATGTGTAAATAACGAAGGAAGAAATGATCCGATAAACCAATCTGTTCAAATTAGGAATCGGAAGAATTTTTTCTCAGGTAGATGGTATTATGAACCATGTTTCCTTGATCCTTGACGTGTAACAACATCTGCAAAAATGGTAGAAACATAAAAATGCCAGTATTATACCTTTAAATTGTGATCAATTTGTGGTATATGCTCCATGGATAAATGATAAAAATATCAAAGATTCGGAACTATAATTCAATATATGAATAATCCAGCCGTAAAGTATCGTTCTGTTTTTCGTTCTTGTCCACAACTTACAATTCTAAGACCAAGAAACGTGAAATCTCAAATTATACTATGCATTTACCCACTTGGCATTCATGATCATTTGATGCATAAGACTCCAAAGTAGCCCTACAACATCTCGAGCTACTCCTCCATAAACCATCATACTTTTGCAGCAATTGCAGGTGATCAGGTGAAAGTCATCTTCAATAGTCCAATTCCAATAAACAATCATACTTTGCAGCCTAAACTTGAATCATTCCTCTAAAATTTCAATGGATTGGTCCGCATGACCAATATTCTACTCAATCCTATAAACTAACCCAAAACCAACCACTATAACAAAGAGAATAACACCACAATACCAGATATCTGAAGCGGAACCATCATAACCTTGACTGTTAAGAAATTCGGGTGCTATATAATTTGGAGTTCCACATGTAGCAATGTGGAAGTTCGACTCCTTGCTGGATGTGTCAAATGAGAAAAAGAAAACAAACATCTCAACAAGGTAGAAAAAAGTTTCATCTAAAAAAAGTTTTATCCAAAGTAGCCCTACAACCCAAATGTTTCGATGAAACCTTTTTCTAAATTCTCGAGATGTCTGTTTTCTTTCTCTCATTTGACACATCCAGCAAGGAGTCGAACTTATACATTACTACATGTGGAACTCCTAATTATATAGCACCTGAATTGCTTAATATCCAAGGTTATGATGGTTCTGCTTTGAATATCTGGTATTGTGTTGTTATTCTCTTTGTTATAATGGTTGGTTTTGGGTTAGTTTGTAGGATTGAGTAGAATATTAGTCATGCGGACCAATCCATTGAAATTTTAGAAGAATGATTCAAGTTTAGGCTGCAAAGTATGATTGTTTATTGGAATTGAACTATTGAGGATGACTTTCAACTGAGCATCTGCAACTACTGCAAAAGTATGATAATTTATGCAGGAATAGCTTGAGATGTTGTAGGGCTACTTTGGAGTCTAATGCATCAAATGATCATGAATGCCAAGTGGGTAAATGCATAGTATAATTTGATATTTCACGTTTCTTGGTCTTAGAATTGTAAGTTGTGGACAAGAACGGAATACAGAACGATACTTTACAGCTGGATTTTTCATATATTAAATTATAGTTACGAACCTTTGATATTTTATCATTTTTCCATGGAGCATATACCCTAAATTGATCACGATTTCAAGGTATAATACTGGCGTTTTTATGTTTCTACCATTTTTTGCAGACGGTGTTACACATCAAGGATCGAATAAACATGGTTCATAAAACCATGTAGCTGAGAAAAAATTCTTCTGATTCCTAATTTGAACAAATTAGTTTATCGGATTATTTCTTCCTTTGTTATTTACACTGCTGCCAAACTTCTATTTTTTTCGGACCTGATTCAACCTTTCCATCGTATGCAGCTTGAAAATCTTTTGGTCGATGCTTATGGAAATATGAAGGTTTCTAATTTCGGATTGAGTATTTTGCCTCAACAAGTAAGCTCTGTTACTTTTGATTCATCTCTCATGTTCGATGAAACTTTTTTCTACCTTCTCGAGATGTCTATTTTCTTTCTCTCATTTGACACATCCAACAAGGAGTCGAACTTCTACATTACTACATGTGGAACTCCAAATCATATAGCACCTGAATTGCTTAATAGCCAACGTTATGATGGTTCCGCTTCGGATATCTGGTATTGTGTTGTTATTCTCTTTTTTTATAGTGGTTGGTTTTGGGTTAGTTTGTGCCGAAGTGCTATAGGAGTTGGTTTCCCACAGGGCATCTGCAAGCTGTCTATTGTGGACTTCTTTTTTAGCACTTTATGTTTTGGCACTTTAGTTCACATGTAATGAATTGTAGTTCATATACATTTGTGATAACTCAATAGAATATTGTAATAAATCAAAAAGTTTTCCGTAGGCATTTTTGTAGCTGGAAAGAGTATCCATGTGTTAACCAACTATATTCACACAACATGTCACATTCACGCAACCAAATTACAAAACAATCATAAACAAAATATTGGATATGCAGTTGGTAAACTACAGACCCTGTAAAAGCCATATCAGGATGGCCTACACACTTTGCAATACCGTAACACAATTTGCTCTTACTATTGACCCTCACATTACATTTTCGTGCATAATTTATAAACCTATTTTATATGAGTAAACCTGAAACTATAGCAGAGAATATATACAAAATGAACCTGTGTGTTGGAAATTTTTCCAGCAATATCTTGAACCATCGGTCGTGTCCCCCTACCCTCCTCATAAAGATCATTCTAGAATATAATAATTCATACTCGGTTAAATCCATATCAATTTGTCCTACACACTTTGAAAATCCGTAACACACTTTGCTCTTTCTATTGACCCCATACGTTACATTTGCGTACACAATTTGTAGACCTATTCTATATGAGTTAGATTGAACTTGTTTTCAGAGAATATATACAAAGTGAACCTCCATATTTGGAACTTTTTCTAGCAAGAACTTCCACCATCTACTCATAAAGATCGTTCTGGAATATATTAATTCGTGCCTGGATAAAAGTTTGATATGCATACGATGCATGTGCAAAAAAGGTTGGTTAATCTGTTGGCTAAATATTTCTCCGCTTTTAGATCCATACTGCCAGCTTCAATTGAGCCATTCATGTAGTTTGGTTGTGCATAATTTTGCAAATTATAGGTGTAGTAAATTGGAAATTATTAGAGATGATCATTATGCAACTATAACGGCAATGGAACCCTAATTTTGATTCTAGATATGTATTGACCAACTCGAGTTTTTTCTTTGAAACTAGGAAATGTTATTGTTAGTGTAGAGATAACATAAAATTCGAAATCTTTTTTCATTGAGGCCAACGTTGTTTTGACTTCTATGAATCCCCTTTTTAATACACAGTCATAATCTATACAATAATTTTGTTTTTGTCCACTATAGTATATACCATATGATTAATACGAAACTATGTATTCAAACAATGGATGTTTGCATCGGTTTTTGAAATGAACTATCCAGTCAGGGTCTTCCTTTCATTCATGTAGGTGGCTTGGGTAAAGTCCTTATGTTTCTGTCCAACATACACTCTCTACAGTTATTTTGAAGTACTTACTTATTCTATACGTGTGATTCCATGTTTTCAATATTTTAGATTGAATGATGATTTTTATTTTAATATTCAAACTAAAGAATGATGTCATAATTTAATAGTTTATATGCCTATTTTTACTTTAAAAAATTCAAATTTGAATCTGAATATGCGTGAATGTTGATTTCAATCTTCGAATTTGAATCAACTCAATTTTTAGAATGGATTCGGAAAGAATTTCGGATAATGCCGATCTTGGGGGTCTCATAACTTTTCCTTCAGTTATCAAATATCAACAATTGTTTCCAAATACATTATCGACAAAAATGTGTTGTTTGTATTATAAATCGCTATAAAAACAAAAAAAATTGTATTCAAATAACTTTTCTTAAAATTATTACGATAATTTTGTATAGAAAATATAAATAAACTCTCTTAGTACGTGTGTTTGTATTGACCGATACATATATCAAATATCATGATAATGTCTGAATTAATGAATTGTTTACAACATTTAAAAATACAATTTAATGATCACAATACCGCGTAAAATATTAATATTGTGAAAATTATAAATTAAGATTGTGCAGGCACACCTGAAGCAGAAGAGAGACTGCAAAAGCAAAAGCTTGGGGAGATTGAGCTGGAAATACTATATGTCTCATCCGATACAAAATTCAGGTAAAACAGAGACTTACAATTGAAAATAATAGAGCTTAT
The DNA here is from genome assembly GCA_036759665.1 of Gynandropsis gynandra. Taxonomy (NCBI): domain Eukaryota; kingdom Viridiplantae; phylum Streptophyta; class Magnoliopsida; order Brassicales; family Cleomaceae; genus Gynandropsis; species Gynandropsis gynandra. The sequence goes on along the minus strand of CM071864.1, from coordinate 37,883,838 downwards.
GCTTTAACTATGGGCCTCTGATTTTTTTTATTTATCTATTTTGTTCTAGCTGTGAGTGTTTGATTTGACTCATTATACTTCTAGCATTTGGTTTTAGCTGTTAGAAATAGAGAATTAGCGGAATGTTACAATTTTTTAGGATAAATATTGTTAAATAACTAAAATGTGACATTAAAGGTGTTTGAATATGTATATATGTGTATATTGTGGAGAAACCGACTTTTTTTATATGCATTAGTTTTGAAGGTATAACTAAACAAGCCCATGAATTTTAGAAGTGGTTATATATCAGCAGCCAAATGCCGCTTGCTCTTTTGGGGTTTGTGACTTTGATAATAGCTTGACTTTGTACCACTATCAGATTTGGGTTTGGGGTGATGATGCTTAGAAAAGGTAATTTCCATTTAATGGTGTTCTTAATATTGAATTAGTTGTTAAAATTCTGTTTTTTAATTGATGATTTTTCACTGCATTATGCAATGATCAAACACTGGAAATATCTGCTTTAAGATGTTTGCTTACCCTTTGCTCAAGAAGAAAGTTTACCGGATTAGTATTGTAACCGTGGGTGTGTAGTAATTTCCTTCTTTGGTCTTTCATCAATTCGATTGTTCCCTTCTATAAGCATCATACTATTGATGGTGAAATTTATGGATAACATCTTGCAAGAGTAGGTTCTCATAGATTTTGTTTTTACCTAATCAGGTCACTCGGATCATGGAAGCTGGTGCAGAAAGTCCATACGATATTTTAGGAGTACATCATAATATGTCTACTGAAAACATTAAGAAAAGGTACGTTAAACTCCTAGAATCATGGACAGGTTGTAACTTATTAACAAATAAATACATAGCTAGATCAAATGCCATATTAAGTTAAAGCTCAGATATCCGCCTTTCATTGTTGTTCAATCGAAGCTGAACAACAAATAGTGTTTGATCAAACCTATAATTCATTAAAACCCTGCCTATCAGGAAGCATTGGTACATTTTCTGAATGAGATCATTAACGATATTGTAGCCTTTATCCATCCAAAGACAATGAAAAATTTGGGTTATCGATAGATTTTGAAGAAGGATAAGCAAGCATATTAGGGTTATCATATATGGGCTTTTACCAGATATTCCTAGAATCTTCAGTTATGGATCATGCTCAAAGACAAGATCTGATGAAATTGTAGACAGTTATTAGCTAAAAGGTGTAATAACATGAATCTTCAAAGGCAATGGTACAAAAAATTTCAGTTCTCTTTAAACTCAAATTATCATTTTTTGGATAGCCATGAGATATGAATATCTGATGAAAGTATAGTGTTTGCAGTTCTGGAAGCTATTTCATATACAAACGTATGCTACTTTTTTCAGGGATGATGCCGGGCTACCTTTGGGAAAAACGAAGTTAAGTCTCATAGACCGTCTCTATGCAGGCACGCCTGAAGCATAAGAGAGACTGCAAAAGCTAGGGGAGATCGAGCTGGAAATACTATCTGTCTAATCCGATACAAAAATGAGGTAAAACAAAGACGTACTATTGAAAATAAATAGAGCTTATGCTTTGACTATAGGCCTCCGATTTTTTTTTTATCTATTTTGTTCTAGTTGTGGGTGTTTGATTCGACTCATTATACTTCTAGCATTTGGTTTTAGCTTTTAGAAATAGAGAATTAGCTGAATGTTACAATCTTTTAGGGTAAAGACTGTTAAATAACTAAAATGTGACATTAAAAGTGTTTGAATATGTATATATGTGTATATTGTAGAGAAATCGACTTCTTTATCTGCATTAGTTTTGAAGGTATAACTAAACAAGCCCATGATTTTTAGAAGTGGTTATATATCAACAGCCAAAGGCCGCTTGCTCTTTTGGGGTTTGTGACTTTGATAATAGCTTGACTTTGTACGACTATCAGATTTGGGTTTGGGGTGATGATGCTTAGAAAAGGTAATTTCCATTTAATGGTGTTCTTAATATTGAATTAGTTGTCAAAATTCTGTTTTTCAATTGATATTTTTTTTTACTGCATTAAGTAATGATCAACATTGGAAATGTCTACTTTAAGATGTTTGCTTACACTTTGCTCAAGAAGAAAGTTTATTGGATTAGTATTGTTATCATGGGTTTGTAGTAATTTCAAGACTTGGGTTTTATATATAGCTCCAAATTTTCCGTAGTTCTGGTTTACTTGTAGAGTATTCACGTTTCTGGTAACATGACGTTATGATCTCACATAGTCTAAGCATGGGATTACTGAATGCCTTATAAGGTCATACGCACTCTCTACTACTTGCTCGGATTTGAGCCGGAATCCAATTTATTTCTTAGATTTGGAACTGAGAAGAGAGAAATGCATTCCCCCGGCCATGGTATGGTGTCCATTTATGTTGTATCCTTCTTATATCTATTGAACTAGCCTACTTTTTCCTATTGAGGTCATCAGAAAGTTACAGAATAAGGGTTGGAGGGTTTGTATTTTGAATAACAAGATTGATGGGGCATTGGTTTAACCGGAAGAGAATAAGGGCTGAAACATAGGGCTAATTGTTACCTAATTATATTGATGAAACAACTACAGATCTGAGCACCTTCTGGTGAACTCCCTATTCCAAACTGCAGATGAATGGTTGCAGCTGCATAGAGTCAACCACCCAGATTCCATGTTTTCTACCACAGGTGATCAAATAATATATACTATGGTGACAAAATAGAGCGATCAAACTATTCTCAAAGTGAAATCCAATGGAAGCTTAATTGATGGTGCGTTTTACAGTTCGTTCTTATGTCATTTGTAAAAGGAATGCATTGGAAACTAAACCATTTTTATGTATACCAAAGAAAAGAAGAAAATTAAAGGATGTACATTACACATCCTCCATACATTTTCACGCTTGTAGCTTTTTCTCGATGATGTCGAAACAAAGATGAGTCATCATATGGTGCCATCAAAGCATAAATAACTTATTGCTTAGAAGTCCTATTCCACCCATCCACCATAGGAATGAAAGCATCGGGAATTCATGAAACTACATACAGCTCCATTTTGATAATTTTTTGACAAAGGGATACCAAAGCAAAATGTAAATGTGAGTATCCTGCAATTTCGTACTTGTATTTTGCTGGTGTAGTTTGAACCGTGTGTTTTATATCTGATTGTTCTGTTTGAGCTTGTCAGGTGAGTGTTTACATCAATGTTCTTGGGGATGATGCTTATCATTTCCAACCTCGATTGTTCAGAAAGGTACTTTCTTGTCAATTGAATTGTCGATGTTTCCAACACGCATACTCTTATTGAGTTGGTAATGTTCTTTCTAAGTGTCCAGATCATACCAGATAAGTAGATATGAAGTATTGTTGACAAAAATTGAGATACATCTCAATATGAAATAGATATGTTCACGTTTACCTATAACTTCAAATTGCAACAATGAAAATGTGAAACCGTCATAACTTTATGGGTCTTTCTTATTGAAGATGTAAATGCAACTAAAAGTGGTTCATTCTCGACTTTGGTATTTTATTTGTATATATGCCATTTTGTTTTTTCCTTAAGAGAAGTGCTAACAAGTTCCACAATTTCTAATACTCATTTAGCAAAGAGCTCACAAACTCTCATCGACATTCTCGATATCATGATGAAGAAAGGCTTATCGATCTATGTTTGAATGACTTCTCTTAAGATAAGAGGGTAATATAACATAACATTTCTCAGATATTGAATATTCAATTTATTTTCCATTCTTTTCTTCTCTTACTCCTTAGTGTGATTATTTGGTGAATATTTTCTTTTTTATTCGTAAACTATGTGTTTAATTTATGTTTGGTAATTGGTTAGTTGTTTTAGAATTTGCAAAGGTTTGCAACACATGTGTGAGGGTTGGATTGTCATGTTCTGATTTCTGGGTCCTCCTCTGTTACCTAAAGCTTAGTTGAAACTAATATTAAGTCTGCATTAACTTAAATGATCTTCCTTTATTAGTTTTATGAACAGGTACATCATTTGAAATGATTTAGTGATGGGAGATTGTTGGGAAAGAGGATGTAGATGCATGCTGCAACTTTTCACGGAGAAAACTTCAAAGTTTATGCATAAAATAACTTGCCAGCTTTTCTATTAAGTTTTTTTTAAAAATTTTATTAAGTTTTTGTCTTTTTGTATTTTCAATTTATCAAATTTAGTTTTATCTAATTATTATGCATACCTAGATATTAAAAATCCAAAAATGGAGTGTAATAAATATGTCGTGTATCTAATACCAATCGAGTTAGTCCATTTTTAGAAAAAGAATTTTTTTCGCACCCAAGAATATTTTCTCTAATAAATTCCTTTATAATTTATTATTTTATGTATAATTATCATTCTTTGAATTTTGAGAGTTTTCATATATGAAATAATTTTGGTAGTAGAATTCAACATTTTGAATAACTTACAAGATAATTGGAAAAAAATTATTTATCCAAATTCATTATTTTTGTAGATTTGTAGTAAAGTGATAATTTGGTTGGGTCGAGTATACAAAATCGGGTTGTATCTAATAAAGAATATTCACAAATATTCAACTATTTATATTCAATGTTTATCGTGCAAAATTCAACAATTGGGTCATCGAAAATATTTTCTTTACCTCTTTTTTCATTGAACAATGTATCATGACATCTATAGCTTATTATGTTTTCTTTAATAAATAAAATATTTTTACGAATCGACTCCTTTAATTTAACTGGAAAAAAGCTTTATAAAAGATAGTGCAAATCAAGATGCACATGGAGAAATGACTTGATTTGACAATCAGGTCGTTCAATGGATTGTGAGGATGAACCTAAAATTAGGAGTGGCCAATCCGGGTTCGGGTTCCTCGGGTTTTGAAAAAATGGACTCGAATTGAACCCGAATGTTTTTGGTCCAGGTCTGGTTTGTGTTCGGATTGTTCGGGTTCAAAAGCATTGAACCCGAAATAACCCGAATTACATTTGGATAATTGGATTTTTCGGGTAGTTTGAGTTATTCGGGTTGTTCGGGTTATTAGGGTTTGGGTTTTTCGGGTATTATACATAAGTTGGAGTTATACGTTTTATAATTTTTTAAATAATTCGTTTTTAATATAAAACAAAAATAAAAATATCAAATATAACCACTATATATTATGTCTTATGGTTTATTAAATTCAAAAGGAGTTGCTGGAGGGGTTTTGAGTCTGAAGGGGGTTTTACCAAAAATACCACACGCGCGCGACGACGCTGCCGCCGCCGTCCATCTGTGTGCGCCGTCGCCCGGACTGGGTAGGGTCGGGTTTTACTCCACCGATGTATATATTTTTTTGTGATTCTCATTAAACCGGTTTAAGACTTTTTCAAAGAGAACCTTTCTCCCTTATTTCGTGGAGCCATCCTGGAAGTGGCATACATTGTGGAGTCATCTCGGGAGTGGTTATCCACACCGTAAGCTTATAAAAGACTACCTCCTGGCTAAGGGAAAGAACACTGAAAAACAAAGCTTCTTCCATCATTTCTTAATTGTGCAACCCCCACGCATCGTTCACTTTTCATACGAGTTTTACTTGCTATTCCATCTTCCTCTTCGCGAGTGCACGCGTACGAGGGAGCTGCTGTATAAACCTTGGGGAAGCGATCGACATTCTGTTGCACCATGATCGTGCCGAAATTTTTCTTTCAGGACAGTGGTACACGATACATCTTGGTCACCGTTCATATTTTCTAACATATATAACCCTCGCTCGATGACCTCTGTCCGCCAATGACCATCGAAACCATCTGTCCGTCGATGACCTCGCCGTCGAAAACTTAAAGGAATGAACCACAGTGACAGCCGTGTTCGTTCATCTCGTATGCTGTGAACATGACAGTTATCGACATCAATTCGTTCGTGTCGTTTCGCCACTTATTCGTGTCTAAGGTTGTGGTATGGTTCGATGGTTTTGGTGTCAGTCACCTACTTATGGTGGTCAAATTCCAAAGCGATGGACGTTTAGTGTTTTCGTTGATGAATCAACATCGAATTTCGATGGATTTCGAAGGAGTTTTGGTAATTTAAGCCGAAAAGGGGGATACATACACCATGTATGTATCTGTTTTAAAAAAATAAATAATAAGACATATATATATACACTTGTACTGTTTGCCTTGGTGTGTATATATTTATATATATATATATATAATGCACTAGTACACTTGTATTGTTTGTCTTGGTGTGTAAGCCAAGGGTCGCAGGGGACAGGGTCACAGAAGTCTAAGGGTCGTAGAGGGACAAGGGTCGCAGAGGTACAAGGATCGTAGAGGGACAAGGGTCGCTGAGGTCCAAGGGTCGCTGAGGTCCAAGGGTTGCAGAGGGACAAGGGTCGCAGATGTACAAGAGTCGTAGAAGGACAAGGGTCGCAGAGGTCCAAGGGTCGTAGGGGTACAAGGGTCGCAAACCTCGGACCCCTATGACCCTTTTACTCGTTTGACCCTTGATCCTACGAGCATTTTCGATCGTTGCTCCCCGCTCTGAGAAAGACCCAAATCCATCTCCTATCTCCTCTTCGATCGTTGCTCCCCGTTCTGAGAAAGACTCAAATCCATGTGTCTATCCTCTTCATCTCCATGAGAATATATGATAGGAAGCTTTATTCCAAGTAGAGTTTATGCATGAAGCAGCCACAAAAGATCTCGCCGATAATCTCTTCATTATGTGACTCAGTATGTCTCCCTCTACTCCCTCTCTTTCTCTCTCCTTCAGATAAAATTAGTATTGAAAAATTATAGAAAAATTATATCAAGCGTGAGTTAAAAAACCATATCTACGGGAAAGAAGCGGAAAAAGCTGAAAAAATCTCTCCCAATTATTCGTGATTTCCCTTAAAACCAAACAAAAAACTTGTCGAAAGAAACTTACATGGGAAGTGGCAGTGTCATTTGGCGACCCAAAAGCTCGACAAGACCAATTCACGGGCTCCCTCTAATCGTATCTGCAAAGCCTGTATCACAACAACATTCACATGTGTGCCTCACGAAGTATTGATAAAAGAAAAGTAAAGATGGATATTTGCCTTTGATAATGGAGGAAACATGGTCGGTCGTCACGCTAGGAACCAAACACTCCTTTGGTATATTTTTGAAAGCCAGTCGTACTCACACCTGGTAGAGATCGCCAGAAAACCAAAGGCAAAAGGAAAAACAACGCATACCTCTAAAATCAAAGAAGTTAGAAAGCCAGATCTATGCCAATAGAAATTATTATAATGATCATCAGTATAACACTTACTGTGGTAGACACAATAACAACCACATTGCCCAGCAAGAGTTACGAAATAGACATACTGCAAGTCATCGCTTTATTCATGAACCACCAGGGAGATATGCTCATAGCCCAAGAAAGTTGCATGCACCAGCAGCTGCGTATGTCATAGACTAAAAAGAATCCATGAACCAGTGGTTAGATAATTGTAATAATACTTTATGCTGGCCACCAACACAAGCTTCAGAGGAATCAATGATCCGTGTACCTTTGATGTCAACACAATGATTAGAGGGTATGTGATTGGAATGAGCTTCGAGGAAGCTTTGGATGTTTATAAATTCAGTCTTCTAGGGCCTAACCTACCCTGGTGGAAACAAAATATGAGAATCTAATAAATACTGTATGTGATACATATGTGTAATCACTATATTCAGCCATTACAGAGCCATTACAGCGAGGAAGATGATTTCTCAGTGGATGATTTTAGTGATGACGATGAGTTGGACTCACCAATCGATGAAATTGATCCTTGTCCCCTTTGGTCCTCCTCCTCTTTCTTAAATTGTAGATGAAGATGAGGGTCTGAAAAAATAAACTAATTTACCTTTGTACAAATTACCCTCCCTATGATCAGATATGAGCTCCAACACTACACATCAAACTTTTGCAGTCCAATGTGACGTAAATTCAAAGCTATTCGATTGACCTAAACAATATCGTACACGAATTCATCGGAATGAATTACCCTTACGTGTAACATTAACTTGACCCTGATATGCAAGAGAGCCTAAACCTTATCGGAATTCTCTCTAGGATTGAAGGGGATACCATGGTTTGAAACGCCTAATTGATGAATCGATGATGGCGAAACACGTTTTCATTTGCTGCAACACCTAAACTCAAATCTAAGAAACACACTTTCATTTGCTGAAAGCAAGTTTCAAGAAATTCAGCTTTAGTATTGTGGCCAACACTAACTTCATCCATATAATCTTCCATGATGGCTCTTAGATTTGGTTTCAAAAGTTTGTACCTGAGGGAGAAATGGTGACACATGTAGAGATCAAAGAGAGATAGAGAGAGAGCGAGTAAAAAAACCATGGGAACAAAACAACCAACCATCCATGGAGTTTGATACCAAGATTAAGCTAGTGCTGGTCCTTATAGTTAGTAAGCCAATTACAGAGATGCAAACAGACCTTGTATAATATGCCCAAGATAAGGAGATCTAATTGACCACCGACAGTCTTCGAAATATCTACATGTCCAAAATGATCAAGCATTAGAACAATGCATCATAGAATATAGGATGAATATGGAAATGGCAATACACGCTTTCACGATACTCAATATTCAAAGGGAAGCATTATACATTAGAGATATAAGCCAGTCTTGATTGCTCAACAAAAAGAAAACAAAGACAAATATAATCTTCTCCATGCATCAACTACAGCCTAAATGTAAGTAAGAGATGATACGACATTTGTATGGAAATGCAAAGTCACTAACTGGAAATGGGGTGAACGAGATTTGTATGGAAATGCAAAGTCACTAACTGGAAATGGGGTGAACGATAAACGTCAAGCAATCAAATGGCTTCTCGCAACGCTTCTGAATGAGGAAAAAGATAATAAAGAGACAATAGGGGAATACTTCTATCTTGTTTTGCAATTCAATCAGATTCATGAAATCTTTCTCTGCAACCTTTCCTCCTTTGTTAATCACCATCTCCAATGCACAAACCTGCACAAACCTGCCGAAACCTACAAAAACTTGCACAACGCCGAAACACCGAAACCTGAGAGATGAAATGAATAGATTCAGAAAGAGTATTTGCCGACTAAATTATTAGAACCAGCCGCCGCTCAGGAGCACAAACCCACCAATGCATGCTATTCCAAAACTATGCACGAAACGAAAACCTAGAAGTATTCGAAGAGACTAAAAACAAACCCAGAAGCATTCGAATAGACCGAAAACAAACCCAGAAGCATGCGAACAGACCAAAAACAAACCCATCAGCATCCGAAGAGACAGAAAACAAACCCAGAAGTACCCAAAGATCTCTAGAATACCGAACACAAACCCAGGTTCATCCGTTTATCCCCAGAATACCGAAAACAAACCCAGCTTTCTCTGTTATCACCTCCAGTCGCGGTGTAGTCACTCAAATCAAAGACATATAAGATGTAGTAACATACTTGTTCCCGTCGTACTCGAACTAAGGAAAACGACTCCTCTTTCCCCTCCCTTTACCGTAACCGTAATCAATTTCCCGATTGGCTTCGCATCGTCCGTTTTCTCCTCTTCCTCGTCCTCCTCCTTCGACTCGTGTTGTTTTTTCCTTCCCCTTCTCTCTCTCAGTCCTTTCATTTCCATACTATCTTCGTCTTCGTCTTCACGCAGCTTCACCTTCATCCGCTTCATCTGCCGCATATCGGCTTCGTCGGAACTCGAATAACGACCATTATGCCTCGTCAATGGCTCATCTTCTTTCTCCCGTCGACAATTGAGCGGATTGCCGGTTCACTATCTCTTGTTCCTCTCTCACTTTTGCAATTAAACGCAGGAAGATGATGCGGCTCCTTATGTATAAGTTTGATGAAAAAGGATTTTTCCTCCCTCATCTGACCTGACATGTCAGTACCAGAGGGAGAAATCCTCCTTATTGTTAAATTATAAATGTCTAATGGGCTAAAGCTCATATACTATATTTAATTAAGAGGGGTTTGCCTATAAATAGACACCCTTATATGTAAAAAGATATACATAACAAAACAATACAAAAAGCAAAAACACCATTTGTTACTCCCTCTCTCTCCTTTCCTCTTACCGTTCTCTCCTACCCCCTCTCTCTCCTCTCACTCTCTCTTCAATCCTCTCTTTCCTCCTTATTAACTCACGATAAGGTATATATATATAATACTATTATTTATACTTTATAATATACATACATATTTACTTTAATTAACCTATTACTATATATATACATGTTACATTATCAATATATACATAATATATGCATATATATTTATTATAATATTATATATATTATTATATACGTTTTACTAATATTATATATAATATATATGTTTTATATTTTAATATATTTAGATATATATCAAATTAATAATTAATTTTCAACACGTTATCAGCACGAGCGTTCTAATTAGTTAAGAAAAATATTATACGTTACATGTATTATTTTTAATTTCATTTTTTACGAACTCGATTTCCAATCGATTTTGGTTTCGATTTGGATTCGATTTCCAAGTAAAAAAGTTATATATAGACCACGTGGAACATATATCCCGGTCATAATATATATTATATTATATGATTCTGCGGGCTTAGCCACCAATCAATAATATTAATAGTTTATGGATATTTATCTGTTATTTATTCTTGTTATAAGTATGGCTATGCCACCATTTTTTATGTCATATTTTACTTTATGTGGAGGATGAAACCCCATAATTTATTTAACTTATTGTTGTTATACGGATGGTCGAGCCACCAATTGTTGGTTATATTTTACTTTTGTTAATTATTTTATTTATTTATATGGAGGATGAAAAATATTTTCACCCCATAATTTATTTAAATTATGTTTTTCATTATTTAATTGTTAATTGGTTAAATAAATCTAAAAATAAATTATCTATAAATATAAACGGACCTAACACATGAATTGTTATATAATAATTTATTTAATTTTGTTTTTCAATGTCATAACTTATATTTGTTTATTTTTTCTCTCCAATGATAATAGATCTTCATGTCGAACTTGGTGAATCTCAAAATCATAGCACTAGATGCCTCAGGAAAAAACTATATGACATGGGCATTTGATGCTAAAATGCATCTAAAAGGCAAAAAGGTTATTGCCACGATCGATAAAGATAATAATTCCTCAGAAGAGGAAAAGGCAAAATCCATGATATTTTTACGTCATTATATTGCCGATGGATTAAAAAATGAGTATCGAACAAAAGAAGATCCTGCAGATTTGTGGGAATCTCTTAAAGATCGATTTGATCACCAAAAATATGTGATACTCCCAAAGGCAAAGAATGATTGGTTGAATCTAAGATTCCAGGATTATAAATCTGTCGATGAATATCATTCTGCAATGTTTGAAATAATCTCCAGGATGGAATTATGTGGAGAAAAGATAAGTGATTATGATAAGCTGGAAAAAACATTATCGACGTTCCATGCTGATAATGTAATTTTACAACAACAATATCGTGCGAAGGATTTTAAGACCTATCGCGAATTGTTACAGCTTCTCCTCGTTGCAGAACAACAGAACGAGCTATTAATGAAAAATCATCATGCTCGTCCCTCTGATTCTGCACCATTTTATGAAACAAATGCGACTTCATCAAATTATAACCACTGGCATGGCCGTGCGCGTGGTTATATACGTGGTCGTGGTCGAGGCCGTGCACGTGGTCGCGGTCGTGGAAATGGATATGGTAGAGGAAGAGGTCGGAGTAATCCACCAAATAATTTCCGTCATGGAGAAAATAAAAGGAAAGATAATCGAGTGAATGAAAATGAAAACGTGACTAAAAGGCGAAAAGATACAATATATCATCGATGTGGTATGAATGGACATTGGTCCCAAGTGTGCTGAACACCAAGACATTTTGTTGATTTATACCAGAAGTCACTGACAGATAAAGACAAAAATGTTCAAACGAATTTTGTCTCAGATGATCTCGATGATCTCCTGGATAACGACAAGGTTGGGATGCACCTTAACATTGCAGACTTTATGTATCAACCTGATAATGAAGATGAGAAAAGAGAATGAGATTTCGACATGAATTTCATTGTTATCATTATCTCATTTTTAAGACTTAGTTTGTTATTTTCGAATGTATTTTTCCTTTCGCTATTTAGTTTCTAAAAGTTTTATTAGATTATCTTTTGTTATAATATTTTGTTACATTGTTATATATTATATGCAAAGCTTGCTTCATATTTTTTAGGTTCATCTATATCTTTATGGATCAAAATAATACAAAATATGTCACGATCAAACATCAACGATGCAGACATATGTCTAGCCGATTGTGCTACAACACATACAATATTGAAAGATAAAAAATATTTCTCCAAGTTAAGAATACATGAATCTAGTGTCAATACAATATCTGGAAATGCAAAAATAATTAAGGGATGTGGAGAAGCAAATTTTATAATGTCAGGAGGGATAAAATTTATCATACAAGATGCATTATTCTCTCCACAATTCCAAAGAAACTTATTAAGTTTCAAAGATATTCGCCAAAATAGCTATCGTGTTGAGACCATGAATGATGAAAATCGTGAATATCTTTATATCACGACAATGGCTTCTAAAAAGAAATATATTGTGGAAATTTTACTAGCTTTATCCTCTGGACTATATTTCACAAAGATAAGAATGGTGGAAGTATATGCCATATTCAACCCAAGATACAAAGACACGTTTAAGATTTAGCATGATCGATTGGGTCACTCTGGTTCAATAATGATGAAAAAATTATTCAAAATTCCAATGGTCATCCATTAAAACATGAGAAGATATTTCAATCTCATGAAATCACATGTAATGCTTGTTCTCAAGGAAAATTAATAATAAGACCATCATCTGTCAAAGTTGGACATGAATCACCATCGTTTTTAGAACGATTACATGGGGATATATATGGACCTATACATCCACCAAGTGGACCATTTCGACACTTTTTGGTATTGATCGATGCTTCTAGCTGATGGTCACACATTTGCTTATTATCAACTCGCAATGTTGCATTTGCGAGGTTTATTTCTCAAATAAAAAAAATTACAAGCTCAATTCCCCGATCATCCTATTAAGAAGGTGAGGCTTGATAACGTTGGTGAATTCACTTCTCAAGCTTTCAATGACTATTGTGCATCGATTGGTATTGAGATTGAACATCTCGTACCACATGTTCATACACAAAATGGTCTGGAAGAGTCATCGATTAAACGTCTCCAACTTATTGCTCGACCATTGCTAATGAAAACGAAACTTCCAGTTTCTG
>CM071864.1:37853505-37870306 GCA_036759665.1 Gynandropsis gynandra | reverse complement strand
GCGGCGGCGGAAGGGAGGAGGGAGGAGGCGGCCGGAATTTTGGGAGGGTTTGTTTGCGTCGTTAGACTTTCCGCTCTGATACCATGAAGAATTCGAATCTGAATTGAATTGATGAATCAAGCCAAAACGGCTATATGTACAAGAGTATTAGACCTAAATTACAATAAAGGATGTAATTACAAAAAGACGTATATACCCCTATACATGTACCCTTTACACTTGGTTCTAAAGATAAAAATCCTTGAAAGAGAAAGAAGTTTGATAATAATGACGACTCTCAAATAATAGAGAACATTCGAAAAGAAACAAATGAGGAAGATGATCTTCAAAATGAAAATCATGAAAATAATCATGAACATACAGAAAACAATGAAATTTCCATCAATTATATCTATGATGAAAAGATTATAAGAAGAGATGAAATAAATGACAATGATGGAATATTCTCTTTCTCTGTATCCAAAGAAATTGAAAATGATAGTGAAGATCTAGAACCAATGTCAGTGTTAGAATGTCAAAAGAGACATGATTGGATCAAATGGAAAGAAGCTATGCAAATAGAATTACACTAATTAAGTAAAAGAAAAGTATTTGGACCCATCGTTCAAACTCCAAATGGTGTCAAACCGGTTGGATGTAAATGGGTTTTTGTACGAAAAAGAAATGAAAATAATGAGGTCACGAGATATAAGGCACGCCTTGTCGCACAAGGGTTTTCCCAGAGACTTGGAATTAATTATGAGGAAACATATTCCCCTGTTATTGATGCAATCACATTTAGATATTTGATGAGTTGAACAACATCCAACAACTTAGATATGTACCTTATGGATGTGGTTGCGGCATATCTATATGGATCTTTGGATAATGATATATACATAAAATCCCTGAAGGATTAAGAATGCCGAAAACATCAAACTCAAAACCTAAAGAAATATGTGCAATCAAATTGCAACGATCTTTACACGGATTGAAACAATCTGGACGTATGTGGTATAATCGTCTAAGTGAATATCTTTTAAAAAGGGGATTGGTGAATAACCCTATTTGTCTTTGTGTTTTTATTTAGAAAACAACAAGTGGATTTGTGATTATAGATGTTTACGTTGATGATCTGAATATAATTGAGACCTCAAAAGAGATTGAAAATGCTCAGAATTATCTGAAAAAGGTATTTGAAATGAAAGACCTTGGACAAACAAAGTTTTGTCTTGGTTTACAGATAGAGCATCTAAAGACTGGTATATTTGTACATCAATCGAATTATAAAAATAGAGTATTAAAACGCTTTAACATGGATAAAGCAAACCCATTAAGCACTCCAATGGTATATAGATCTTTAAATGTTGAAAAAGATCCATTTCGTCCTTGTGAAGAAAATGAAGATATACTTGGACCAGAAGTACCATATATGAGTGCAATAGGGGCTCTCTTGCATCTAGCAAATTGCACTCGTCCTGATATAACATTTGCTACTAATCTCTTGTCACGATATAGCTCATCCCCTACACGTCGTCATTGGACAGGGATTAAACATATCTTTCGATATTTGTAAGGAACAATTGATTTAGGATTATTTTATCCTAGAGATTCCAAACGTGAGTTGATCGGTTTTGCAGATGCAGGTTACTTATCATATCCTCATAAAGCTAGATCACAAACAGGATATGTTTTCACAATTGGAGAGACAATGATATCATGTCGTTCACAGAAACAAACACTAGTTGCAACATATTCAAATCATGCTAAAGTCATAGCACTTCATGAAGCGAGTAGAGAATGTGTGTGGCTCAGAGCTTTAACTCGACACATACAAGTGCGGATTATCAACTAATATCAACCCAACAATACTATATGAAGATAATGCCGCTTGCGTTGCTCAGACAAAGGAATGATATATCAAAAATGACAGAACAAAGCATAAACCTCCAAAATTTTTCACGTATACACAAGAGCTCGAGAAGAAGAAAGAAGTTGATGTTCAATACATCCGATCATGCGAAAATGAAACCGATTTATTCACAAAGCGCTCCCTACTTCAACATTGAGAAAACACATTCGAAATATCGGGATGCGTCATCTCCGAAGCTTATAATTAAACAAAAGACTGATACATCGAAGAGGAGTTTTTTATGGTTGTACTCTTTTTCCCTTATCATGGTTTTTATCCTAAAAGATTTTTTCATGATAAAATTTTTAACGAGACAGACAATAAACATTTAAAGAAAAGTATTAAATTATAAATATATAATAGACTAAAACCCATATACTATATTTAATTAAAAGGGATTTACCTATAAATAGACACTCTATCATATGTAAAAAGATATACATAACAAGACAATACAAAAAACAAAAACACCTTGCTCCATTTTCTCCTTTCCTCTTAGCGTTCTTTCCTACCCTCCTCTCCACTCACTCTCTCTTCAATCCTATATTATTTATATTTTATAATATACATGCATATTTACTTTATAAGATACATGTTACTTTATCAATATATACATAATATATATTTATTATAATCTTATATATATAATAATATTATTATTATATACGAATTTTACTAATATTATACATAATATATTTTATATTTTAATATATTTAGATAATATCAAATTAATAATTAATTTTCAACATTTATTATATTTTCAAAATTTTGAGAAAAATGTAAAAATATCCTGCTGCAACTGAAGCGCCAACCATGGCTTCTCTCCATCTCCTTCAACCTCTTCTCTCCTTCTCTTCAACGATTGCATTCTACAACAAAAATTTCCTTTCGATCCCGTCTTCACCCTCCTTAAAACCCTTAGTATCCAGAAGGTACAACCTTTCGAAATCTCTGACGATCCCATTTTCTCTAGCGGAATCAGATTCTCCTAAAGCCCTTGAGTCCGATCCCCTAACCCTTCTTCAGGAACTATCTGTAAGTCAAATGGAATGATCAATGGTTATGGTGTATTGTACAGTTTCTCCATGTTGAATTGATTTCTCTTCGTGGGTTCCGAATTGTGTTGCAGAATTGTTTCGATCTTCCTTCAGATTACTTCCAGCAGCTGCCGCGTGATCTTCGGCTCGATGTAAACCCTAATTTTCAAATTTTCTGTCTTGAACAGCTCAATCTTTATGTGAATTTCAGTGCTTGACGTGATGGGTCTTTGAGTTTCCAGCTAAATGATGCCGCATTCGATCTTTCCAATGGACCCGTTATCGATGAGGTTAGTGTCGCGTCTTTATACTCATTACAGTATGTAATGTGAAACCACAATGTTCTTTTTTTTTTCGAGTTGTTCATATTGTATAGATTCTATTCACTTTACGAGCTTAATGAGCAAAACATATGCAGTAGGAGCCATCACTTCGTTCATTAATCTGTCTCCCTCCGTTGAAGACAATATTACTG
This sequence comes from Gynandropsis gynandra, assembly GCA_036759665.1. Lineage (NCBI taxonomy): Eukaryota > Viridiplantae > Streptophyta > Magnoliopsida > Brassicales > Cleomaceae > Gynandropsis > Gynandropsis gynandra. Next base: position 37,866,903 of record CM071864.1, on the reverse strand, counting down.
CTAATCAATTTGATTTTGAAAAGACTATTAGGAGATATGTTAATGTGTCCGAGATTATGGATTGTTATTATGTTAGAGATATTTGCATTTTGTTAATATATTGGAGAGTATATCACAGCCAAGGGCTCCTTATCTTTACAGTTCATGGTGAAATACTTCGTTTTTTCTATCTTTCACCGTCGACATATCTCCGGTGCATTCTCCTTTCTCCTTTCTCTTTTCACCTTCGATATATTTCCGGTGATTAGCCTTGTGTGCTCGTGATGAGTACCTCCGACCAGATCCATGATTTTGCGATTATTCAGGGGAAAATTTCTTATCATTCCCCTGACTATCTTCACGCTTTGGCTTTGGAGGGATCGGGCACTATCATTACCCAGGTGGTAGTTTTCGTTCCATCCAGCTGAACAAGCCAATCTTGTTCAGTCCAAGATATTAACAAACTCCTAATATCTTTAACATTATAACACTATAGAAACAAAAGACAAAGAAAAAAGGAAAAAATGCATTTTCTATTGTGGACATCTCCCAATAAAACAAAAGACAAGTGTAAATAAAAAAAAAAAGCATTTTTGACTTCTCTATAATCTTGTATTATCTCCGGTTTTAGCTCGGTTTCTTGCTTTTCTATTGTGGAGGTGAATCAGGATGCGATTGACTCGACAAGTTGTTTCACTATAGTTTCGTAGCTTCATAGCTTTTGTGTTTCGAGAGAACAGCTTGAACAACTTTAACGTTGAACTTGGAAACATTTACAAGTTGATCATCCTGCTGAGATGGTGCCCATATGCGGGCAACACTAATACAATAACGATATGACGAGAAACTATCATGTATAACCTATCTAATCTGTTTCTAGTGTGGACGAGAGCTGGGGAAGATCTTGCTAGATCTCTCTCGGGCTTGGGAGTTGGCAGACACATCAACTTCTCATAATTTGGTGGAGAAGTTTCCTGAACTGGAAGTAACAATTACGGAGAGTGCCAGATCAGGTAACTGAAGCAGCCCTTTCTATGTAGCAACACATGTTCAAGCATAATTATTCATTTTAGTTCTCTTTTTCAGCCTTGGGGAGGCGTCTAATATCTGCTGGAAGAAGGTTCCAGGGCATGGGACAGTATGGTCAAGGTGAACTACAGAAGGTAAACGCAAGATCTTGAATGTAGGTCCAGTTGTTTCTACCAATTGTTTGATTTAGTTTTTGAAACAACCTTTCACATACTTGTTTCAAATGTCAATATTTCTAACCCTCGTGATTTGATTCAACCTCTCAACCCTGCAACCTTTCTTTCTTCTCACTCGATATCATGAATCGATACAAGTCTTCCGTATATTACATTGAATAGGTCTCATTATGAGCATTCATGTAGCCAAACACTTACATGGTTGAGAACACACAGATTGCAAAAGCTATGATTAAAACTGGGACGGCTCTATCTGCAAGTTCGTTATCTGCTTCAACCAATGAGAAGTCAAAGACAGAAACTAGGATGTTCAAGGTAGTACATAATATTGCTTTGTTCTATTGTTCACCCTAGTCTCTTCTTTGATACGCGAGTATTTGATAGGAAACTCTGCTTTATTCTGCAGTTTGGAGAGCTTCAAGTTGCAGTGACAGCAGAAAAAGCCAATATTGGAGCCGCTATTGGATTGGTCTTTGGGTACTTATTATGGCTCTTTCTCTTCAATAACTGGACCTCTGCATTTTTATGGCGTTATCTTAGAAGGATATGGATAGAGTCTTCTTAAATAACCATCCATATCCAAAATACAGGATTTTGTCATGGCAAGTCAGTCAGGGAATACAAAACATACCAGAGAGCTCATTGCAGTATGCCAATGACAACGCATTGCTACTCGCTAAGGTTTGCGGAAAAACATCTTACCTCCATTTTTCAAGATCACGCATCATTGTTAGCTAGACGAGTCAGTTATGCAGCAGAAACGCCCGTATAAACTTCAAATTTAAATAGATCCTCTGTTTATCTTTGTGTCAGTTAGACAAAAACATTGAGCTGTCTTGTGAGTATCCTATAATTCCTGTATTGACTAGCATCGAGGGACACGGTAGTTATTTGTCGTTGGCCTTGGGAAAATTCTATGCTGAAAATCATCCACGAAGTCTTTCAATGGTATCACGGAAAATAGCAAATATATAACGTTTTGTAAAATACGTATCTTCCTTTTGAACAAAGGGAAAAAGTTAGGACACATTAAAAGCTTATGAAACATATAATTAGGATATTAATGGCACAAAATTGAAAATTCTAAAGCGTATGTGTTCTTTCGGTACCAACACTGAATTGGATTTTGAAATTGACATTCACGAGATTGAATGTTTGTATCGACCTCGTTTGCTTTATCATGCTCATGTAGTCTCTGAGAGGAGCTCTTCTTGCACTTTTCTATGCATCGACTGTCTTATCTGGCTTCGCAACAATTGGGCTTCTCCTACTCGCTAGGCAGCTCTCATCGGACAAAGAATGATACCCGAGACAAAATGAGGTAAATACTTTAATTTTAGCTGTAAATATGGATATGGATGTTGTGTTCTAAGCTTCATTGATGAGCATGTAAAAAGATGATGCAGAGAGTTTATTGGTTGAGAAGTAAGTTGTGTCTCAACAACGTATGAATACCATTTTTTGTTATGTTATACAACTAAGCGTTCTATGATGATCACTTTGATGTACTTGTGTATATAGCATATGGTGTTCTTTTTTCCCCTGCCCCTTGCATTGATGGAAAACTTTGATATGATGTTGATGATGAGAGTGCTTGATGTTTGATTGATGTAAATGATGGCAATGGATGCTGTTACTGGTGCTCATGAGGGTGATGATGGTGGTGTGGTGCTGGCAGTGATAATGGTGCTTAATGTCGTAGTGTGGCTTGATGATTTGATGATGATCATGAATGACAGAGGTATGATTCGTTATAAGACGATAACAATCACTCTACATGAACCATTTACTGATTATGGGAATGAATGCTGAGGAGGCTGTTGATGACGACGATGACGACGTTATAATGAAACTATGACAGTGTCATCTATGATTCTAACCCATTTAATTATGAATTTTATATTTACCTAGTTTTTGAGATGGATTGAACTCAAAACCCATTTATTTTTTCATAAAACTATACGGGCCTAGATGAGTCCAATGGGTTAAATGGTTGTATGTCAGTTCTAGTTCTATTTGCCTCAGATTCTCCGAGAACAAATTGAAGGTGCCGATCTATTTGCCTCAGATTCTCCGAGAACAAATTATGGAAAACATAGATGACAAATTGGTAGTTGGACCTCACATGTCCTCTCATGGATGTCAAATTGGCTGAGTTTTCATATGTAGATATCTACATAGGTCATAGGGGATCGTATGGGCCGTGATGATCAAATCTACACATTCAACATTTCCTATGCATAATATGAGATAAATTATGATAAAAACTGCAAATAATTACACAAAATAATATGTTATAATGCTTTTGACTAAAAAAATTTAAAACCAAAATTTCTCAAAAAATTAGTAGTGGTTTATGAACGCAAACGATCATTCTCACCTTATTTCACATCTAAAAAAACAAAAAAAAATATATTTATTTTTTAGTTAACACTAAATTTATTTAGCTAATCACGCATTTTTTGAATTACAATACATAAAATGAAACTATTTGTAACGACTCTAAATCATATAGGTAATTTGATTCGTAATGATTGACCTTAACGATTATAGTTCACCACTTATCAAACTTTGATGTTGTAGAAAAATATAACATCAGACTACTTAGTTACAATACAAGTCGTATAGGTTGTACATAATCATATAGGTCATATGATTTGTAACGTTCAAACTTAACGACCATTATAGACCTTAGTTCGCCACTCATTAAACTTTGAAGATGTATGAAAATATAAATCAAACTACTAATAGGAATCATATAGGTTGTACAAAGTCATATACTTATATGATATATAACGATCGAACTTAACTATCATTTTCACCTTAATTCACTATTCTTCAAACTGTATAAACTCAAACTATTTAATTATGAGTAATATAAATCATATAGGTCATATTTTTCGTATATATTTATAAAAGAAAGGTTCAATATAAAAGATTAGAAATGTAATTTTATTGTAATTAGGATATTGTATATAAATACAAAATTAGAGTTTTAGAGTTAACCTAATTATAAGAATAATTTACAATTATATTCTTAATAATATCTTTATATATCCTCTCAAAATGTATCATATGGGATGAGTCATATCTTGACATATAACAAATCAAATGACGCTGATGTTAAAGTTTCTTGAGTAGATCGATAAGTTGATCAACGTAACTAACCTGACTAATACAAACATAACCGGTTTGGATTTAAATCTGAACAAAGTAATATTCCAAAGCAAGATAATTCATGCATGATTGAAAAACATGATTATGGAAAGATACGTAAAATCAGTGTTGTCACAATAAATCACAACTGTCGAATCAGACGCTTCTCAAAGTTTACTTAGAAGATTCCAGATCTAGCATCCTTCGGAAAAATTGGCAGCAGAGATACTATGACTCTGTGGGAGAATGAGCGACACATCCTTTATGCTTCTTCAAATACCAAGAGATCGAATGACGACCAAGGTAGTCAATATATGCACCAGTGGAAAAAAATCGTCATGATCATTTCCCTAGTCAGCATCACTAAAGGCATGAAGTGTGAGATGATTGGTAGTTAAGAAGAAAATCCCACCATCTCTTGTACCAACAAAATAGTGAAGAACTCCCTTTGCAGTTTACCAATGTTCAGATGTTGGAGCATGCATGAATTGAGATAGATGATTCACCGCAAATCTAATTTTTGGTCGGGTAAAATAAAGATACTGAAGCATTCCAGTTATCCTGCGGTATTCAAAAAGATTATAAAACAAGCTCACAAAAAGATAATGTAAGACGAGCAGATGATGCCATAGGAGTAGAAATTAGTTTGGAAGAGGACATGTTTGCACAATGTAAAAAGATCTCCAATATACTTCCGTTGATTGAGAAGAACACCATCAGATGTTCGTGTCGGCTCAATTTCAAGAAAATACCTGAGATCCCCAAGATCCTTTAATGAAAATCTGAATACAAGGGAGCTGATGAAGTCACATACATGTGAATCAGAACTGCCAGTAACAATGTGATGAACATATATGAGGAAAAAAAAATCCGAACAGACACATAACGTGGGATGGACAACGACTTATCAACAAGAGAGTTGAAAATCCATGAGATTCAAGAAAACATTAGAGCTGATAATACCGTGTTCTCGGAGTTTGTTTGAGGCAATAGATAGCTTTCTTGAATTTGTGGTTGTCTTTGCCAATAAATCTATGAGGTTCGACATAAATACCTCCTTAGTGATATTTCCTTGTAAGAAGACATTGTTGACATCTAGTTACTTTAGAGACCATCCATAAGAAACGACAAGACTAAGAACAAGACAAATTGTAGTAGCTTTAACCATTGGACTGAAATCTCATTAAAATCCACATCAAGATGCTAGTGAAATCCCTTAGAAATGAGGTGTGCTTTGAAAATATCAACTGAGAGGTCAAAATTCGTTTGATGCAAAAAACTCATTTGCAACTAACAATATTCTGAGTTTCCGTGGATTGAACCAGTTCCCATCACTCATTGCATGACTCCGCTGAGGATGCTTGAGTTATTGTAGAAAACAAATTGAATATACTTAGACATGTTATTTTTAGATCTCGTTTACATTGATGTACAATATTCGATGGTGGAATGAAACTATCATGAAACACAAGAGTTCTCTTTATTATAATGTTCATCGTTGGATAAGGTGAATGATCAAGATGAGGGGACGATTCTAAGGTAGGTACTTTGAGCCACGAGGAATGGACACAAAGAAACGAGAGTGATGGTGTATAGGATGGAGTAGGATCAACGAGAGACTCATGTGAAGGGAAGTATTGAGATGGAGATTAACGCGTCACAAAGATATGATTCGTAATTTAATCGAGAATATGTAAGCACTTTGCGAAGAGGAATAACCTAGAAAGACACATAAAAAAACTGATGATCGAATTTGTGTGTGGAATATGGGTGTACCGTCAATTGAATATTTAATTGGCTTGATGATCCATGGGTAGCATAGACATCCAAAGACTCATAGTTTGTTGTAGTTTGGTGAGAGGTGGAATATAAGTTCAAAGGGTGTCGAATGGCATAAGTTTGGTGTCGGTATACATTTTATAGACAACAATAGGGAATAAAAAACCAGAGATGAGTCAAAAGATACACAACACAATGAGAGATAAACAATTTATACCATGTATTAGGGACAACTTTCAAAGATTTATGTTCAGGGTGTGTCTAGAGGTGTGGTAAGGTGAGAAATTTCGTTGGATGCAAGAAATGTGAGTAATGCAATGTATTATCCATAAATGTCACTATAAAGAGTGGTGGTTTTATTTTAAAAGTGGGTCTCAATAAGCCTTTCAAATGAACAAAGGTGAGATAGACATGAGATTTTTGTTTCAAAGGATATAGCCATGTGTAACGAGTAAAATGATCAACAAAGATAATATAGTACTTAAAACCATCAGAAGAAACGATAGCGTGCGCCCACCCATTAGAGAATATTTTTTATTTCTATTTGACTAAATAAGCATTGCATAACAAAGACGACGAGGTCCGAGATAAAGATAATAAAAACATGAAAATTATATGGTTAAAATTGAAATAGTGGGATGATCTATACGTGAGTGCCACTCAAACAAAGTGATGTTAGATGCTAAATAAATGGAAATTGGTGATATTTGGGTGGAAAATGGATTGATTGGATAACACAGCTTGTAGGCACCTTTCTGAACGACCCCTTATATTAGAATTGCCCCTACTTCAATCATTCACCTGAAAATTATTAGAGAAACATTTGAATGAAACATCATTAGTATTGAGAGTTTGTGAACCGAAACAAGATTTCTCTTTATCACGGACACACAGAGGGCATCACCAATACTAAGAGAGGTGGATGAAATAGATGTGAAGGTGGAACCCGTGTGCATAATTGAGTGAGCCAATCCATCGCCAATGACCATCTTGTCACACCTACTTACGAATTGTGAAAAGATAGATTGTTCAGATGAGATATGATATGGCGGGTTGAACCGCTATTGAGGAGTCAGATGTTGGAAGAATGATATGAGAACATCGTGTTGTGTGCACAAGTTTGGCCCGGACATGATGATGCATTCCCAGATGAGGAGTTAGATGGATGAACCACCACAGTTGACATAAGAGATGAGTTGGAATCGTGGGCATCGTTTTGCCTTGTAACCAAACTTACCACAAATTTGACATTTCCCTTGATATCCACGTCCTCAGGAAGGCCATCCAAAGTGTATTTGAGAATATCTTCCAAGTCAACAACCTAACCGATTAATAAATCGCATGTACTTATCAATGTTTTGAGTACCCTTGTTGGCTCATTTGAGTTGATCCTTGAGCAGCTTCACATGACCTCGAGAAAGTTTCTCATACGTGTTGGAGAGAAGTTTCCATGTATCACGTATAAATTTAGAGCAGGTGATAACCAGTTGGAGAGACACAAATTGCCCCAATAAGTGCTGAAAAAGAGAAGAAGAACTTGCAACTTGAAGTGTTGAAATGCCAAAATCATGTGGGAAACACCATGATGAGAATCGTTGCGGATGAAAACGATGACTCCTAATGGATAAAGCAATCAAGACCATGATATTCAAAAAGTTTCATAACTTGGCGTTCCATGTTTGATAACTAGAAGGTAAAAGCTTGGAACATTTTTCTGTGATTTTTATTGGAGTCATGGAAGAACAGGACGACATAACGAGTGTCATGAAAAATAATGAATTTGATGGTCAAGGTGTAGACGAACAAACAAAATGACAATATACTAAGGTAAAAAGCCGATTTGGGGCAATTCTAAGCGATGACCCCTTGAGGTCAGACCGCCAACCAGTGTTGGCACATGTGTGTGGGCATGTTCTTATTAAAAAAGTCCCACATTGGAACTTGAAGTATTAAATGAACTTATATAAGTGTTCATGCAATTAATGCTTTCAATTGGTCATATGATGGATAATTGGCATGTGTGTATATGCACATATATATACACACACATATATATATATATATACATATATAAATGTCAAAGATTGGGCCTTGCGTCCATGAAAATCTTTTTTTCGACCGTTGGTTTTTCGGTCAAAAATTGCGCTCGTCCACGAACCATTGCGCTCGTTCGCCGAACCATTGCGTCCATTCGATGCACGCTCCCGAAGGCTCCACACACTCCAGACACATCCGTAGGGTTGCGTTCGTAGGGGCACATCTGTTGCTTGCACCCCAAGAAATCCATATGTATGACCATATGATCATTCGGAATCAGGATCAAAATTCATTTCAGCCCCGTAAAAATTTCTGAGAAAAACAGAGTACATTCAACAAGAGATAATTCTCTTGCGATCGTTGAATCGTCAAGACGGAATAGAGAACAAATTTCTGTCTTAGGATACTGCAACTGCAGGCCTCGATCATCTCTAATTTCTGGTATCTTTAAATTGTTGTTTTCAATTCAAGATAGTTTAATATTCTTTATAATTTATGTATATTATAACATCCGAATTCATTTGGTACTAAGAACTAGTGCAGCTCGACAGAGACGATCCATGGAGGTAAGTCGATAGTGACAGCGAGAACAGAGAGATGACAATGAAGGTCGAAGACAATGGGTGACGAGTAACGTCGAGTAAAGCGTCGAGTAACGAAGGTGAGCGATGGAAATTGAGGCGAGTGACGAGCGACGAAGGTGAGCAATGAAGACGTGCGAAGGAGACTAGAGACATAGACTATTGCTAAAAAATATGAATGACATGCGATGAAGGCATGTGGCGAGTTTGGGTTGTGGCGGACGGTAACCTACGAGCTAAAGGAAAGGATGGTTAGAAAAAAATATGTTGCTAGAGTTTTTAACCTAAAATTATGATATCATATAAATGATTTGATAGGTAATTTATTACGATTAAGATATTGTATATAAATATATAATGAAAATTTTAGAGTTAACTTAAATCAAAGAGTAATTTATAATTATATTTATAATCTCCTCCGATATACAAATGATGAACAAAAATGAATCAAATACCACGTCATATTATGTTATGTTGTCCTAGGACATGAACTATGACTTAAAATATATATGGTATCGAACAATATTAAGTTCACGAGCTAATTGTTGGGATGAATTAGACCCACACCCATAATTTAACATGGTATCAGAGTTTGGTTTATTTCGATTTAAATATATCGATGTTGGTCTCTTATTACGATGTCTACGCTCCAAAATCGAGCTTGGTCGTGAAGGAGAGTGTTATATTGTGTTGTCCCACATTGACTAAAACATGAATTATGGATTCATATATATGATATTGAACAACTCTAAACCTTTGAACTAATTTTTGGGATTAGTTAGAACCAAGTAAATATTTCATATGTGAATATATAATACAAAATATTTTTTTCATTTAAAGTTTGAATATTCATTTTAGAAAACGTTGTTTGAACTAGAAAAATAATGTAGCTAATCATAAAAAACTATAATTTTTCTATGAAAAATGAAAATAATACAAGATTACCAATTTTTCTGACTTTTAACCATTGAAAATAGTTCAAAAATGAAATTTAAATTTAATATTTAATTAAATTATTATCACGTATATATTTGCAAATATTACACATATATTTGCATATATTCTTGTATATATTCTTTCTCTTATTCTCAGATGTTTGTTTTGAAAAGAGTCCCATAGAGACTTAACTTGTACAGTGTATATATTTGATGCGTGATAATGGAAAATCTAAGGTTGAATTTCACAATATTGTCATGGTATCAAAGCTACTGTGATGGCCAAAGTTTTTTTTCCTTACTGCAAATCATGACACCGGCCAAAATTGGTGATGGAGGAGGTGTCGCGGCTGGCACCCAGGATGATTCTTCGACGAGCATGTCGTCGGAGACAGGAAAGGGATCCCCGACTGGGTTCATGCGGGAGAATGCAACTGTTTCTCCATTTTATCTTCATCCTGCTAATAACCCCGGCATGGTGATCTCGATGGTGGAGTTAACGAACGACAATTACGACACTTGGGCCGACTCCCTTCGAAACGCTCTAAGCGCGAAGAAAAAATTCGCATTTCTTGATGGAATCCCCTATTTACGATGAATGGAAGGCCGCAAATTCTATGATAAGTGCGTGGATTATGAACACGATATCTACCTTCGTCAGATCAGACTTCGCATTCACCAACAATGTCAAGGATCTGTGGGAGAATATTCGCCGTCGAATGTCACTCGGGAACGTTTCTCGTGTCTATCAGCTTCGGAACGATATCGAAAATTGTAGGCATCAAACAAGACAATCTGTTTTCGAGTATTTCACGAAGCTCTCTCGTATATGACAAGAACTTGACAATTAAAAACCCCTCAAAGAGTGTCCTTGTATCGAGGATCACATCCGAGAGAGGCAGCAAAAGCGAGCGCTTGATGGTATTCCTCATGGGCTTGGATAACACGAAATTAGGACATGTGCGCACAAATATATTGAGCATGAGTGTTACTCCGGATCTTGATTCCGCTAATTCCATCATGGTAGATGTTGAACGACAACTCCATGTCATTGCAACATAAGAATATCGACCTGTGGTCACATATTTTTCGGCGTAGACCCAACCTATACATGCTCCGTCTCTTGCTGCAATAGTTCGAGGACGTGACGACTCGCTGCGCTGTTCCCACTGTGGGAAAACAGGGCACACGACTACCACGTGTTACAAACTTCACGGTTACCGCGACTGGTGGGGTGAGAAGAGCACTGGCGACGCGGGCGAGGGAGAGGAACGGGGCAGACTGGGGGACGCGGGCATGGCAGAGCACTAGCCAATTCTGCTAAGGCGACAAGGGTCAATACGGGCGTTTGTTTCAGAAAATCCGAATCAATAAGCCAATCTAATACCGGGTTTCAGCGCAGAACAAGTGACTACATTGATGATATATCTTAACTCGCAAACGTTGAACTCCTCTGATCGTCTCTCCGGTAAGACTCCAATCACTGATTTTATTATTGACTCTGGAGCCTTTCATCACATGACATGTGATTTTGGTCTATTAACCAATATGTGGAATATTTTTGCGCATCCCGTCGACTTTCCTGATGGATCCTACACGGAAGCTTTACACGTTGGTGACATTATTATATCACCGAAAATCTGATTTTTAATGATGTGTTCTATGTTTCATGGCATCGTTGTACCTTGGTCTCGGTTGCAAGACTTGTTAGCTCTAACACGTGCTCTGTCATGTTCTTTAACTCGTATTGTGTGATACAGGAATGTTCCACGAGGATCCTGATTGGAGCGGGTAGAGTCTGTGATGGGGTGTTCAGATTTTGTGATGCATCGTCTTCATTTGCATATCATCTGTCAATTGGAGACAAACGAGAATTGTGGCATCGACGGTTTGGACATCCATCAGAGAATTTTCTTGCATATAGATTATTTGGGTTTATCTAGTTTTCTACGAATAAGGCTTTGCCATGTGATGTTTGCTTCAAAGCAAAACAGACTCAAAATAATTTTCCCCATTCTTATAATAAAGCTGCTAATTCTTTTGATCTTGTGCATTGCGATATTTGGGGACCATATCCCATACCTACTAAACGAGATGAGCGATATTTCTTGAACATAGTTGATGATCACTCACGAGCCACTTGGATCTATCTTTTGAAGGCCAAAAGCGAGGTGGCTCGGTTCCTTCAGAATTTTTGTGCAATGATTCTGAGGCAATTCGGGAAAAATGTCAAGATTATAAGATCAGACAATGGCTCCGAATTTGCAGCACTTCGTCCGTGTTACGAGTCGTCGGGTATTCTGCATCAAAATTCGTGTATTGACACACCTCAACAAAACGGACATGTGGAACGTAAACGTCAACACGTATTGAACGTCGCTCGCTCTCTTTGGTTTGAGGCCAATCTACCGATTGAGTTTTGGGGTGATTGTGTGTTCGCGGCAGTGTACCTTATCAACTGCATGTCATCCCCGCTTCTTGACAACAAAAGTCCGTACAAAGTAATATTTTGGAAGGCTCCATCGTATGAACAGCTCCATGTTTTTGGCAGCTTATGCTACGTACATTACAAGTCTCCTAATCGCGACAAGTTTGCTGAACGGAGCCGGAAATGTACCATCCTAGGCTACCCGGACGAGAAAAAGGCATGGAGAGTATACGATATGGAACAAGAAGAATATTTGATATCTTGTGATGTAGTCTTCCACGAAGACATCTTTCCGTTTGCCACTACAACCTCGCCGATCACAACCACAAAACCTTATCTTTCTTTGTTGAGGTCTCCATTGACGAGCGCATCTGATGATTTTTTGGGTTCTACCTTGTTAAGGATTTGGGTCCGAAGGGTGCTCGACCACTACTGCGAGTTCTAGTACACCTGATTCCTCGTGTGTTCACCTCGCGGATCCACAGGAGGCTTCTCAGTCTTTGCCTTCGGACTCGTTCCGGATGTCCCATCTTCCTCATCACGCCAAACTGTGATCTTGCGGGGTCCAAAAACGAACACAGACTCGGCTTCAATTGTCGTGCCACCTTCAGATGCAGAGCAGTTGGGTAAAGGGCATCGAAAGAAGTTTCAGTCTGTAATGCTGAAGCCCTACGTCACCTACTCCATGAAATCACCCCCTCTATGACACACACTCTCCCGTCTCTAGGATTTGTCCTCAGGTTCGTCCTCGTATCCCATCACACAATATGACTCATATAATTCTTTTTATGCGAACCACCGTGCCTTCTTATCTACAATCTTAGACACAACAGAGCCCCGGTCCTATAATGAAGCCATTCATCACCCAAAATGGTGATAAGCTATGAACGAGGAGATTGCCGCTCTTGAGAACAATGGTACATGAACATTACAACACTTACCACCGGGAAAGAAAACAATTGACTGCAAGTGGATTTCAAAATCAAACAAAAATCCGACGGATCCATCGAACGCTATAAAGCACGGTTGGTAGTGCTCGGGAACCATCAGAAAGAAGGAATTGATTACACAGAGACATTTGCCCCGATAGCAAAAATTACTTCGGTTCGCACATTTTTTACCGTTTCAGTAATCCGCAATTGGGACGTACACCAAATGGACGTTCACAATGCTTTCTTACATGGGGACTTAGAAGATGAGGTCTACATGTACCTTCCACCGGATTTCTCATCATCTACAACTAATCAGGTGTTTCGACTTCGGAAATCGTTTTATGGACTTCGCTAGGGATACTGGTT
>CM071864.1:37818092-37845012 GCA_036759665.1 Gynandropsis gynandra | reverse complement strand
ATCCTTTACAAAAAATGGCAATTTTACCATCTCTGTCATCTCTGTCTTCCTTGCATTTACCTCAGATTTCTCCTTCTCCATTTTTGAAACATCCTTGAACATTAGATCTTCGTTGAAGATAACATTCCCGCTGACTACAACCTTGCCTTCCTTATGCAGCCATACCTTGTATCCTTTAGTTCCAAAAGGATAGCCAATGAAGAAACCTTGCTTTGCTCTGGACTGAGTCTTTCCTTGATCACTGTAAACATAAGCTACACAACCAAATTTCTTTAAATGTTTGTAGTCTACTAACCTGCCAGTCCATTTTCTTTGCGGTATATCACATCCTATAGCCGTTGATGGTGATTTGTTGATGAGATACACCGACGTTGAAGCTGCTTCTGCCTAGAAACTCTGTGGTAAACCAGATTCATTAAGGAGACATCTTACCTTCTCCATAATCGTTCTATTCATTCGTTCAGCCACTCCATTCTGTTGTGGAGTGTACACGCATGTTCTATGCCTTTGAATGCCTTCATCCTTACAGAATCTGTCAAATCTTTGATTGCAGAATTCCAATCCATTGTTTGTCCTTAGAGTTTTGATCCTCTTACCTGTCTGATTTTCAATCAACGTTTTCCATTCCACAAAGCTATCAAACACCTCATCCTTTTTTTCAGAAAATATATCCAGACTCTTCTTGTATAATCGTCTATAAAGGTCGTGAAATATTGATAACCAGACTGAGAAAATGGGATGTTAGATGACCCCCATAAATCTGAATGTACATATTCTAAAACATCCTTAGAATTGTGCTTCCCTACTCCAAAGGACAACCTGTGTGCTTTTCCCATCACACATGCCTCACATAATGTCATCGTTGAGATGTTTTTACCTTCAATCATTCCCTCTTTTACAAGAGTATCCATCCCTTTCTGACTCATATGTCCAAGCCTGTTGTGCCACAGTATGGTTTGATCTTTATCAGTAGAGACTTGATTGCCTTCACCTTGAATGGTTTGGCCGTGCAGAACGTAAAGTCCATCCTTGAGTTCTCCTCTCAATATTGTTCTTCATCCCCTGATAATCTTCAATGTCCCATTTTGAGACTTGTACCAGCAACCCTGTCCTTCCAAAACACCAAGAGATATTAAATTTCTCTTTAGTTCTGGGATATACCTGACATGGGTTAGAGTGATAGTAGATCCATCATGTGATGTTAAATGGATCTTCCCTATTCCTTTTATCTCGCATACTGAGTTGTTTCCCATCTTCACTTTGCCACACTTCTGTTCTTGAAGTTCTGTGAACCATTCTTTACGTGGTGACATGTGATATGTGCAACCAGAATCGAGTATCCACTGATCATCAATATCCTGCTCCACTGCTGACAATGAATCCAGTTCTATAACTGAAAGAACCTCCATGTCTGTTACATTTCCTTTCACTACAGTAGCTTCTCCTCTTTCTTCTGAAACTTCTTTATGATATTTCTTCCTAGCGTTACATTCTTTCTTGGAATGTCCACGCTTCCCACAAAACCAGCAATCTGCCTTCTCCCTGGATTTAGAGCGAGACATGCCTTTCTTGCTGCCACGTTGATGACTATCCCGTTTCTCTGACTTGCCCCTGACTATCAAACCTTCGGCATTAGATTTGTAATTCTTGCCTTGTGAAATCAGCTCCAGTTCTTTAGAACGAGCTGCTGCTTTCACCTCTTCAGGTGTAATGGTTGTTCTGGAATATTTCAGAACTTCCCTAAGCTGTTCATATGGCACTGGTAATGAATTCAGAAGGTACACAGCTTGGTACTCTTCTTCAACCTTAACTTGAAGGTTCTGCAAATCTGATAACATTTTCTGAAATACATCAAGATTTTCCTCCATTGTCTTGCTTTCATCCATCTTGAACCCTGATAGTCGTTGCATTAGATACATCCTGTTTGGGAGTGATTGCTCAAGAAACTGTTTCTCCAACATATTCCACAATCCATAAGCTGTCTTTTCTTGAATCACCTTTCTCAAAATCTGATCTGATAAGCAGAGAACTATCAAGTTTCGAACTCTTCTACTTCTTTCAGCTCTGGATATTTGAGCTTGTTCCCTGTTATCCTTTTCTTGGATTCTTGATCCTTGTTCGGTTAATATTGAAGCTATACCTGCAGACTCCATCATTGATCCTGATTCTACTCCTGAAATCGAGGATCTTTTTGGTGTCTTGAGCTCTTCTTTGAGTTCTTCTTCTGCATCCGTGTCCCACGTTGATGGGTCATCCGTTAGAGCTTCATGTAACCCCATGATTTCGAGACTGATAAGAATCTTTTCTTTCCACAACACAAAATCTCCTTTACCGTCAAACTTCTCCACATCTAATTTCTGCATTGCTGCCATTGAATCTTGAAACTTTAAACTTCTTGATTTTCTGCTTGCCTTCTTCTGAACCTTGAGCTCTGCTGCGTTCTCCCTGGTTTAGAACCAATAGCTCTGATATCAATTGTTGCAATTCGAATGAATCTTTCCGAGCTCAAATACAAGATTTGAGAAAAATCCCTAAGCTAAATTTAAGTAGTGTGTGAGAAAGAGAGTAGAGAGAGAGATTGAACACAGTTATTTACGAGTTCGATTGAATCGTTGATTCAATCTACGTCTCGGAGAAAGAAAAGGGATTGATTCTTTAGAGTGTTTGTTTTTCGGTTACAAAAGAAAGAGAGAAAATATGTGAACGAAGAAGATGATCCTGAGCTGTGCTCACCTTGATCTGTTTCGATCTTTGCCATATTTATAGGCTTTCCCTCAACATTTCACCTGTTCCAAATTCCAATATTTTAAATCTGTATGTAGTTTGCTTAATAGCCCGATTTTAATCCAGTAAGTGCACTTAAAACCCAGAGTCTTTTCTCTGCCAAGTACACTTAACCCATCAAGTGCACTTAAAACACCAGAGTCTTTTCTCTGCATCAAGTACACTTAATCCATCAAGTGCACTTAAAACACCAGAGTCTTTTCTCTGCATCAAGTACACTTAATCCAGCCAAGAACTAGATTACATGACATCAGTTCCATTTATAATATCAAATTCTAGACTAGTGGCACCATAACATTATACATGTCATCCAATCCAACCAAAATATTAATAAGGTGCAACATTGAAAGACATACCATATTAGTGATATCACAATGTTATGTATGTGATAACACCATCAAAATGCAGACCAATTTGTACAAATTTCTGAGTTCACCATAGGATCCATAAACTAGACACAACATCATTATTTCTGAGAACAACTAATCATAAGGCCTTAAATGGTTATAAACTCCAATTTACAAGAATAAGGCGTAGATACTTCTGGAACTAAAACACAATATTAACAGATAACCAAAAATTCATTTTTTCGACCCCCCAACAAATAAAAGTTAATAAACCAAATCTTAACCAAATATATAAAAACACAGCAAGGCAAACCACTATCGAACTAAATCATACGTTGAACCAAAAGCAAAAGATGACAACAAAGAAGAGATCAAACCAGAATGAATATGATGACCGGAGGAGTCCAACATCATAAGTTTTGGTTTTTTGGCCATTTTCATGTTCACAAAGACATAACTTTTCCACAATTTAAAGTGTCGCTTTGTGCACTAACAGGTAATATCTTAGATTATTAGATCATACATAATTAATAGAAAATAGGAATCCATTTTCGTAGATTTATGCTTCATAGAAACTGTCAACTATTGTGTCACGAGGGATGTAAACAAATGTCATATATGGGTAAGCTTCGAAACACACACTAAAAATAATCACACCTCTAATCCAATGGGAAAGAAAAAAAATACTTTTTGGGCTTCATTCCCTTTGGGGGAAAACACTTTTTCTGGCACCCATCTGCAGCTACATATTCATGTAACTCAAAATGTATGTCTAGCAACGTCTATAACAAATGAGACTTAATTTCTCCAATCAAACATTTTGAGAAGCGAATATGTTATTCAAGAAAGACCAAGTTCATCTTCATCCTGAATTTGTTGGATTCAATCGGATGAACAATGAGTTCAAGCTTTTTTCTACATCGAGAATCATTTCTATAGCTACACATTATCAAACTGAACAACAAACTCCCGCGAAAGAGTAACACAATAGGAAAAACACATTTCAGAAGAAAATATCTAGAAAGAGAAAAATATGGAAAATTATTATTTTTATTAATAAATAAATCAAAATTTTTCCAAGTTGATGTGTATTTATAATACACAATAAATACCTACCTAATTAACAATTAACAAAATAGTAAAAAAACAAGAATAAAGAAATGTATCAAAATGATATTTAATACTATCCCTCAAGATGAGGAGTATAGATGTGATACTCCCATCTTGAAGAGAAAATTTTTAAATTGAGCCGATGATAAGAGCTTTGTAAGTATATCCGCAAGTTGATATCCCTCAATCTATTTCAATATGCTTTGTTCTTTCATTAAAAAACATGATTGCTCACGATGTGAAGGGTTGATGTATTATCACAAAACAAAAGAGCATGCATATAGATAGAAATGTTTTAACTATTTTAAAATTGATGTTAACCAGATTAACTCACATGTTGTATTTGTCATAGCTCGATATTCGGCTTCAGCACTACTTCTTGAAATCGTAATTTGTTTCTTTGATTTTCATGGTATAAGAGATTTTTCTATGAAGACATAATAACGTGTGACAGATCTACGAGAATCAAGACAGTATGCCCAATCAGAATCAAAAAAGGCTTTAAGTTGAAAATCACAATCAACGGGATAGAATAAACCTTGTCCAGGATCATTTTTTAGATAACGTAAGATTCTTTGTGCAGTAGATAAATGTATTGAAGTAGGTACATACATGTATTAACTTAATTTTTTTTTTTACAGCAAAAGATATATTTGGTCTTGTAATTGTTAAGTATATTAGTTTTCCTATAAATTTTCGATAGTATGTAGGGTTTGTTAAAAGTTCACCATTAGATTGTTCGAATTTTGAAATGACTTTCATGTATATTATTAGTGGTTTACATCCTAAATTCCAAATTTTTCAAGTAGTTCTAATGTAAATTTGCATTGACTAATAGAAATTCCAAGTTTAGAACGAGAAATTTTAAGACCAAAAAATATTTAACCTTACCAAGATCTTTGATTGTAAAATCTGTTGATAAAAGTGACTTGACTGAATCAACCTAAAGATAAAATGTGATCATCTCGTTTTCATACGTATTTCTTGCACGATTTTGGAGATGATTATGATATATATGCGATGCTTTACGTATGATTCCGTATCCGTTTTACTTGTTTTCGTGTTTTCATGTTCTTACATGTTTTTACGCGTATTCGGTTCATTTCGGAGCTAAAGGACGTGCATGAGACAAAGTACCAACATCGAGGATCATCACGGGACAAACGGGACGAGAATCGGCATGGAATAGCCACTACCCACGCGGGCAACTACCTAGCCCGAGCGGGCATTTGTTACGGTGATTTTGTCCAGCAAATTGAGCACGAGTCAGGCAAGAAATACCACGCCCGGGGCTTGAGCCCGAGCGGGCAGCCCTTGAGCCCGAGCGGGCAGCCTCTTTTCTCATCGCAATCCCGTGCGACCTTCTGCGCTGTACCCGAGCGGGTCGCTTACCCTGCCCGTGCGGGTCGCGTTCGTCACCTGCAAATCCAAATAAGTTAATTTGACTTAAAACAAATGGGAGTTTGTGGGGGACTTATACAATAAGGAAACGACTTTAGAGAAGAGGAATAAGTGATATTTCGCTGGAGGAACTAATGAAAACGTCACCCAACTTATTCAAAGATGGAAACTCATGAAAAGACAACAATCGGTGGCTGCTGCAACATAAGGAAGAACTGAACGTTCAGAAGGAAGGGGAGGGAGAAAAGGAAAGAAAAGAGGAAGGAAAGAAAAGGAGATGAGTGAGAGGTTGAGCTCATTCACTCAGTTTTCAGTTCTTGATCGAGGAGAGAGAGTAAAGAGAGGAGGAGGTTCTTGCGAAGGAGACTTACAAGGAGCATTGGAGATCAACCCCACACTTCGGTTTCGTTTGGTTTTCATGTTCCTTAGACCTTCTATTTCGTTTATGTTTGTTTACAGACGCATGAGCAAGTAGTTTGTTTGTTCTAGGAGAAGGGATTAGCACATGACTATCCCAGAACCACTTTTGATTTATCTTTAAATGCATCTTCCCGTTTTCGTTTATCTATTCTTTATCTGAGTGCTTAATTTACTTGTGTTTGCGATGGCCACGTAGATGCATGTGTTAGAGATTAGGAGAAGGACCGAAAGGAGAATTCTAGTCCTAGAAGATCAGGTTTAGAACAATCGAGATTGGGCCACGAAAGTAGGGTAGCAGCGGTTGAGGGTAAAACGGATGAATCATAGATATTATGGGTTTAGTTCAAGGTGTCAGCCACGAAAGTAGGGGATAACTTTACTAGATCACGTGTCTATGCCTCGAGAGAGGGTGGATATCATATTAGGATCGTCTGCCTTAGATAACTTGACTGGGATTGCATGATAGATACACTACAAAAAACACGCAATTTCCAACGGACGGGGCAACGGATCCGTCCGTTGGAAATACGTACCAACGGATTGCAATGGATGTGTTGAAATTGCAACGGGCAAAAATACATTACAAATCCGTTGTAAATTGCAATGGATTTGTAACGGAAAAACACCGTTGGAATGGTCGTTGGAAATCCGTCGCAAATTGTAACGGATGGCAACGGAAACCATCCGTTGGCAAAGTCCGTTGGAAGATCCTTTAGAAAAAATCAACTGTCGTCCGTTGCTACTTCTAACGGATGTCCGTTAGAAATTGCAATGGATGACCGTTGATGTTATGAATTTCCAGGCCACCGGTTTAAATAAATTCAGGTGAACCTCCAACGGGTATCCGTTGCGATTTCCAACGGATGTCCGTTGGAACGTTAACTATTTAGATCATACCAAAGAGTGCATCAAACCATCAATAACAAAAACATTTTCGAAAAAGTATCTTCGTCTTCAAATCGAAATATATATAGATCAAGAGAGTGGATGTATAGAAGAAAAGATCCTGTAACCGAAGAGATTACGCAAGAATTCTTACACGGATTAGAGCAATTCATGAGTTTTGCATCGATGCAGTCTTTGTGTCAAGAACGTGGGACAATGTTATGTCCATGCAAAAGATGCAAAAACATGAAGTATCGAAGTCAAAAAATTGTTTGCAAACATCTGTATACGGTGTGTTTCGTTGAAAATTACGAAATTTGGTTTTTTCACGGTGAAGATTGCGGTGTTAGAGATAGTGTGCAAGATGTACACGTAGAACGAAATGAAGAAGTTATTTATGAAGCATCAACGACCAATCCATATGTGGAAATGGTGTCAGATGCTTTTCCTAGAGTTGTTAATGAACAAACGCATGAAGAGATGCCGAACATCGATGCACGTCGATTCTTCAACCTATTGGATTCGGCGAAACAACCTATATATGAAGGTTTTCGTGAAGGTCAGTCTCGTTTATCTTTATCTTCAAGATTGATGAGTATTAAAATAGACTACAATGTGGCTGAAAATTGCATGGATTCATTTTGTAAAACAATGCGGGAATATTTACCGGAAAATAACCAAGCTCCCGAGACATACTACGAAACGAAGAATGTGTTAAAAGACTTGGGAATGCCACATGAGAAAATTGATGTTTGTAGAAACAGTGGCATGTTGTTTTGGGGAAATGATAAAGACTTATTGGAATGCAAGTTTTGCGGTACAAGCAGATTTCGGCCTAAAAAACCATCTTCACAGAAATATGTACCATACAAGAAAATGTTTTATATGGCTGTAGCAAACAGGTTGAGAAGGTTATATGAATCGAAAAAAAACTGTTGCAGCAATGAGATGGCACACATAACACTCCACGGCCGAAGGTGTAATGCAACATCCATCGGATGGTCAAGCTTGGAAAGATTTCAATGAAATATTTCCCGAGTTCGCGTATAAAACGAGAAATGTTTATCTTTGCCTGTGCACGGATGGTTTTAGTCCCTATGGACAATCTGGAAGTCAATATTCTCTGTGGTTGGTGACGGTGATTTTGTCTCCTTATAATTTACCTCCCGAGATGTGTTTGAAAAGAGAGGTAATGTTTCTGACATTGCTGATTCCAAGACTAGAACATCCGAAGAAAAGTTTTGATGTATTTTTGCAGCCCTTAATTCATGAATTACGACAGTTGTGGAACGAAGGAATCCTTGCTTATGACGTCAGTACTAAGCAAAATTTCAGATTGAAAGCGGTCTTGTTGTGGACAATTAGCGATTTTCCTGCGTATGAATGTTATCTGGATGGAGCACGCACGGAAGATAAGCATGTCCTTATTGTGTGGAGGATACATATTCATTTCGACTAGTACATGGTAAGAAACCATGTTGGTTTGATTGTCATAGAAGATTTCTTTCTCGTGGTCATGCTTTCCGGAAAGATAAAAACATTTTCGGAAGAATGTGGTACAAAAAGAAGAGGCACCGTGCGTGCAAACCGGTACACAAATCCTTTACGAAAGATTGAATACAATGGATGATTTACAAGAATCGGTAAAATACGGTGGAGATTGTGGGCATCGTAAACCAAAAGGTCAAGGTGAATGACATAACTGGTATAAACGTAGTATCTTTTGGGAACTACCATACTGGAAATCATTGATATTACGTCATAATTTAGATGTTATGCATATCGAGAAGAACTTTTTTGATAACATCGTAAAAAAAGATTTGAAGTCAATATGCCGACGATCTGAGTCAGAATTACGAAATGGAAGGTCACCTATCTCGGTATTCAGATTGTCTGGTCCGACGAAAACAACATTATTAAAGTGGTTAAAAGAGGACGTTAAGTTTCCCGATGGATATGCATCAAACATTGCTCGGTGTGTGGATATTGTTGGTTCGAGGCTGATCGGATTGAAAAGTCACGATTGTCACGTTTTCATGCAGCGGCTCATTTTAATCGCATTTGCTGAGCTCTAACCACGGAATGTTCACAATGTGTTATGCGGAATCAATATATTTTTCAGAGATATATGTTCGAGGAATTTAAAAGGTGATGACTTGGAAGTAATGAAAAACAATATCTCTGAAGTATTATGTGCATTGGAAAATTTTTTTCCGCTTTCATTCTTCGATGTCATGGAGCATTTGTCAATACATTTACCAGATGAGGCTAATCCGCATTTTGGCACAATTCCTGACATGTTTACACCGATTGGACGTACATGAGGAAAATCCGATGAATATTGGTTAACACTAGAGGAGTATAATCATGTCCACACATATATAATACTTAATTGTCAAGAGTTATTACCGTTCGAAAGGTATGTACATGGTACATATTATAATTTCTATATATATATATATATATGAAAATGTAACGTATTTTCATTATTCAGGATATTTGACGAAGAAGTGCTTGGTACGTATCCTCATCTAAATGCAAATGAACTCACAGACATGAAAGTTCAATATTATGGATCGTGGTTTAGAGACTACGTAAGTAGTCGTATACACAGCTATGTAAATTAATTTCATATAAGAGTACTAATTTGTTTCTTTTATACATACAGGTGAAATGTTCTGATGAAAGACTTCTTACGTGGATAAAAGATTTGGCTAATGGTCCCGCATGAAATGTCATGTGTTGGCCAATCTTGTTTACTCGCGGCTACACGTTCCACACGTACGAATACGGAAAACATATAAACACATACAACTATGGCGAGATTTGGCTAATGGTCCCGCATGAAATGTCATGTGTTGGCCAATCTTGTTTACTCGCGGCTACACATTCCACACGTACGAACACGGAAAACATAGAAGCACATAAAACTATGGCGTTTGCGTTAATAGTGATATAGAGGGTGATAACTTCTACGGTCTTTTGCACCAAATCATACAACTGGAATATTCCGGTCTCGTTGGGTTGAAGGTTATGCTTTTTAAATTTCAGTGGTTTGACCGAACCGTAACCGTTGGGGAGGAATTGACGTCAACCCGGCACGACAATATGGTAAATATGATCCATTCATCACAATAGATCAAGCAGATCAAGTATGTTACGTGCAATATCCAACAACATTGAAACGTCGAAGAGAGGAGTGGTGGGCCGTAGTAAAGATCAAGCCACGAGGGATCATAAGCTCTGATGATAAAGAAGATCCGTTGCAACCCGATCATCCGCAGCCGATTCTTTTAATTGATATAGATCGCGAGGAGATTCTTGCGAGAAATGACATAGACGGAGAACTGATACGCGATTATGAATACGTTGAACCGGAAGATGCTGACGACTCGCCCATCGATGAATCTACTGAAGAAGAAATGTAAATACAATAATGTTTACTATGTGTAACAAATGTAGATGATGTGTAATGTAAATGACGTATAACGTCCATGAACGATGTTTGATGTTTGATGTATGATGTGTACTCGAATAATCGAAATGTTAATACAATCGAACATATTATATAAACGATGTTTGATGTCTAAGAAATTAAAATAATCTAATACCAATGATGAAAATAATAACGGTTGCCAGTTGAAACACGAACTCGCCCCCGACACTTAAAAAAAACATCTGAATTTTCAATATTTCTAACGGTCATCCGTTGGGAATTGCCAACGGATGACCGTTGGAAAACAAGCTGTAAATTGACGCCACGTGTTGCAACGGTCACCCGTTGGAACTTCAACGGATGACCGTTGGAAAAACGTAATGATGACTGCAGAAAATGCAGATTCCCAACCGTTTTTGCAGGTTTTCCAACGGATGATCGTTGAAAAGGCAGACGAGTCGCCATTTAGCCGTCCGTCGCCTCGGGAACACACATTTCCAACGGCCATCCGTTGGAATTCCAACGGATGGCCGTTGGCAATGCGAAACATCGCGTCAATTTACTCCTTCTGTTGCGATGACGCGTTTTGGAAATTTCGATATATATAATCCGACGGAACTGTTCTTATTTCAACACAATTCAAACACAAAAACCTTATCTAAAATTCACATCTCACATACAAATTATTCCAAAACATCGAAACAATGAGACGAGACGTTTCATTGGATCGGGTGGTTTACTTGATGGTTCCGCGGGAGCGCCTCCCCCGCCGCCACCACCACCATATCGTCCTCCGTCTCCTGTATCGACACCGCCGATATTTGTTGACGAGGATGATATGATAGATATCGATGCGTTGATTGATGATTTCGATTGGCGTCCAACCCTTCCGATCATCGATCCAGAACGTGCTCCTGGGACGTTATGGTAAATAGTATCTAATTATTTTGATTTGTATTTTATATTTCATAAATATTATCTAACTTTTTATTTTTGTTATGCAGGTTTGATGAGGATGATGTATTAAAACACACCAACAATCACATCATCCAAGGTTCCTTATAGGATGATCTTTATTATTCCTGGCACGTTACGCCAGAAGTTGTGCGCCAGCGATGGTGGCACACTTTTATTCTAATTTTTTTAATTATATTTCAATTTTATAATTATATATATATTTGAAAACTAAAAATTTTATAACTTTATTTGCAGCGTTCGTACAGATGGCGGAGAACTCATACAACGCGCATCTACACAGCATGGATGCGTGACATGCAGGTTCGGATACGCCTAATGATGAACGGTGCAAAGCGCAACTACTACGCCAACAACAACAAACCGAGATGGGCAACCGAAGCGGTCTTCAACAAAATGATTGAGCACTAGGAGTCCGCGGAATTCAAGGCCAATAGCGAGAAGGCCAAACAAAATCGTTACGGTGAGAAGGTTCCCGGAGATGGTTTGCATCGCCATACTTTGGGATCAAAATCCTTCACGAAAAGAAAAAAGAATTGGTAAAGTTTTAATTATTTAGATTTTTTGTTTACTTAAATATTTATCTAACAACATTTATTTTACATTGTAGATGCAACGGATGGGAAGAGAACCAACTCTTCTTTAAGTGGTATTAGAAACCCACGCAAAGAAGAAGTCGGTTGTCGCGGAAGAGACCGACGAACCAGAACTCGTCGATCCTCGAGCGGAGTGAACCGTGAGAGCTGGGACGGAGAAGATCACACAACAATCTCATGCGTACGGTTCAAGCCCCGACGACCTCATTCCTTTACAAAAGGACCAAATTTATTTAGAGGTAAAAGGTTATTATTTTATTTCTAAATTACTAATCACATAATTTGTGAAAATCTAACGTTACTTTTGTTTGTCTTGTAGTCAGTGAGACCGTATAAGGGACATCACCGAGGACGTCACGACGGTACCTCCCGCGGTGCAAGAGAGTTTTTCGCAACAACGGCGGATCGAAGATCTCGAAACATAACTTCGAGAAACTCGAGCCCAAGTGGCACGACAAACATCTCAAATACAACACTTGGAGAGAGTCATTGAGTTGATGTCCGGCCAGGTGAGGGGATCAACACCGCAGCAAGAACCGGGGCTCGATTCGGATGCAACTCCATCTAGAGGTGGTGATGATCGTGGCGGAGATGATATGGACGCAACTGATCTTAATGATTTGTAATAGGAAATAGTTTTAATTTTAATGTTTTTTGTAAAATGATTTTAATATTTTAATAAAAAACCTTTTTAGTTTAAAAAATATTTTTATTTTTTTTTCAAAAGTTTCAAGGGGCATCCGTTGGAACCGCTAACAGGCATCCGTTGGAACATATTTCCCGCCAAATCTTTTCCCGCCATTTTGCAACGGACGTCCGTTGCTATTTCCCGCCAAATGGCAACGGATGCCCGTTGAAAAGATGAATTTTTCCTCGCCTAATTTGTAACTGACAGCCGTTGCTTTCCAACGGCCGTCCGTTGCAACATTGCAATGGTGATCCGTTACAAATGGTTCCAACGGGCGTCCGTTACCATGTTTCCAACGGAAATTTCCGTTGCCAAGTCCGTTGCAAATCTGCAACGGATAGAATTCGTTGGATGACCGTTGCGAATTGCAACGGATCTTCATTTGCAACGAACTGTTCGCAACGGACGGGAATCCGTTGCCGTCCGTTGGAAACACCGATTTCCAACGGATTTTTGGCATTTTCCAACGGATTTGTCCGTTGGAAAATGCCAGTTTTTTTGTAGTGATAGGTTGATTATTGGTTTCGGTAGTCTTGTGGTGAAACTGGTTTCCTGGAACGTTTTTCTCATTCTTAAGAACTAGTTTGTTTATTTGTTTTTAGTATTTCATTCTTAAAACCATATTTCGTTTGTTAGCAAGTTTGATTCGTAGTTTGAGTTTAGGTTGTGTTGCGTAGTCCTTGTGGGATCGACGCCTGAAGTACTACACACGTGTCGTGCACTTGCGGGTAGTTTAGGTTATTAGTTTAACTTTGATAACGCATCAAAATTTCATCCTCATAAACTAATAAAGCAAGAAAATGATCCTTAGAAGTAGATAAACACAAAGAATTATCACTAGAAGATTGGATAAAACCAGATTTTAACAAAACATCACAAAATTTCATATACCATTGACGTGAAGTTTGTTTTAAACCATAAAAAGATTTATATAAATGACAAACTGTATTTGGTGGGAATTTCTCTCCCTGTTTTAGAAGATATCTTTAGGGTAATGACTTGTAAATTTCTTCGAATAAATCTCCATTCAAGAAAGCATTCGAAACGTCTAATTGATCAATTATCCAATTAAAAGAAGCAACCAAAGAGAATAAAAGTCTTACTGTAATCATTTTTGCAACCGGACTAAATGTATCTAAATAATCTATTCCTTCTCGTTGCGTAAAGCCTTTAGCTACAAGCCTAGCTTTGTATTTATCTAAAATACCATATGAATTATACTTAATTATATAAATCCATTTGCGACCAATGACATTTTTATTTGATGGAAGAGAACAAACAGACCATGTACCATTTTTTAACAATGCATCAAGTTCTAATTGCATGGCAATAATCCACTCTTGATACTTACTTGCTTCGAGAAAAGATTTCGGTTCTGATGTTGTAGAAAATGTCATCGTGAAACGTTTATGAGCAGAAGTCAGTTTATTATAACAACTAAAAGCAAAAATAGGGTAAAGTGTAGTATGTTTAGGTTGTTCAATGTTTGAAATGCTAATGTAGCAATGATAATTTGATTAAGTAACTTGGTGGTTTTATGATTCGTTTAGGTTTGGAATAGAGAATAATATCAAAGGCAGTTGATGACAAACTAGTTGAAGGCATAGAAGTATTATCACTAGAAGGTTCAAAATGATCTTTAATAGGTTTAGGTAAAACGGAATTAGAAAAAAGCTTATGACATGGTTCCGTTTTTTTTTACATAAAAGGGAAGATATTCTCATGAAACACTATATTTCTAGATACTAAAATTCTATTGCTAGTAATTTCTAAGACTATATACCCCTTGTATCCTATAGGATAACCTAGAAAAATACAAGGAAGAGCTCTTGCAGTAAATTTGTGTCTATCTTTTTCATGTGTTAAGACATAACCCAAACAACCAAAGACTTTAAGATGAGAATAAGTTGGAGACTTACCCGTTAGGATTTCTTAAGGTGTTTTGTTGTGAAGAATGGTCGTCGGTGTTCTATTTATCAAATATTATGCTGTAGAAATTCACTCACTCTAATAGACTAAAGGCATGTTATAATTAAAGTATAATACTCTAGCAATCTAAAGTAAATGTTGATGTTTCCTTTCTACAACAAAATTTTGTTGTGGAGTATATGAACATGAGAAAAAATGTAAAATTCCATACGAAGAAAGAAGATTATCAAATAACAATTCAGGGGCATAATCGGCCTAAATTGATTTTATATTATGATCAAATTGTGTTTTGATCATGATCAACAATTTAGAAAAGATAATTCAGCTTGTGATATAGATTTTAAGAAGTAAATTCATGTTGTTCTTGAACAATCATCCACAAAAGTCATAAATTACTTATAGCCTTCAATAGTTTCATGTTTAAAAGGGCTCCATATATCTATATGAACAAGTTCAAAAGGAATAAAATGTTTATTATTATTTGAAACATATGGTAGACGTCTTTGTTTTTCTTTAGGAGATATAGAAACTTGGATAGAAGAAGAATCATTTACGATGTTAACCTTGACATTAGAAGGGTGTCCAAGCCTTTGATGCCATAAAGTGAAAGATGAGCTTACTGGAGAGAATCCATGAAGGCGATAACATTTGGTTACAAGGTGTCCTATAAGTCCACAATGTGAACAAGTAGGTCGAGATTTATTGGATTGATAATTTGGAATATAGTTTACAGGTCTATTACCATGGTAAGGAGATGGAGATGCATTGTTTGTGGCTGTTTGAAAAACCATAGCATCAGGTTGAGGTAAGATATGTTTCTATTGTTTTTTGGATAACTAGGATGAATGCTTTAGATACTGAAGGAAGGGGATCCATAAGCAATATTTGGCGACGAACTAAGGTATATGAATCGTTTAATCCCATAAGAAAGTTGATAAGGTACCTACGTTCTCCCTTAAAGTTAAGTTAGGAGGATAAGTTGCAAGTACAATTATGGCAAGTACAAACCGGAAATTCTTCAAGAGACTTTAACTCTTGCTAGAAGGTTATAAGTTTGGTATAATATGCATTCAGGTCAATAGATCCTTGTCGTAGGTTCTGAAGTTCCTGTTCCAATCCAAAAATCATAGGCATATTGTTCTTTCATCTAGATTTATCCAAATTGCAAACCGAGTTGATGATCCAGGAGCAGACAATGTCATTGCATATGTTCCAAGTTTCATGTTTAGGATCATTTGAGGAAGGCTCAAGAATCATACCTAAGACGAATGCCATTTTTGTTCCGTCCATTATAGCCATCATCATCGACCTCTTCCAAGTGATATAGTTCAACTCGCCAGTAAGTTTGTCGGAGACCAACAAGATATAACTGTTGCCGTTGTTATTGAGATAAAGTGGATTTCAGTAAGGATCAGAATTGGTAGAAGATGATTTTGTAATTTCTTGGTGTGTTGCCATGGTGAAAGAAAACATATCGAAGAAAACATATTGAAGATGATTATGTTCGAATCGAATGATGAAAGCGACTCGAAGAAGATAGATTGAAGAAAACATATCGAATCGGATGATGAAATCGACTCAAAAGAAAGAAAAAATAATAAAAGAAAATAGATCGAAGAAAATAGATCTAAGATGATTCTGTTTGAATCGAATGATGAAATTGAATCAAAGAAAACATATTGAAGACAATAGATCGAAGCAAAAAGATCGAAGAAAATAGATCGAAAGAAACAGATCGAAGCATTTTGAAATTGGATCAACAAAGAAAACAAGTAGACTCGGTGAGAAGCAACATAAATCGCCAAGAAAGAAGGAAGAACATGTCGAAGAATTCAAAGATCTGAGAAGAGGTCGAAGAAATTCTGTGACAAAGAAGAAGTCAACGAAAGAGACCGACAAAATCTGTGATAAAAAGGTTGAGAAAGAGACCGAAGAAATCTGTGATAATAAGTCCGAGAAGAGACTGATGAAAATGAATATGAAGTGAGGAAGACGGTTGGCAAGACAGAAAGAAAAAACTGCCAACGAAATCAAAGATCCGAGAAGAGGCATAATTTGAGCTAAAGATCAATGCTCTGATACCATTTCAGAAGAAAATATCTAGAAGGAGAAAAATATGGAAAAGAATATTATTTTTTATTAATGAATAAATCAAAAGTTTTTCAAGTTGATGTGTATTTATAATACACAATAAATACCCACCTAATTAGCAACTAACAAAGTAATCAAGAAAATCAAGAATAAAGAAATGTATCAAAATGATATTTAATAACACAAGCAAATCCAAATTCCCCAATTAGAGGAAATCCCATATGAAGAAAACAAACAGAGGGAAAATATTTGCCTCGCTTAGCAGACAAAAGGGTTGTCGACGATGATGCCTTGAGAACCACGATTGCAGAAGGAAAAAACGAGAAATATAAAAATTTAGTGTATCTCTTGCAAAAGGTAAAGCAAAGAAAAAATGTAAAATTTTATAATTTTTATTAAAAACCGAGAATTATTTATGTTATTTAATCAAATTGTCATAAATTGCAACTGTAATGCACAATTTAATCAAATTGTCATCAAATTGTCATAAATCGGTAGCGATTGTGGGAGATTATTTTTCACCCCCCCACAACTTTTGGATAACGCAATCGCTGTTTTTGGGGGCGCTACACCAATCACTAGCTATATCGATTTTCAATGAAGATGCAGATTGAAAGGAGGATTTGTGAAGACTTCAATTCCTTTCCATCCAATTTATATAGAAAAAGGGCACTCAATGACTATATAGGATGAATGTTGTTCCATAGAAGATTTTGTTTGAATCGAATGATGAAATTGAATCAAAGAAAACATATTGAAGAAAATAGATCGAAAGCAAAAAGATCGAAGAAAATAAATGGAAGCAAACATATCGAAGCATTTTGAAATCGAGTCAACAAAGAAAACAAGTCGACGCGGCGAGAAACAATATAAATCGCCTAGAAAGAAGGAAGAATATATCGAAGAATTCAAAGATCCGAGAAGAGGTCGGAGAAATTCTGTGACAAAGAAGAGGTCGACGAAATAGACCGACAAAATCTGTGATAAAAAGGCCGACAAAGAGACCGAAGAAATATGTGATAAAGAGGTCGAGAAGAGACTGATGAAGATGAATATGAAGTGAAAAAAATTAGACTGAAATGACCTATCAATCAACCAGATATTAGTACCTAAGATTTGTTCTTCCGAAGAAGGAATACCCAAACCCAAACTACACATTGACTACAAAAATCGAGACTCAATGAATAACGTCCAAACACTTGTGATCTAATGTTGATAAGCCAATGAACATTAACAATCTCTCCAAGAATTTGGTAGCTATATCTCTAATGAGTTTACAAGAGAAATATATAATAGATGCATTATTTATAAACACCAAATAATAAAGGAAAATTATAGAAAACAAGAAAAATAAGTAAAACATGTTAAAGTTCTCTAGCGGGTAGTGTAACCACTCGGTCGAGCACCATATAAGGTTCTAACTATAAGTGAAAGGGACATAAATGTAATTTTTCTGTTGCAGGTCTCTCTCAAGGCATGGGCTTCGTGGGCTTCTGAAGAATCTGGGCTGGACACACATGGGCTTCATCAACAGTTGCTTGGGCTTCAGCAAATAGGCTCCGCATGGGCCTTGTTCTAGAGGCCCACCGAAGATTGTTTTCAGAACTAGGGGTTGTTTCATTTTCCTCCAAACGCCCTTCTTACCCGAAAACCCTAGGCGGCTGGTTTTGCATCTCACTGCTGCCCTTGTTCCTCCGCCTGTGTTGTCCGGCCGTCCGTCGCCGTCCAGCCACCGAGGGGAGACGATGTCTTCAGAATTGACAAAAATACTAAAGAAAAAAATAACAACACGCGATATTTAAGAGTTTGGAAGGATCATTGCCATCGTCATATGTCTTTGGAAAATAAGTGATCCTTTTTTAGTATTTCTGATAATACATGAATGGTAAAAGAACTCAAATAAAAAAAATTACATTTATGTCCCTTTCACTTATACTAACCCTAAAATAAAAAATGTTAATGTCGAGCAACTCTTCTACTTGGTCTAGTCAATTAATGCTCAGTCGAGCTGTGTGGTAATCAAGGTGAGTGACCCGTGTTATCGAATGCATTTTACCCCTAAAGTTCACTTGGGTCTAGCACACCGTTGCTTTGGTTGAGCGAGCAAAATTTTCACGCATACATTAGTCAAAGAGTTCACTCAGGTCAAGCTTCTTACTCCGCACAACCTCTTTTACTTGTAGGAAAGCCACACATGCTTTTCTTGATGTCTCTTGATGCCTTTGTGGTGTCGTTGCAAGCTCTTCCACGTCCATTCGTGCAAATAGTTCTTAATCCTCTTAAACTTTACCCTCTAACCAGTTTATGTGTACTTCGTATTACGTCGGAACTCTCATCCTCATCATCTTCCCTTATTAAAAAAATTTGACCTCAAATTTGACCATCGTCTACATCAAAATAATAAAGTCGCTACATTGGAATTTGGACTAACGGTGTACTCACTAGGTTGTTCAATCTTGTAGGTATTACTGTTTATGTGGTTGAATATTCCATTGCCTCGTGGTGTGAGCTTGGATTTATGCTACAAGGGAAAAATGTCCTTTGTAAATGACCCCACACGATATCGTCGGCTTGAATGAACACCTTTTTTCGTCCATTGTTTGCATGTTTGGCATATCTATTCAAAAACTCGACTAAGTTTTTGCCATTGAGGTTAGTAAACTCCGATGATGGTACAAGAATAATATTTAATAGCGTAAGTGGATTAATTTTGAATGGATGACGGCGTAATTATAGATGGATGAACTGATTGGTCACAAATTCATCCAATATTTCGGACGAGCTTCCCGAATCAGTTCAGAATTTCGAACACTTTTGTTCGTCCGTCCATAAACTCTAAAAAAAGACGCATGTCTAGAAATTATTGGTAGATTTCGAAATCCAATATAAATTTCTATAAATGAGAATTTCGTCCCTAAACATGTTTATTCCACGCTTCCAATCTTTATTTAAATTCTAACCGTCGCATTTGATTTTTTTTTCTCCGGTCGCCACCAGTCCTTGATAACTGATAACTTGACTAAAAAATTTTTGCACAAAAACGTTTATTAGGACCCATAAATTACAGGACTAGTTAATGTTGAATTTGAGCGAGTCTGAGGTTATGACTTAAATTATAATCGAGAGAAAAAACACGTGTCGATGATATCCCAAATGAGAAGCAATCTGTAGACATTGGGATGATAACAAAATCAAACAAAAAAATGAAAATGACATTATCTTATTTGTTCACTACGGTGTATGAACAATTGATACATTTTAATTATTCCCAATATTTGGAATATATTATATTAATTATATGTTTTAATCTATATGATTATAATTTGTTTTAGGTGAAAAAAATGAGTTGAACCAACATATTTCAAATTGCTCGAGAGAACGCATACGAAATTGAATGGTTCTTGATTCAATGTCAAAGCAAAACAAGTTCACGAAGATATTCATAAGGTGACCTCAGAACGGGGGTTTTAAATTTCACTAGCAGAAGGCAGTTCTCAAACGTCTTTAAATAAATGGATGGGGTTTTACGATCAGGTTATGGACGGGATGCGGACTGTTGTTATCCATCCAAATATCTGCATGGATTCCAAAGACTGGAATTATGGACACACATTTCTATACGGATCCAAAGTTACGGATGAGTGTTTTTGGATGGATTCGATCATCCAAATTTGGGTTTTTTCTTGTATTGAAGGCGTATGTGGCTTCATAAGATCCTCCAAGATTTTGGTAGCAAGCAAAAAAAAAAATCTCAACTACATTTCTACAAGAAATGAGGATCATATGATTTAATAAAACATAGGAGGTTTGTTCACATTTGATTATTTTAGTTAAAATCTGCAACACTCCCTTCTAAATTGTATTACAACATAAGATATGTATGCATTACTGTGAGGTTCTGCATTCTTCACTTATAGAACAAAGGAAATAAACGTCGCGTTTCACCATTTGAAAATTCTCACGCTACCAAAGAACAATCAGCAATCACGTAGCTTAAACATGTCCCAACACGCAACATAGAAAAATTCAACGCGAAAGTCATCCAAACCTCACACTTTGGATTTTGGGTGAGATATATATTTATTTTCAATCTCAAAATTAGCGGGGATTGATACCAAGTAATTTGAAAATGTATCATTTGTTGTCATAATTGGCATAATACACAAAAGGAAACATATCTTGTGTTTTGGCAACAAGATCATTCTACAAGGAAACATATCTTGTGTTTTGGCAACGAGATCATTCTACAAGGAAACATATCTTGAGTTTTGGCAACAAGATCATTCTACCACGATCATCTCCAACTCATTCCTTTTTCCACAATTTTCTTTTGTGTAAATGTATATTGCATTTCCATTTTCTATGCACGTTGTAACGCCTATATAAACCTGTACAAACTATCTATCAAATTATAGAACAAAAACTATTCTCTTGTTCTTCACAATTCTTATCATTCTCCCAAATTCTACTATCATTCTCTCAAATTCTACATCATTGTAAAAATTGACAAATCTCCTTGATTTTGATCATGGGGCGAGGGAAAAATTTGGGTCCTCAGCATTCTCAATGATTTGAAAGTGGTTAACAACAAGAATCTTTATAGAGTTCGGTTGAATTCCTTATCCCTAATATCATTCACGAGGTAATGGGATGCATTATCTGATTGTTTATCCAAGAGAGACAACTGAAAAAATAGGATGATTTTGGTCTCCTTCTTCAAGCCAAATTGCAAGATTAAGGCAAGTCAATCAGTTGACTACCTCTAAAGTTGCAATGTTCAATATTACGTTTTCGGCCAAGATAGATTGTGTATCTCGAAAACAACAATGACTTCTTTAGTTGTTAAAGACTCTTGTTTAGATAACAGAACTACCTTTGATAGTTAGTAGTTTTCGAGAAACCATAGTTTGTAATTTTCGAGAATTCAGATTATAGATTTCTGATCGTTATTTCTTAAACAACACGATATGTTATTCATTTCATTCTCCTTACTCGTGGATCAACACAAGCGGATAGCCACTAAAGCAAGAATCTTTTGAAAAACTCCAATTTTTTATGGACCCTCCATTTCGTTGTGTGAGATATATATATATATATATATATATGTCTTTGTCACTGAAGTTGAACGAAAACAAAGAATTTGAGTTGCTAAGTATATTGATTTGTACATATTTTTTTACCAAAAGCGCCACATATGCGCAAGTTCTAATTTTGATGTATATTTATAAGAGGATATACAAAAAGAAAAAAATGTTGTTGACACATTGCTAATTTTATATTTTGTTAAACAACATTTGTGATTTTGATGTTCGGTTTTCCACTTTCGTTTAGCCATTTCTTTTGTTCATTCGAGAGACAACTACATATAATTTACCGTGGTTGGTAAATACAGACTGGAATAAATATTGTCTGACTATATTTAATCCTTTGTCCTTCACTTTTGTTTATTTTCAATTGCAAAATACGACACGATGGGACATTTTTTCTTTTGAATTGAAATGGAAATATCGTGTTTGTTGCTATCAATGGAATTCGAGGCACGAAAATGCTTTCTCTAGTATTATTACGTGTGATGATTCTCCCATCGATGACATTATTTCCCAATTGAGTTATTTGTAATCATGTGTCGTTACATAATTTGAATGCTTAATCCAGTTTTTACAAAAAACATAACCAAAATTCCAAATTTTAATTTTAGACAATGGGTTAGTACACTAGAGTAACACATCAAATTTAAAAACTCAATTTTTTACAATTCAGTTGCATCTCAATTGTTGCAATCAGCGGAGCACAATGTATCTGAGCTAAAAACATTAATTTGGTGTCATTTGAAGAAGCATAGTGTGTATAGCCCGCTCTTGGAAGAACGGAAATTGTTTACATTGTTCAGTTAGATTTGCATAGACATGGTATTGAACATGGTTTCTCTCATCACTAATTAGCAAATTGCTTCAAATTTCTATAACACATTCTTCGTCATCAAGTTCGAATAGTGTACCATCTCTTAATTTTGACATCGAGTCTAAGAAGTTTCTAATGCTTTCGAGGTTGTTTATATTATGTTAGTCATGAACCTCATATTTTTGTGCAGTAATTCTAGAAGTATGATAAATTCAAAGTTATACGTACTATATCATTTCTATTGCTTTTGGGGATTACTGGTAGAATTTATCTAAAATCGCCTCAGAATACAACAGTCATCCCTCCAAAGGGTTTATTTTTTTTTTACTTTTCATTCTTTGAGCCTATTATATCATTCATTGATCTATTAAGAGCTTCAAAATAGTTTTTATGTATCATTGATTCTTCATCCCATATAATAATTTTTTTTTGGTTCATCAACTCTGCAAGGTCAGTTTTTAGTTTTAAACATTAAATCGAGTCTTCATTAATATCAAGTGGAATTGCGAATCTCGAATGTAGTAGATCTAGACTCATGTCTAAAAACATGTTAAGGTTAGAAGGTCACTTTAAAAAATGCAAAAGCCCATAAAAGGGTTAGAAGGTCACTTTATTTAATGGTAAATAATTATACAAGTCAGATTAAAGTAATAAATTTAGTGAGGTTAAGGTTTCATAAAGTTTCAATGGAACTACTATAGCAAGTAAGATACATTATAGGGTTTAAAATGCCATCTCATATCCTTTGGTTCATTTGACATTCAAGAATATACTTACAAGGTAAAGACATGAAATCTAAAATCAGTACAGAATCATTGGCAATTTTGAAAAGGAAACTAGATGGTTGACATTAAAGAAACAAAAGGAACCGAAAAATTGTTGAAGAATTGATGGAAAATAATGTGCAAGAATGCACAAGAATAATTAGAAGAATTAGGCTTGAATGTGAGATTCTTGATTAATTCTCTATTTCGACCGAAAGACCGTATACATAGATGGAGAGTTTCAATATTACATTATATAAAATATATGAAAGGAAAGACTAGAAAGGTAAAATTGGTACAAATAGGAAAGTTAATATATAGTTGCCTAAATAAGAAAAAAATGATGTTTCCTTTTCTGTGTTGATGACCCAAAGGAGCGTGGAGAAAAAAATTAAATTCTCTAAGAGATATGAAGTGTTTGATAATTCTTCTTGAGGGGAGAGTGTTTTGAAATAACTTGATGAATGTTAGAGTTTAACAATTTTTTTCTTAAGCTCGAAATGATCTCTAACTTCATGAGGTGATGCCTCATTAAACCTTACTAAGTAAAACCCTGTGGGTTAAAATAATACTGATGGAAAAAAAATACACTAACGAATTATGTGTTTGATGGAAAGATCATTCAAGTTCTACCTGAGGTTGATGAATATCCATAAGTCTGATTCGTTAGTGAAGACCTGAACATACTCAATCTTTCATGGATTTGGTAAAGATGTCCACAAATTGATCCTCACTTTGCAATGTGGACTACAACTTGATTGTTTCAAAGAACAACCATTGACCGCGTGGTCTTGGTCCCTAATCCTTCAAGAATTAATTTTATCGAGACTAATTCACAAGTTATGTATGCCATGGCTTCATATTAAACTTCTGTGCTTGATCTGTCCACAACATTCTACTTTATGTCCCTCCGAGTAACGATGTTCCCTACAAAAAATGTGTAGTACCCAGAGATAGATTTTCGGTCATCCTCGTCTCCTGCTTAGTCTGCATCGTAGAATCCTGTTACATCGAGGTTGTTATTGCACTACATTAACATTTTTTTACCAGATGCTCTCCTAATGTATTTGAGGATCCATTCCAGTGTGTTTCATTAACATTTTGTTGGTACATGCATACATTTTCTTACCTAGTTAACAAAAAAGAATATATCATTATGAATGATAATAAGATAAATCAATTTACTTATTATTATTCAATATATTTTCACTTTTTTGAGCGATTCTCCTAATGATGATCTTTAAACTTTTACATTATATTTATAAAGTTAGTGTTTTTAAAGAAAAAAAAATAATTTTAAATTTTTTTAGGTTGGACATTATCTTATTTGTTCACTACGGTGTATGAACAATTGATACATTTTAATTATTCCCAATATTTGGAATATATTATATTAATTATATGTTTTAATCTATATGATTATAATTTGTTTTAGGTGAAAAAAATGAGTTGAACCAACATATTTCAAATTGCTCGAGAGAACGCATACGAAATTGAATGGTTCTTGATTCAATGTCAAAGCAAAACAAGTTCACGAAGATATTCATAAGGTGACCTCAGAACGGGGGTTTTAAATTTCACTAGCAGAAGGCAGTTCTCAAACGTCTTTAAATAAATGGATGGGGTTTTACGATCAGGTTATGGACGGGATGCGGACTGTTGTTATCCATCCAAATATCTGCATGGATTCCAAAGACTGGAATTATGGACACACATTTCTATACGGATCCAAAGTTACGGATGAGTGTTTTTGGATGGATTCGATCATCCAAATTTGGGTTTTTTCTTGTATTGAAGGCGTATGTGGCTTCATAAGATCCTCCAAGATTTTGGTAGCAAGCAAAAAAAAAAATCTCAACTACATTTCTACAAGAAATGAGGATCATATGATTTAATAAAACATAGGAGGTTTGTTCACATTTGATTATTTTAGTTAAAATCTGCAACACTCCCTTCTAAATTGTATTACAACATAAGATATGTATGCATTACTGTGAGGTTCTGCATTCTTCACTTATAGAACAATAAACGTAAACGTCGCGTTTCACCATTTGAAAATTCTCACGCTACCAAAGAACAATCAGCAATCACGTAGCTTAAACATGTCCCAACCATAGAAAAACCAGTCCTTTCTTGCCCTGTTCGTCGCCCTCTTTGCCCTAGATCCATTCTGTTCTCTTTATTCGTTCGCTTGAAACTTAGATCTAGGTTTTTGTGGAAACATATCTTGTGTTTTGGCAACAAGATCATTCTACAAGGAAACATATCTTGTGTTTTGGCAACGAGATCATTCTACAAGGAAACATATCTTGAGTTTTGGCAACAAGATCATTCTACCACGATCATCTCCAACTCATTCCTTTTTCCACAATTTTCTTTTGTGTAAATGTATATTGCATTTCCATTTTCTATGCACGTTGTAACGCCTATATAAACCTGTACAAACTATCTATCAAATTATAGAAAAAAAACTATTCTCGTGTTCTTCACAATTCTTATCATTCTCTCAAAATCTACTATCATTCTCTTAAATTCTATATGGTATCAGAGCATCTCTGATCCAGAGACTCAAATTCTTCTGCAACTTTATTCTTGTATCAAATCTTGACCACCTAACTATGGACACCGCAAGCTAGCGCATACTAATTCTCATCAATGGTGACAACTACACCATATGGTCCAGACCCCTTGTAGCGAATCTCAAGAGCTGCTCATTGTGGGGTTATATTCAACCCTCACCTGATGAAGGAGAGGCTGCCGATGCTGCTGTAAATCGAGCCAAGAAGGCACAAGACGAGTCCACAGCCCTCGTCATCATCCAAAACTCTCTCGAAGTCCGTATCCTTAGGCTTATGGCCACATCCGCAAGCCGAAGGATCTGTAGGACGAACTCAAGGAGGTCTACAGACACATCTCCAATTTTAACCGAATCTACGAGGTTCGCAAGAGGCTCCACACAATCCAACAAGAAGGCTGCCCGTTCAATGAACTCATTGCCCAACTAAAAGACCTATGGGCTGAACTTGAAGATCTACGTCCAGCAACAATGGATCCGAAGGAGATCATGATTCGACACAATCAAGACAAAGTTTTTAATTTATTGCCGACTCTTAATGCATCTTATCATGATCTAATTAATCATATTCTTCGTCAATCAGAATTTCCATCACTTAACGAAGTGTGCATGATGATCAAGAAAGAAGAGGGATCCAACCGAATCTTCAAGGGACCTGCGGAGATCGCCCATCTAAGCAAGCAACACGATGGATTCTCCGGAAACTTCAAGTCTAATACTGACCGTAAAACTTCTTATTACCGTGATCACTGCAGGAAAAAAAGGGCACTCCAAAGAAAGATGTTGGATCCTTCACCCTCGCCTCAAAACCCGAGGAAGGCAGGGATCGCATCCGAGAAAATCAGCCCACTATGCATCACAACCCGAGGCCTCACAGGGATCACAATCCCAATACGTGACACTAGAGGCGCTTGAACACATGCTCAGCTAGGTCCTCACTACCTCAAACAATACCAAGGCTGATCCAAAAGAGGATGGTAACATTGCTTTACTCTCTCGTCTTAAACATCACGTTGTC
>CM071864.1:37760794-37796537 GCA_036759665.1 Gynandropsis gynandra | reverse complement strand
AAACAAAAGAAGACTCTGGAAAGGACTAGATCTTAATCTAGCTATTCCTAGTCTAAGCCGTTGTTAGTCCCCGGCAACGGCGCCAAAAACTTGACGTGTGGAAACGCGAGTTATAATTAACCTAGTCCACTTCACCGCAAGTATACGGATCTTGTAGTACCAGGGTCGATCTCAGGGACTAAAACAGCTAAACTAAGAACGAGACTAAACTAAGACGAGAGATGATAAGATGGGATATGGTCCTAATTTTCCTAAAACTATCCTAATGGTGACAACGAAACTAGGGTAAGAGTGAAACTAGATATGGTGAATACTACGGGTGTACGGGATACCGGGTATTGCATAGATGAACGACTAAGGATCATAGATCTATAACCTACTCTTGACTACGGGAAATTCATGCTCTACGGTGAGGAGTGATTCTTCCGAGCCTAAACCTCCTAACCATGGATACATGCAACCCTACCTTCCAGCAGTGATTAACATGTACCATGGCAGCTTTATGACCGCAATCACTATCCCTAAGATGGCTAACCGATCGGTCAGATTCTCATTAGCCAAAGCTTAATCTACTGCTTAGCGGACCGGATTCGTTCCTTAACCTTCCAGCAAGGTTCGAGATCCTATGTTGTTGAGCGGTCAGCACTAACGTATGATTGATATTGCTAAGCGTAGAACCGTAAATCAATAGTAAATAAATAAAACTAAGCATTAATGTGAATCATCGTTCATACATACAATTCCGATATCCCTACCCGCAGTAGGGACTCTACTCACTCATGGAATACATGAAAACAGAAGATAACACAGTTCTATACATGATAAACCCTAAGGAATTCGATGCCTCGACCTTCCCTATTGTGTTACCGGTGTACGGATCGGTGCTTCTCTTCTTCTCCGATGCTTCCTGAGCCTTCCCAGATGTTTTTCCAGTCCTTTCTTGCCCTGTTCGTCGCCCCCTTTGCCCTAGATCCATTCTGTTCTCTTTATTCGCTCGTTTGAAACTTAGATCTAGGTTGTTGCGCAGTTCGCGGCCCGCTCGGGCACAAGGTTACCCGGTCAGGTATAGGCAGCCCGACCGTGTTGAATCGTGAACCCGATCGGGTGAAGGTTACCCGATCGCGTGCCTAAGCGGACCCGAGTCGCGTAAACTTACGGGGCTGAAAGACGATT
Source organism: Gynandropsis gynandra (assembly GCA_036759665.1). Taxonomy (NCBI): domain Eukaryota; kingdom Viridiplantae; phylum Streptophyta; class Magnoliopsida; order Brassicales; family Cleomaceae; genus Gynandropsis; species Gynandropsis gynandra. Next base: position 37,795,364 of record CM071864.1, on the reverse strand, counting down.
AACTGCCCGAGCGGGTATTCAGATTTCGCCCGATCGGGTGGTGATCACCCGATCCTCTTTGCTCGTATGCCCGGGTCGTGTCAGATGCATGGATAAACCCCGTAGGTTTTACCCGAGCGGGTGAAGGAATAGTGCCCGACCGGGCACTCTCGTATCCTTGAAATCTCTCTTTTCCGCTCGTTGCTCGGGCGTTCCTTTGGGTTCTGGAGCTCTGAGTAGATGTGTCCTCAAATCATGTGGTTTTTGCAAGGAATTCTTCATATTGAGCTCATTTAGGCCTTGTCGCCTAAAACCTGAAAACCGAGAAAACGGGAATGTAAAACTCGAAACCGTATCGGAATAGTAAGAATCGATGTAAGAAATATGCGAAAATGATCTAAAAACCTATCCTAATAATGATACACTTTCAGTGTTATCACATGGCTTTACCAAAAGCGAAGCGGATCACTCGTTGTTTTCAATTCAGGGGGAATCAAGTACAATTGTTCTTTTAGTGTATGTTGATGATAGCATAATTTCTGGAAATGATCGCATACGAAGTGAAAACACAAAAGAGTATCTGAAACAAACATTTGATATTAAAGAGTTAGGAGAATTAAAATACTTCCTTGGAATTGAAGTTACTCGTTCTACTAATGGTTTGTTCTTGTCCCAAAGAAAGTATACTCTTGATCTAGTGAATGAGACAGGAAAACTAGGTGCCAAGCCGGTTAAGACACCTATTAAGGAGAAGCACAAGACTCATCCAGAGGGGGAACTTATATCCAATGTCACTCAGTATCAATAACTCGTGGGAAAATTAATCTACCTCACTATCACTCGTCCCGACATGTGTTTGTTGTAGGTCAAGTCAGTCAGCGTATGCATGCCCCAAGAAAACAACAATGGCATCTAGTGGAGAGAATTCTCAGGTATCTCAAGGGATCGCCGGGAAAAGGAGTATGGATGGAAAGCAATGGTCATACAACAATCGTGGGATACTGTAACGCAGATTGGGTCGGGGACCAAACCTATAAAATATCAACGACAGGATACTGCACCTTTGTGGGAGGAAATCTTGTCACTTGGAGAAACAAGAAGTAGAACGTAGTTGCTCGTTCAAGTGCAGAAGCAGAGTATAGGAGTATGGAAAACACCACATGCAAACTCATTTGGTTGAAGGCTATTCTACGTGATCTTGGAAGTGACTCAGAGGAACCAACCACCTTACACTATGATAATCAAGCAACAATTCATATAGCGAAGAACTCGGTATTCCACGAAAGGACGAAGCACAAAGAAAGGGACTTCCACTTTATCCGTGAGAAAATCAAGAAAGGAATCATCTCAATAGCCTACACAAGAAGCTCCGATCAACTCGCAGACCTATTCACCAAGGCTCTCCGTGAGAAGGTTAGCTCTAGTCTCCAAATGAGAATGGGTTTAATGGATATTCCCAAACCTCTTAAAAGTTCAAGTTCGAATGATACCATCATAAGGACTACCTAGTGTTTGTACTCTTTTTCCTTCTCCGAGTTTGTCCCATTGGGTTTTCTCAATAAGGTTTTAACGAGGCAACGCTACTTAGTCTAAATCATTACAAACTTAAGAGGGAATGTTGTCATAATTGGCATAATACACAAAAGGAAACATATCCTGTGTTTTGGCAAAAAGATCATTCTACAAGGAAACATATCTTTTGTTTTGGCAACGAGATCATTCTACAAGGAAACATATCTTGAGTTTTGGCAACAAGATCATTCTACCACGATCATCTCCAACTCATTCCTTTTTCCACATTTTTCTTTTGTGTAAATGTATATTGCATTTCCATTTTCTATGCACGTTGTAATACCTATATAACCCTGTACAAACTATCTATCAAATTATAGAACAAAAACTATTCTCTTGTTCTTCACAATTCTTATCATTCTCCCAAATTCTACTATCATTCTCTCAAATTCTACATCATTGTAAAAATTGACAAATCTCCTTGATTTTGATCATGGGGCGAGGGAAAAATTTGGGTCCTCAGCATTCTCAATGATTTGAAAGTGGTTAACAACAAGAATCTTTATAGAGTTCGGTTGAATTCCTTATCCCTAATATCATTCACGAGGTAATGGGATGCATTATCTGATTGTTTATCCAAGAGAGACAACTGAAAAAATAGGATGATTTTGGTCTCCTTCTTCAAGCCAAATTGCAAGATTAAGGCAAGTCAATCAGTTGACTACCTCTAAAGTTGCAATGTTCAATATTACGTTTTCGGCCAAGATAGATTGTGTATCTCGAAAACAACAATGACTTCTTTAGTTGTTAAAGACTCTTGTTTAGATAACAGAACTACCTTTGATAGTTAGTAGTTTTCGAGAAACCATAGTTTGTAATTTTCGAGAATTCAGATTATAGATTTCTGATCGTTATTTCTTAAACAACACGATATGTTATTCATTTCATTCTCCTTACTCGTGGATCAACACAAGCGGATAGCCACTAAAGCAAGAATCTTTTGAAAAACTCCAATTTTTTATGGACCCTCCATTTCGTTGTGTGAGATATATATATATATATATATATATGTCTTTGTCACTGAAGTTGAACGAAAACAAAGAATTTGAGTTGCTAAGTATATTGATTTGTACATATTTTTTTACCAAAAGCGCCACATATGCGCAAGTTCTAATTTTGATGTATATTTATAAGAGGATATACAAAAAGAAAAAAATGTTGTTGACACATTGCTAATTTTATATTTTGTTAAACAACATTTGTGATTTTGATGTTCGGTTTTCCACTTTCGTTTAGCCATTTCTTTTGTTCATTCGAGAGACAACTACATATAATTTACCGTGGTTGGTAAATACAGATTGGAATAAATATTGTCTGATTATATTTAATCCTTTGTCCTTCACTTTTTTTTATTTTCAATTGCAAAATACGACACGATGGGACATTTTTTCTTTTGAATTGAAATGGAAATATCGTGTTTGTTGCTATCAATGGAATTCGAGGCACGAAAATGCTTTCTCTAGTATTATTACGTGTGATGATTCTCCCATCGATGACATTATTTCCCAATTGAGTTATTTGTAATCATGTGTCGTTACATAATTTGAATGCTTAATCCAGTTTTTACAAAAAACATAACCAAAATTCCAAATTTTAATTTTAGACAATGGGTTAGTACACTAGAGTAACACATCAAATTTAAAAACTCAATTTTTTACAATTCAGTTGCATCTCAATTGTTGCAATCAGCGGAGCACAATGTATCTGAGCTAAAAACATTAATTTGGTGTCATTTGAAGAAGCATAGTGTGTATAGCCCGCTCTTGGAAGAACGGAAATTGTTTACATTGTTCAGTTAGATTTGCATAGACATGGTATTGAACATGGTTTCTCTCATCACTAATTAGCAAATTGCTTCAAATTTCTATAACACATTCTTCGTCATCAAGTTCGAATAGTGTACCATCTCTTAATTTTGACATCGAGTCTAAGAAGTTTCTAATGCTTTCGAGGTTGTTTATATTATGTTAGTCATGAACCTCATATTTTTGTGCAGTAATTCTAGAAGTATGATAAATTCAAAGTTATACGTACTATATCATTTCTATTGCTTTTGGGGATTACTGGTAGAATTTATCTAAAATCGCCTCAGAATACAACAGTCATCCCTCCAAAGGGTTTATTTTTTTTTTACTTTTCATTCTTTGAGCCTATTATATCATTCATTGATCTATTAAGAGCTTCAAAATAGTTTTTATGTATCATTGATTCTTCATCCCATATAATAATTTTTTTTTGTTCATCAACTCTACAAGGTCAGTTTTTAGTTTTAAACAGTAAATCGAGTCTTCATTAATATCAAGTGGAATTGCGAATCTCGAATGTAGTAGATCTAGACTCATGTCTAAAAACATGTTAAGGTTAGAAGGTCACTTTAAAAAATGCAAAAGCCCATAAAAGGGTTAGAAGGTCACTTTATTTAATGGTAAATAATTATACAAGTCAGATTAAAGTAATAAATTTAGTGAGGTTAAGGTTTCATAAAGTTTCAATGGAACTACTATAGCAAGTAAGATACATTATAGGGTTTAAAATGCCATCTCATATCCTTTGGTTCATTTGACATTCAAGAATATACTTACAAGGTAAAGACATGAAATCTAAAATCAGTACAGAATCATTGGCAATTTTGAAAAGGAAACTAGATGGTTGACATTAAAGAAACAAAAGGAACCGAAAAATTGTTGAAGAATTGATGGAAAATAATGTGCAAGAATGCACAAGAATAATTAGAAGAATTAGGCTTGAATGTGAGATTCTTGATTAATTCTCTATTTCGACCGAAAGACCGTATACATAGATGGAGAGTTTCAATATTACATTATATAAAATATATGAAAGGAAAGACTAGAAAGGTAAAATTGGTACAAATAGGAAAGTTAATATATAGTTGCCTAAATAAGAAAAAAATGATGTTTCCTTTTCTGTGTTGATGACCCAAAGGAGCGTGGAGAAAAAAATTAAATTCTCTAAGAGATATGAAGTGTTTGATAATTCTTCTTGAGGGGAGAGTGTTTTGAAATAACTTGATGAATGTTAGAGTTTAACAATTTTTTTCTTAAGCTCGAAATGATCTCTAACTTCATGAGGTGATGCCTCATTAAACCTTACTAAGTAAAACCCTGTGGGTTAAAATAATACTGATGGAAAAAAAATACACTAACGAATTATGTGTTTGATGGAAAGATCATTCAAGTTCTACCTGAGGTTGATGAATATCCATAAGTCTGATTCGTTAGTGAAGACCTGAACATACTCAATCTTTCATGGATTTGGTAAAGATGTCCACAAATTGATCCTCACTTTGCAATGTGGACTACAACTTGATTGTTTCAAAGAACAACCATTGACCGCGTGGTCTTGGTCCCTAATCCTTCAAGAATTAATTTTATCGAGACTAATTCACAAGTTATGTATGCCATGGCTTCATATTAAACTTCTGTGCTTGATCTGTCCACAACATTCTACTTTATGTCCCTCCGAGTAACGATGTTCCCTACAAAAAATGTGTAGTACCCAGAGATAGATTTTCGGTCATCCTCGTCTCCTGCTTAGTCTGCATCGTAGAATCCTGTTACATCGAGGTTGTTATTGCACTACATTAACATTTTTTTACCAGATGCTCTCCTAATGTATTTGAGGATCCATTCCAGTGTGTTTCATTAACATTTTGTTGGTACATGCATACATTTTCTTACCTAGTTAACAAAAAAGAATATATCATTATGAATGATAATAAGATAAATCAATTTACTTATTATTATTCAATATATTTTCACTTTTTTGAGCGATTCTCCTAATGATGATCTTTAAACTTTTACATTATATTTATAAAGTTAGTGTTTTTAAAGAAAAAAAAATAATTTTAAATTTTTTTAGGTTGAAGATAATAATTCATGTTTGATAGACTAAAATAAAATAATTTGACATTTTTTATGCTATAATCCCTATATATTTTGTATGTTAGTTCATGTATTTGTTCAAAGCGAAAAAACATGATTTCTTAGTGTAAATCACAATTGTATTGGATAATAATAAACCATTGTATTATATTTTGGAGTGAATTAAATTTAAATTCATTTTGGTTTGGAATAATGTTTGGTTTGTTTAATATTGAATATTCCCATGTTAAATCTCTGATATTAATGTATATGTTCTGAGATCTGATTATTATATTGTTCGTTTATATTGATTATAATATACATTTATATATTGTATTGAATAACCTTAAACAGTTATATTAAATTTTAAATTAAATTAAATTCAAATTTATACAATTTGTTTTTACTCCTAATAAATGAAAATTATTATTATTTATTAATAATTGTATAAAATGTGATTTCATGACGAATTACTTTGACCTATGTTTCAATTCATATATAATATCTAGTTTAATAAAAAAATATTAGTATAGACTCATGCGGTTATGAAATGTTTACTATATTAAAGTTTATTATTCTTTATTTTGTTGCCTCTACTCGAGCCCGTTAGGCAATGAACATAGTCCACCAAGACGATCAATAAGAGCTTTGTATTTATTATATTTCGTATTGTTTTAATATTATATTAAAATAGACAGAATATTTTTAAAAATAACAATATTATTAAATTGAATACAAATAAAAAAATATAATATATTTACAGTCTATATATTTTTTTCTGAGAATGTAAAAACTACAGACACATGACTAAAACCCTTTACTAAAAAATTCTAAATTATAATTTACTTCTTCGATTGAATTATATTTTATTTGTTTTTCTTCATTTTAATAAAACTGGTAAACAAATATAAATTTATTTATATTGGACATGTATAAAATCTTATAAATAAGATGATATTCTCTTTCTCACTTTTATATATTTTATAACATTATCTCAATCTTATATGTACATTTTTATTGGTTCAAATTCGTTCATGCCTTTAAAGAACCATAAATGTTTTGAAAAAGTGATGTATATTCGTGCCAACTTGATAAAAAAAAAGGTAATTAATGACTGCTACAAATACCATTACATTTATATGTATATATTAACTAAAAGAATCTGTAACTAATACCATTAAATAAAAAGTACTAATAAAGAAAACATAAGTACACAAAAATAGTAAATAAATTAAGTCTGCATTATAAATGTATCGCGATAGGTATTGGCGGAGCTTGCGTGTGTTTGTCCGAACAATAGACACTCTCACCTCCTAATTTTTTACAACTTTATATTTAAAATATAAACAGTGTAATAATTTTATTCATCTTATTTCTCTATTTATATAATCCACGGATTTCCCTCCGCAAACCATACCAGGCAAATACAAACTCACATAACATCTACCTTCTCTCTCTCCCTCTCTCTCCCCCCGCCATGGCCACCGCCACGTTCCTCACCTGCTCCGCCGCGGAACTCACCGCTCTCCTTTCCTCCGTCTCCGCTGCCAATTCCTCATCGGCCGCATCAGCATCTGCCGCCGCAGAATTTATCTGCGGCCAAATCTCTAGCTTCTCCGGGAAACTCACCGACGTGACTTTTGCCGTCGACAACACCTTCCTCCTATTCTCCGCCTACCTCGTATTTGCCATGCAGCTCGGCTTCGCTATGCTCTGCGCCGGCTCCGTTCGTGCCAAAAACACCATGAACATCATGCTCACAAACGTCCTTGACGCAGCCGCAGGAGCCATTTCCTACTACCTCTTCGGCTTTGCCTTCGCGTTCGGGACCCCTTCCAACGGGTTCATTGGCCGCCAACATGATTTCTTTGCCCTAAACGCGTTTCCCGAAGGCCCCGGGTTCGACTTCAGCTTCTTTATGTACCAATGGGCGTTTGCAATCGCGGCCGCGGGAATCACCAGCGGTTCAATCGCTGAACGTACTCAATTCGTCGCGTATTTAATATATTCGTCGTTCTTAACCGGTTTTGTTTACCCGATTGTGTCGCATTGGTTTTGGTCCAGTGATGGTTGGGCGAGTGCGAGCCGGTCCGATAATAACCTCTTGTTCGGTTCCGGTTCGATCGATTTTGCCGGTTCGGGTGTGGTTCATATGGTTGGAGGAATCGCAGGTTTGTGGGGTGCTTTAATTGAAGGTCCGAGAATCGGTCGATTCGACCAATCTGGCCGATCCGTGGCTCTACGTGGTCATAGTGCTTCTCTTGTGGTCCTTGGCACGTTTTTGTTGTGGTTCGGTTGGTATGGTTTTAATCCCGGATCGTTCTTAACCATCTTGAAACGGTACGGCGATGTTCATCGGCCATACTACGGGCAGTGGTCGGCAATTGGTCGGACTGCAGTGACCACAACGTTAGCCGGTTGTACCGCTGCGTTGACCACGTTGTTTAGTAAACGTCTCATGTTAGGACACTGGAACGTTATTGACGTTTGCAACGGCCTTCTCGGGGGTTTCGCCGCCATCACCTCAGGCTGCGCTGTGGTTGAGCCATGGGCGGCAATAGTGTGTGGGTTTGTCGCGTCGTGGGTGCTCACTGGGTGTAACTTACTCGCCAAGAAACTGAAATTTGATGACCCGCTCGAGGCCGCTCAATTGCATGGTGGGTGCGGCGCATGGGGGTTGCTCTTCACAGGCTTATTCGCGACCAAGAATTACGTTAACGAGGTATATTCCGGAGATGGCGGTCGACCGTACGGGCTTTTTATGGGTGGCGGTTGGAGGTTACTTGCAGCGCAAATAGTACAGATTCTTGTGATCGCGGGTTGGATATCGGTGACGATGGGGCCGTTGTTTTATGGTTTACACAAGATAAAGCTCTTGAGGATATCGCCAGAGGATGAAATGGCGGGGATGGATATGACTCGCCATGGCGGGTTGGCTTACATGTACAATGATGAGGATGACGTGTCACTGAAGCCGTGGGGCCAGACCACGGGACGAGTGGAGCCCACAAATCGGAGCATGACTTCGACCCCAACGACGACGACGATGTCCGTTTGATCGGAAATCGTGAGGTGGAGGGTGAGACTGAGTAATGTGATGATACGACACGAAGTTAATTAAAAAAAGAGAATTAAAAAAGAAGAAAAGACATGGTGACAAAAAAGTCGGAACCAAGCTTTGTTGTGATGCATCATATGTCTGGAGTTTTGGCTCCTTTCTTGTTTAGTGATATCACATGTGGTGGACAAAAATGGGGTTGGGATTTTGGGATCCAAACTAATTTCTGTATAATAGAAAAGTCAACTATCGTCTGATTTGATTTCTGACATATATATTGATTACAATAACATTTGAATTAATGATCTATGTTGAACTGAAAATTATATGTGTACGTAACATTGGCGATTTCGTCAAAAGGGTCATTTTTCTATTGGATTTTGTTATGTTATTTAATTAGTTGGTTACAATAATTTAATAACAAGTTCTAAAAAAAGAAAAAAAATACATACAGCTTGTTTGATTTAATTAAATTCAGGTAATTTAATAGTTAAATCTTGTTTAATATTATATATACGAATACCAAAATCTTTGAAACAAATACATAATATATATATATATATTCGTTCTTCTTTAAGTTTGAGTAATAAAAGGAAAAGAAAAAAATAGTAAATAGATAATATAAGTGAGTAAACAAAGAGTACAATCGTTTAAAGCAGAGTAAATTGGGTTTTAGAAACTTAATGTGTCACAAAACCCTCTTAATTAAAAAAAATTGAAAAAAAAGGAAAACAAAAGAGAAGAAAAACGGATCACGGAATATGAGAGAGAGAGAAAGAAAGAAAATATGATATTTTCTAGGAATGTTAATATGGATTGGATGTAACAAGTTTATCCAACCCAATTTATTTAAAAAATATTTGGTTAATTAAATGAGTTGTTTTTACATTATAGATTTAATGGGTTAAGAACTCAATTAATTCTTATTAAATGTGTATAGTTCATTTAATCCAATTAGACCAAATAATACTTTAATTGTCGTTGTGAGGTACCATTGTCCAAGGCATTGTGAGCACCATCATTGAATCATCTGAATCACCAAAACTAAGAACCTTCCATAATCGTTCATTTTATTCCAATGTTTTTGTTTGATAGTGATTCGTTAAATCATTTTTTACGTTCGGAATGGATACATGATAAGCTTAGATACATTAGGAAATGAAAATCGATGAAAAGGAACACTTGACTTATAGGTTCTATGAAAGTTAAAAGAGCTAAGTCTAAGCATTTTTTGCTCGGTTGAGCACATTGTTGCTTTGCTAAGCGTCTTCTCGTCATAAAATCGATTTGTTACTAAAATGTCTTTGTACGTTATTTTAGAAACTTATATTTAGATTTTCAAAGATTTGACTTATATTGAAAAAAGTATTTTATTTTATAATTACGATGTGTATTGGAGACATGGCCACCTCGAGGGTGATGTGGGATGAATCTAGTCCCAAGGGAGAATTTATGGTTTTTGGTGTTATAAAATGGAATTAGAGCTTCGGTTATCAAACATGAATATTTAGAAGAAGTTTTGGACATGTTTAGGGAAACTTCGGTCATATTTAGCACACTAGTTATGTGGGCTTTGATGGAAAAAAATTATGTTTGTTAGAAAGTTGTTTGTTGAATAGATGATAAAGTCATCCGAGGCATACCTAGCACCGAAGCAATAGTTTGAATTGAGTGTAGCATTATACATCCATTGTGGAAATATTTTGGACATTGTTTACGAGTGACTAGTTTCACATCTAGTTATGCATAATCCGTCTATATAATATCATTTTATGGTTGAGTCGTAGAAGATAACTAAAAAATATGAAAAGCTGTAACGAATGTTAAATGAGATGGTAACAATGAAAAATAAACCCGATGATGAGGAGGTAGATCATCTTTTGTGGACCGACAAAACGGGTAGTATCGAAATCATTGATACCTCGTAGAAACTTGTAAGTAAAACGAGAGGTGTACCTTTAAAAGGATCCCAAGGAAGAACTGAAAGAGGATCCCTGTGGAGATCAATAAGAGGATCCTAAAGACAAGAAGAATCTGGAGGAAGATTCCAAGAAAGACCTCGAGGAACTTCAAGACGAATAGTGATATATATAGCTGACATAATAGATTGATATGATGGGTTTATTATGCCAGTAATTGTAAAAGAGCAGTATTAACAAAGTAGCAATTCAGGTTGTACTCAAATGTTTTTGAAAATGAAATAAAATAAAAATCTTGCTCAATTAGATGCGTCACTTATTGGAATACAATCAAAGTTCAAGCATTTGTTCGAGATCAACTATATGCCACATGAGGCACATGAAGAAATAAAGATTGCTTTCCTAGAGATGAAATATGCTAATATGATTGTGATACAAAATTGTTAGATGATCTTAGAACTGGCACGACTTGTACCACAATTCATTACATCCAAAGTAACAAACATCAATAAATTCAAAGGTTGAGTCATGAAAATTCGACACTGTTTGGAGGTGATACAATTTGGGAAGGCATTAGTCACTAAAAAGGATAAATGGGTCGTCAACCTGCAAGTTGGTCCTGATCTAACCCACATAAATGCGAGCTAGTTTGAATTTTTTCAGTCCATATAAAAAATGGATTCATGAGTTGGACCAAAATTTTAGTCTATCTGTATGGATTAGTCCATATGGGCTATTGGTCAATCTGTGTGCTAGAAAAATATGTATTTATTATTATTATTATTATTATTATTATTATTATTATTATTATGAGATCGTGTTTTTTTGTATATATGAGATCGTGTTTTATTGTAGAGTTCCCCTTTACGTCCAAGCTCGATTCTGGAATCCAACATCGATATATTCAAATAAAGAGAACCTGGTTCTGATACAATATCAAATATAAGTTGGGTCTAACTAATCTTAAAAGCTAGCTAAGAGTTTAGTGTTGTCAACCACCATATATATGAGACCAAAGTTCATATCTTTTGCCGATTTAAACAATACATCACAAAAAAAATTTATATATAATATTATTTAAAATGTGACATTAAATAATAATAATAATAATAATAATAATAATAATAATAATAATAATAATAATAATAATATAGTGTGGATATGATAATACGAGAGAACTAAATCGAATAATGTACGGACGATCGATGCCAAAACGGTCCATATTATACGTTGGATGAATTTTGTTCACTGCCTAGCATAAGAATATCGAATGCTTTCTTTTAGAACTAAAGAATAATTTTTTTTGTCAAAGAAAAATAAAAAGAATATTGGAAATCTTATTGCATTTATTTTGCCGATGGCAAAATGATCCTTCCTGTTCTCTTGTTCTCACCACCCAATTCAACGAAAGCCCATAAAAGGGCGTTTAATATTCCCGACCAAATAAATCTGTATATTATTGTTGGATATAGCCTTATAGGAATGATTCTTCAAATAATCATTTCATAGTACGTAATATATGTTATGGAAAATTAAAATACACCATTCATATTAGTGGTTGTTTTAGAACAATTAAAGAACATGCCTTGCAAACTCATGGTCGAAAATATAAAATGTTAGGACACTTAATAAAAACTTTCTTCAAATTATAAAATTTTAGGAGATTGAGAAAAATATAGTTTAAAATATAAAATGTGGGGAGATTAAAAATGGGTTCAACTCAAATTTTAATATCCATAAATATAGACTTATTAAACCGAAAAATTTTGTATAAAAATTTATAATAGAGATAATTACTTTTGACCTCACGAAAATATTATTTAAATCAGATGTTCTTTTTTGATTTTGGGGTTGTCCAATTGATATTTTCAAAGTTAACCTCAATCTGTTATCTTTGAACTATTGAATTTTCGCCAAAAACTCTATTTATTAATTTAACGTTTAAAAAATTATTAGTTCTTATTAAAACTACACAAATCAAATTTAAAACTAAAAAATAGAGTTTGATACGGTTAAAAAAATTCATTTCTAATTATATTTGTGTCGAATATGGGTGAGTTCAATAACAATAATGGATGGATAAATGTTAAAAAAAGATTTTTTTTATAAAGAGCTCGTGTGGATTCAGAGGAAAGATAGAAAAGAAGAAGAAGAAAGGAGATGGAATAAAGATAGAAAAGAAAGAGAAGAAAACTATTTGTTTTGTAATATGGAGAAATATGTATATATAGTGCATATTAATAGTCGAAAAGAATGATATTTAGATGTGGTGTAGATATATATGGTCTATAATCGCCAATAATAGTACTAATGAATGTACATTGTTTGAGGGTAGAGAATAATGAAAATCGATAGTGAAAAGTGAAATTACACAAATTATGGTAGTTTTAGATAATTTTATGAAGGATTGTTAGGTTGTTAACACATAATTTTAATATAAGTTCAATGGATATGAAAATAATTTATAAACAAGTTTTTTATATTCCATAGAAACTGGTTTCAAATCGGCAAATTTATGTTTCAAAATTTAAAAATTTTTCTATTTTTAAATTGTAAAATTGAGTCTTTAGGATGTTAAAAAGAAATAATAATTTTATAAAATCTAATTAGATAATTAGGGAAATAGGAAGAGATCTAAACTTTGAGTTCGATGAGATTGAAATTCGACGATAGAATCTGATTAAAGAAATATATTAGAGGATAAAAGCTCATTGCCTCGATGTAATATTCAAATAAAAAATATTAATTATATTTATTTTAATATTTACAACAAAAGTTTAATTTAATAAAAATATAAATAGAAAAGTAAAAAATTAGTGAATACCAATATAATGTTTTGTAATAACAATATAAATAACAAGATTGAGATGATTTTCAAACTATATAATTACTCGATAGGTAAAAAATGCAATTGGTCGTCACCTATTTCACCAACTATGCCTCCGTATAGTGGGACTAAACTTTTGTGACACAAAAAAGGGATGGTGACATGCATACTTCTACATGGTTCGAATTGAATAAGATTACGAGTAAACGATTTGTGCCTCAACACTATCATCGAAACACTATTCGAAAGCTCGGTAAACTGGAGCAAGACAATCATAGTGTTGAAGAATATTACAAGAAGATGGATACCTTTTGCTGCGGGTTAATTTGGATGAAGATTTTGATCAACGATTGATCAAGCTTTTGGTGCTCTAAACAAAGATATCCAAGATGATGTGAATACTTGACTTTAAAAAAATATCGAGGAGTTGTTGTATCTCGTTCTAAAAATCGACAAACAACTAACAAGGAAGACAATATTCTCCACAAATTCTGCCCTAGATCCTCTAGTGTTGGACCTCCCTTTAGTAAGGATGATCGACAAATTTTCGGACCAAAACTGCCATCTACATCTCAGACACGTAAGCCTTCTACAACAAAATATTCCAACACATGTACTTATGATATTAGATGCTTCAAATTTTAATGTTTGAGGCATTATGTCAATGAATGTCTCAACAAAAGGTTGATTATCTTGTACGCTGATAGAATAGTTGAGATCGACGTCGTTAACAAGAAAAATGACAATGCCTTTGATATTGGTGATGAAGAGATGTATAAAAAAAAATTCATAAGAGATTTGCTAGTGGCAAGAGGAGTTCTTAGCCTATGTTCTTAAGAAGATGAAACAATACAATGAGAACATCTTCTATACAAATTGTTTTGTCAAGGACAAGGTATGTATAGTCTTATCATCCATAACAGTAGTTGCATTAACGTTGCTATTGCTTCAATCATATAAAAGCTTGGATTGATGACTAAAGAATACTCCAAACCATGCTGAATCTAATTGATTTTTAGAGTGGAACGAAAAAGGTGTACAAGCAAATTCATTTACCTTTTCGTATTAGAAAGTATGAAGATAACATTTTGTGTGACATTGCGCCAATACGAAGGTAGACACATTCGAATCGCACAATCATGAAAATTTGACCCGAAAGCACAATACAATGATTATATGAATAAGTACTCGTTAAAATTCAATTGAAAACGAATCTGATTAATACTGATGACACAAAAGATCTTGATCAACTAAAAATTGCAAAGGCCAAAAAAAATTGTAAATGCAACAGAGTTTAAGATAGATCACGTAAAATACAAGGTCTCGAGTGTAATCAAGTCAAAGGATAATAAACCTGAGAGGTCAAATCAAAACTTATTGTTTAAAGCGAGTCAAGTCCAAATTCAATTTTTGGCTTGTGAGTCAATGTTTGCAATATTGTACAATCAATTTTTTGTTAATACTAATGACCTAACGAGTTCTCTTCATAGTGATTTTAGTGACATTTTATAGGATAATGGTGTTTCTTTCCCGAAAAAATTTTGGATGGATTACTTCTAGCTTGTACATTGTGCCAGTGATTCTCATGTCCAAGAACAACGACTCATGGAGAACGTGTGTATTCTCGTGCGGTAAACCAAATTAAAGTTAAGTATCACCATCGTAGTTCATGTCTTGATGACATGGTTAATGAACATTATGGTTCTAAGATTTTCTCGAAAATTGATTTCAAAAGCGATATCACAAAACAAGTCTATTGAGGCTTCATGTTTAGTGATTATGGAATTGATGTTGACGAAGAGAAAATCATCAAAATGAAATATTGGTAAAATGCAAAATCTATTAATGAAGTCTGAAACTTTCATGGACTCACAAAATTCTACTGATCTTATGAGAAAGATTTTAGTACTCGAAAGCCAACTCATTGAGGTCATAAAGAAAACCATTGCATTTCAACGGGAAGAAGCTCAACAAGCTGAGTTTCAACTTCTAAAGAATTAAGCCTCAACTTACTATTGTTGTCTTTACCCATTTTTTTTTTACAAAAATTCAATATTGAATGCGATCTTCTAATTTTGGTGTAGATGTTGTTGATGCAATGCGAGCTGAGACTAGTGGTGAACTAATGGGAAACCTCTGAGTGAAAAACTATTTATCAATTTTGAATCAATATTTCTATTGCTTACGGTCGTACATTCAGGAACATTTGTGACTTCTTCATACCTATCAATGCACCAATATCCCAATTTGATACCTTCTTGTTGTTCTGCCTTTGGAGTATGTAAGCTTTTTTCTTACGACCTTCTCCTTCAGGGTATTATATTAGTTAGAAGACTTCATACTAGGGATCTAAGGAAGGTTATTTGTGGGAAATCCAACAAAGCTCAAATCGTATTGTTAGAACTTCTAAGAAAGATGAGAGCCTAGCTGTCTGGCCCTTTACCTTACCTTAAGAAAAGAGGCAAGAGGGGGTATGAAGCGTGAGAAAGTTTATGTGTAAGTATTACCTATATCTCACGGTTTTAATAGTGTAATTTTTGTGGTAGTAAATCAATTTTAAAAAGAATTTTCATTACTCGCTATAATCGAATCAATAAATCAACGACTAAATTTTCTCCTTCAGAAATGTTTACAGTTTTAATCTGCTCACACCTATGAATTTATCGCTAGTACCTTTGGATAAACGTATTAACCTCAATGGAAGGCAAAAGCTATTTTTTCAAGCAGATTCATGCTAAAACGAGGAAATACATCGACGTACGAACAAAGCATCATGCCAAGCATACAATCAACGGGTGCAAAAATGTTGTGTTTGAGGTCTATGATTTGGTTCGGGTCCAAATGTGAAAAGAATGGTTCACAAATATAATCTTATTTCAAGAGCGAAATATCCATTCAAATTCTTGTCACACATCAACAATAATGACTATCAAATTGACTTTCCAAGTGGGCACAACATTTTCGACTTTGTTAATTTTGTTTAAGAACAACCGGATTTGATGAAAAATATTTTTAAGAAGTGGAAGATGATGTAGACATCAAAACAAACATTAATGACTTTCACCCTGTGAACGATCAATCATACAATGTAGCATCGACAAAACCAAACATGTGAGTTCGAGAGAAGCAACTTTGAACTTATGTGGTCAAACATATTCATCGTTTTGTACAAGAGGAACAATATGGGTCAAAGCAAGGCCAGAGGCTTGAAATAGTGCATTTTATTCAAGTCGATATCGATGGATTAAGTTCGATCGAAAAGTAAAAATGACTTATTGGTCATGCATGGAAAGCTAAAAGTTCACATGGAAAGCTACAAAATAATGGGAACACCGCAATTCAACATAATTTTTACATTCTATCTTATTATATCAGAGTCTTTAACTTTTTTTTTTAAATTTTTTTGCTCTAGATTTTATTTTCCTATTTATGTTCTTCAGTTTTGTTTTTGTAAAACACAATTTTATATTTTCTATTTGAGAGTTTTTTCTTTTATTTTCTTAAAATTTACAGTAGAGTTTAGTCAATGATTCCAAAATTTATTTTTCGCTTATCAAATATAGATTCTGCACGATATTTATGACTCCATTCAATATCCATTCGTTGTTAATCGAAATTATTCACAAAGTTAAAAATGGTCATTGTATTTGTTGATTATGTTGACATAATTTGTCATTTCTATTGGATTTGAGATCACATCAATATAGATTTATTGTATTGAATGTCACAAATCTATCGATACAAAACAATGAGCTATTTACATCACTTTATAATATTATTATAGCTAAAATGTGAGCAATCTGTTTCTAGTTCACATGTGAATTGTGTCATGTTCACTTGTATTTGTAATTGCCGTAGATATTGTGTTGGGTCCTTATCATCAAACAGTCCCATGACTTTGGAATCCGTTATATCCCAACCTACAAATCTAAAGCCCATACTGACCAATTGTTTCATGATTGATTCTCGGTTTGGCTGATTGGTCAACAATTTTTTTAGAATAAAGAATTTTATCCCTACAAAAACAGCAAAAAATCAATAAGATAAAATGAAATTATTAATTAATTGAAAATGAACAAAATAACACCTTTTAACCCCACAACTTTAAAAATTGATGGTTTGGAGTTTCTCACCTTTGCCCTCCACCTTGTGCCATTGAAAAAATGGATTTCTTTTTTTGACTCATAGCTCGACATTTTCCCACTTGCTAATTTTTTTTAAAAAATATCTCACCATGATCTTAAAATTTGAGAGGAACAAAAAACAATTTTTTTCTTTCTCTATCTATGGTTATAAAAGATTATGAGATGAGAATTATAAATTTTGATCAATTGCTCATTATATGAAAATTAATTTTCAATTTTTATTTTTCTTTATTTTTCGGAAGTTGGAAGGATAATTCTCCTTAAGCTTGTATAGAACACACCTCCAAAATTATTTTAAAATATGAAGTGTTTATATTATGCTACATATAAAAATTGGTATATATAAATTGTTATATGTTCAATTCCATAAGAAATAAGCTACACATAAAAATCGTTATATATGAATTGTTATATGTTCAATTCCAGAAATATACTACACATAAAAATTGTTATATATGAATTGTTATATGTTCATATCCTCTTAAAGATCATTGATACTAATAATATCAACATATTATTAGTATCTATGATCTTTAGGAGGACATGAAAGTTCCTCTAAATTATGTAGATATGATGATCATTGATGATGATGACACTGATGATGAAGACGATGACAATCATTTTAAAATATGATATCATGGTTTGAATTCGTTTTTAGTATACTTAATATTTTTTCTTTGTCACTACAAAAAAGTGAATGTAAACGAATTGTCCATTGGATGTCTGTGACAAATATACACAAAAGTCAGTAAATTTTTATAAAAAAAATATCGGTGAACAATTTTTTTTAAATTTTTAACACACTACGAATGTATATAATCTGATGAAAATGGTTTTTGATTTTTTTCTTTCACTACAAAAAAAAAAAGTGAATGTCAACGAATTTTCCATTGAATGTTTGTGACAAATATAAACAAAAGTCAGTAGATTTCAACAAAAAAATAATCATTGAACAACTTTTTGAAATTTTTAACAAATTACGAATGTATATAATCTGATGAAAATGTTTTTTGAAACAAGTGAAAATGATATTGAATAGCTGAAATTATCAATGGATAATTCTATCGAAATCATAAACAAATTCATACAGAGGGAATTCTATCCTATAAAATGTTGTTTCCATAAACAGGGAGCCTGCTTGAATCCATAAAGTAATCGTTTGAGACAACATACATAATCTAGAGGGAGGAGCTCTCTAAAGCAAGATGGTTGGAACACGTAGACCGCCTCATATAGGTGATCATAGAGGAAAAAAAATTCTTGTCGTATATTGGATGGATATATATATACCGATATATCGCAATGCTCAATATAATTTGAATAATTACGAGTTTGACCATTCAAATGAAAGGATTTTCATGTGGATGTGTGATGATCAATTGCGTTGATGTGTTGCCGATGGATACAAACCAATCTACGCATGGCATGGCCTTTGCTCAGTTGAATTCTTTAATTCTCGGTAGAGATGTGTGATGCTTGAGCCAAATGATCTACACCTTTCAATTCTCCTCTGACCCTCATAGGTTCGCCTGGGCTGAGAACACCATCACTTGGTCCGAGAAATCAACGATGTCAGGTGTATATCGGTCAAAGAGTTCGCTCGGCCTCTTCCCTTTGTAAGCAAGTTATGTCAGCCTCGCTTGATGCCTCTTGATGCGTTTGTTGTGGCTTTGCAATTTATTTCACACTGTTCAAGCAAAAAAATCCAACATCCTTTTATCTTTAGCCCTCGGGAATGGTGTGTGTTTTTTGTTGTTGTCTCACCCTCATCATCCTCTTCTTATTCAAAAGGATTTGGTTCAAATCAAGATTGCTATCTACATAAAAAAGAGCCAATTCAGCAATGTTAAAACTTTAACTAACATTGTAATCACTAGGTAATTCAATCTTTTAGGCGTTGGCACTGATGCAATCGCAAACTTTGAATAATCCTTGACTTTGAGGCATGATCTTGGATTTACGTTGCTGAGGAAACACTCCTCATTGGGTTAAAAGACCATCTTCATTCGTCCCTTGTTTGCATGTTAGCGTATTTCTATGTCCTCTTCTCTGTATTAACTTGTTACTTCTCATGTATTTTTTTTTCAGCCGTTCGACTCTTTTGGTGCCATAAAGGTCAGTAAACTCCAATGATGGTAAATGTGCCATATCCAATGGTGTAAGTGGATTAAACCGGTACACAATTTCAAATAGTAAAAATTATTTAGCGCTATGAAGCACTATTTTATATGGAAACTTAACCTTTGATAGACAGTCTTCCAACATTTTTAGGTTAACCTTAAGTAATGCATGAAACAAGATCGACCAGATGCTTTTGACCATTTTTATTTATCCATCAGTTTCCTAGTGACAAGCAGTGGAGAGAACAAAAAGTTTCGTACTTAATTTAGCCTACAATATTATCCAAAATGTAATTAAAGATCTTAGGATCCCTACCCAACACTATAGTTCTAGGCATTCTATGCAACTATAGAATATCCTTAAAGCAGAATATAGCTACATGTGATGCATCATCAATCTTATCATATTCAATAAAATGATCCATTTTGGAAAACTGATCACCTACGACAAAATTGGACACATAACCGGATAGATCTAGGAAGACTTAACACAAAGTCTATAGAGATATCTTTCCATAAGAGAGTACATACCATGTTTTTTTAACCAAGATTTGGCCTTTTTATACATCATGCACCTTTCATAAATTCTTTCGACATCTCTTAGCAAGCGAGACCAGTAGAACTGATCATGCAAAATGGACAATATTTTGGCCATTCCAAAGTGTCTCATTAGTCATCAACCATGTGACTCATAAACTAACAAATCCCTGAATACTCGGTTACACACAACCAATTATCACGAAATAGAAAACCATCGACTAAAAAATACTTACATGTGGCGATTTTCTTACAAGACTTGCATATATATATATATATATATATATATAAAAGAGATTCATATCATAGGGTTCCTTAATACGCTCGAAGCTGAGAAACATATCAAAATCATAACGCCTAAACAATGCATCAACCACAACATTCTCCTTACCTTACTTGTACTTAATGACGTACAAAAAGGTCTCTATGAATTCTACCCATTTGGCATGCCTATTTTACTTTTATAGTTCTTTATGATACTTGAGTTATTCGTGGTTGGTATGAACCACAAAATCCTTGGGCACAAGTTATGTTTCCACCTTTGAAGTGTCCACACCAACCTGTATAGTTCCTTATCGTACGAGGGATAGCTTAATTGAGTTCCATTAAGCTTCTCACTGAAACTGACAAATCTATTAAAGCTTTGTACCTGTCTAATCTTCTTATGGTTTTGCCAATTGTGTATGGTGTTGATATTTTCCTTATTGATGTATATTCACGTAATGTTGTGGATGTCCCAAAAATCAACACACATGCTCCATATGCCATCCTTCTCAGGGATGAGTATCAGAGGTACATCACACGGTAACATGCTCTCTCGCACATAGCATTTTTTCATGTGCTTATTGACTTGCCTTTTGAGCTCTTTAGTCGCATCGAGATTAGTTCGATATGCAGGGTTGTTTAAAATGCTCACACTATATGCGTAATTAAGTTGGTATTCAATCCTACAGAGTAGATGTAGTCTATTGGTGTTTCTTTGAGAAAAACATCTTCAAAATCCTATAACAAATCAGTAACAAAACTAGACAAAGAATGTGTGAGCTGGTTAGTGCTTTGCCTTAACTAAGGACCGCTTGACCCAAGTGAATCCACTAGACCCATAGAGCATGCAAAAGGCTTGGACGCTCAGTCCACGCACTAAGGTACTCAACTGAGGATAGTTGTTTCTTGGCTCGATATACTTTAATTTTTGTGGAATTAGAGTTTAATACTTAACGACGCTCAACTGAGCAGTTCCACCACTCGATCGAACAGTTTTTCTTGGTTTAGTTAAGTTATCTTCTTTTATTTAGTTTTCATTATTATTTGGTCCCTATAAATAGGGGATCCATCGTATAATATTATTACCTAAGTTCTGATTACTACCGATTGTTTTTTCTTGCTAATCCTAGAGATTTAGCTATCGAACTCTTAGGGAGATTCTAGATTGTTCACCGAATTATCAAATCTAGATCACAAGTATTCTGGTGTCATTCATACATTCTAATAAAAAACCTTAGAATGTATTTGACAAATTTAGTTTAGGATGTCCTTTCTTTGAGAAAGACAAATTTTAGGTTCTACTATTGAGTTTCATAGAAAAACTAAAATTTTCAAATTCAGTGACAATTTCATTAATTAGTGAAGCGTTTATAAAAAATAAGGTTCTTAATAACTAAATGACAAATAAGGAAAAATTATTAAGGGTGCATTTATGGGTTTGTGTTGAGAAGGTAGTTTGTCAGGTATGGGTTACGAGAATAGAGGATCTATGACCAACACATATACAAGGTTTGATGCTGGAATTAAAATGGTATCATGAGTACCTAGAAAAAATGTGAGATGAGTCGTTGTGCCTTTATCCATGTACTATGATTCATCTAAAGTGTTGAAAAATTTTATTGTAATTAAGGGTTGGATAAGATCTGAAGGTAGAGCCATGGATATTGGAGCCATGCAAGGAGCTAACTGTGCTAAAAGCCATGGATGGAATTCTTCATAGACAACTATGTCGACTTCGTCTATACCCCGAGAAAATAAATTCTTCTTAAGGATGCATTATGATTGAGATACTGGCAGTGTAGAAATTTTAATTCTCTAATAGGAAATTTGATTGCCTTGAGTGTAGAGAATGTACAAATCAACTCAGATATTCTCCGGTTGCAAGCGGTGCATCAGACTGTCCACATACAAAGAATTCAAATTTCACAATTAGACACAAAAAAATATTGAGCAAGGCTCACCAATCTAAAGTTTCCATTCATCAATGGGCGACCAAGATGCATAAAAATATTAAACAGTGTTATCTATGGTTAAAGATGAAAAGGGACATTACTCGTTGGTTCTTGAAGTGTCTTACTTGCTAGTTGATACAGTCCAATCAACAACTTTCGAGGTGAAAGTTACAAAGCCTATTGATTTATGGGTGGAAGTGGAACTGGGTCACTATAGAGTTTCTAATTGCGCTCCAAGAGATAGAAAGTAGAAATGACACCATATGAGTGGTCGTGGAATGGTCAGAGTGGTTGGAAAAACCATATAATGTTGGTTATGTTTTCATAAATATTAGTTATCATGCCAGCCCTATGTTGCACCGAGGTGGGGGAGCAAAATTATTTCAGGTAGAAAATCGAAAAGAAAATGCAGATAAATTGAACATAGTAAAACAAAGATGAAAGTAGTATAAGATCGTCAAAATTTCTATATTGACTTTAATGTAGTAGAGTCGGAGGAATACTTTGTCACAACACTTCATAGATCTATTTAAGTTAACCAAACGATTCAGATCGTTGCTATTGATTGGTATTACCTTAAACATTGCAGCAATACATGACATGTTAGGTTCAAGAGTATATAATAGTATAGACCCACCTGAAACACTATGTAAAGACGTTTCGTACGAAGAATGTACAATAGAAATCATGGACTTAAAAGTGATGTAATTAGGACGAAAACATATTTCGAAGGTGAAGGTTTCTTGGGAACACCATGATGTAGAAGGAGCCCGAAGGGAACCGGATGAGCATATACTGTATGTGTATCCAAAGTTGTTTAAAATGACACCATATGAGTGGTCGTGGAATGGTCAGAGTGGTTGGAAAAACCATATAATGTTGGTTATGTTTTCATAAATATTAGTTATCATGCCAGCCCTATGTTGCACCGAGGTGGGGGAGCAAAATTATTTTCAGGTAGAAATCGAAAAGAAAATGCAGATAAATTGAACATAGTAAAACAAAGATGAAAGTAGTATAAGATCGTCAAAATTTCTATATTGACTTTAATGTAGTAGAGTCGGAGGAATACTTTGTCACAACACTTCATAGATCTATTTAAGTTAACCAAACGATTCAGATCGTTGCTATTGATTGGTATTACCTTAAACATTGCAGCAATACATGACATGTTAGGTTCAAGAGTATATAATAGTATAGACCCACCTGAAACACTATGTAAAGACGTTTCGTACGAAGAATGTACAATAGAAATCATGGACTTAAAAGTGATGTAATTAGGACGAAAACATATTTCGAAGGTGAAGGTTTCTTGGGAACACCATGATGTAGAAGGAGCCCGAAGGGAACCGGATGAGCATATACTGTATGTGTATCCAAAGTTGTTTAAAATGACACCATATGAGTGGTCGTGGAATGGTCAGAGTGGTTGGAAAAACCATATAATGTTGGTTATGTTTTCATAAATATTAGTTATCATGCCAGCCCTATGTTGCACCGAGGTGGGGGAGCAAAATTATTTTCAGGTAGAAATCGAAAAGAAAATGCAGATAAATTGAACATAGTAAAACAAAGATGAAAGTAGTATAAGATCGTCAAAATTTCTATATTGACTTTAATGTAGTAGAGTCGGAGGAATACTTTGTCACAACACTTCATAGATCTATTTAAGTTAACCAAACGATTCAGATCGTTGCTATTGATTGGTATTACCTTAAACATTGCAGCAATACATGACATGTTAGGTTCAAGAGTATATAATAGTATAGACCCACCTGAAACACTATGTAAAGACGTTTCGTACGAAGAATGTACAATAGAAATCATGGACTTAAAAGTGATGTAATTAGGACGAAAACATATTTCGAAGGTGAAGGTTTCTTGGGAACACCATGATGTAGAAGGAGCCCGAAGGGAACCGGATGAGCATATACTGTATGTGTATCCAAAGTTGTTTAAAAAAACTTAAGATGTTGTTGAAGGAACAATAAAGATCTTCAAATCGACGAAATCAGAGACAAATTATTTTGTGGCGAGGGAGAGTTGTGAAATCCATTTAAAAAGTTGAAAGTACGAAAATATTCATGAAATAATGGATGAAATATTTTATCCATTATTGCCAAGATGTGAGTAGTGGGATTAGGCGAAGGGTTTTCAAAACAATGATAAAAATGATGAGAAAGAAAGAAGAACAAGAAGGGTTCGCTATTATCATTCGACTATCATAGAAAGAACACCATCGTCACTAGAAACAAAACATCATCACCGTCGAAATCGCAAAAAACAAGGCGATAACCTTCTTCATTAGTTAATATGTATCAATGGTGGTTGATGCGATAGGGACATACTATATCATTTTTTTGTCCTAAATGGATGCATGAGCATTGTGGAAATTTTAGAGAATAATAACATAATATTTAGATCAATAGATATGTAGTTTTGTAAATAAAAATGGGTGTGATGAGAGATGAAGGTCATATGGAAAATAATTAAGGGATATGAGTGGTTAAGAAGGAAGATCTATGAAGTTGGAGGTGTGTATCACATCGAAATTGTATTATTATGTATACAATCCTCGACTGAACACTGAAATTGATCAACTGAGTACACAATTAGGGGAACATTGAAGCTTCCTAGGCTAGTAAGAAGCACCATAAAAAATGTAGGGCCAAGCATAAATTTTGGTAGAAGATTTTTGGGTCACACTTTTGTTGTTATTGGATCACAATTGAAGGGAAGGAAATGAGAGTTGAACCTTATGTCTTTGGAGGTGTCCAAAGACATTAATGAGTATAGAGAAGCCATGTAGGCTTCGAGAATAGAGTGAGACCATGAGGATCGAGTTTACGGTCATGGTGTTGGAGTGAAGATGGAATCCAAGTAAGAGACATGAGGAAGTGCGAGGTGAGTGTTTCTATTTAGGAATAAATTATTAGAGATGATAGTACTATGGAGTCTTAGGATCGTGATGGGAGGGGAAACTAGTGCTAGGATTTTGTAGGATCTTGCGAGTGTTGGAGTCGAAAGATGGGGTCGATAGACCTTGCGAGAGTTAGAGTCGAAAGATGGGATCTACGTTATTACTGCTCTAGAGTAAAATGAAACTATCTGAGAACCCTTTATTTTAGTTGGGATCTAGTATGATCTTTCAAATGTGTCTCATGTGGATATGTTCAGTTGACCTTGCGTATGCTACGAGGATTGGGGTCTAGCGCTACCTTGTGAGTAACAATCATGGTGGGTTACTAGTTGATTGCATATATTCTTTTAGAGGCGGATTAATAAGAACTAGGTTGTGGTTCCACCACGGATCATACAAGGCCTGATCACAAGGACCAGAGGAAAAAAATTTAGAAATATGTTTGCCCAAATGGACATGAAAGGAATGAAAATGATCTGACAAGGAAACCAAGGAACACTTAAAAAAGACTATAAGATTTTCCTACTAGAAGAACATGCCAAGAGGAGCAAGAAAATTGGAAAATTAAAGGCATTCATCCAGAGTAGAGAAACTCTCGACCCAAGCAAATTATCTAGACAAATAGAGCGTTAGAAGGATTGGATTGTAATACCCAACCAGTATACATCTCGACCAAGCGTAGGAGGACTCAAGGAAGAAGAGGAGTTATTGGCCAAACTTGTTTTAAGTTTTACGAATTTTAGTTAAAAATTTGATGTTGCACTCGACCGAGTGGTTACACCACTTGCCCGAGGACTTTTGTCAAGTTTTTTTAACTTGTTTATTTTCTTAAATTTTTCATTATTTTTTGGTCCTTATAAATATGGTGCTCATATATAAAATTTTAACTAAGGTTTAAGGAATATATAGTATATTTTTTTTGCTATTTCTCGAGATTTAGCTACTAAATTCTTGGAGAGATCACAAATGTTGTGACATCGTTCGCTAATACTAGAGTTTTTTAGTCAGGTTGTGGTAGGGGTTTGGGATGTCTTTTGTTAAAACAAAATGTTTTAGGTTATCGTGTCGAGTTGCTAGCGGGTTTCAGTCCAATTTAATTCTTCTAACAATAGAATTTTAGTTTAGATTCATATCAATTGGTATCAAAGTCTCGTTCTTGCGTTATCCTATCTTTATATCATATAATTTTTTTATTTTATTTATTTTTCTTTTGTTTGATATAGGTTATTTTGTTTTGATTTTGGTTTTGGTTGGTTTAAACAAATAAAATGAAAAAAAAAGAAAAGAAGAAAAAAAAAGAAAGAAAAAAGAAAGAAAAAATGAAATCGAAGAAAAGGAAAAACAAATGGAAGAAAAAGAAAAAAACGAAAAAAAAAACGAAAAAAAATAATTGAAAAAGAAAAAGAAATAGGGGGAAGAGAGAAGGAAAAAACGAAAAAGGAAAAAAAGGAATAGATCAAATAGGAAAAACTCCTACAAAGAAAATAGAATGGCCATATGAACAAGATTAAGAATTGTAGACTTAGCAGCTATTTCTACAATTGCAGCAATATTTAGTTTGAATTCATCGAAAATTAATTGTGAGTTTATTTCTTGAATTCTAAACAAAATCGGACAAGAGAAGCCGAGGAAAAGACAAACAAGCAAGTGAAAATCAAGCAAAACACTCTCTGAGAGATCGTGAGTTTCATTCATCTTCTATTCATTTATTTGTTTTTATTTTTACTAACATTTCTATTTTGTAGCTATATTTTCATTCTCTAGTTCAGGAAACCATCACATCAATCCACCGCAAGATGGAGGAATAACTATGTTGCTTAGACAAATGTAACTCATGATGATGGAATTTTGTAAGGCGTTAAGGGATGAGTTCACTAGCACCAATCGATAACTTGACCAGGAAGATGACACCGATCGTAGAATTTTTCAAGAACAGCTAAGGAAACTACCACATGTCACTAGAAATCTGCAACATGGATATGGACACAAAAGAATATGCAGAACATCAGCCACCACGACTACTCCATTGAGTCAGGACTTGGAAATACGATAATGTCAAGCCAAAGATTACAACTTTAGAAGCATAATTAGAATGGAAGAAGAAAACACAAATGGTTTTCAATCGCCATCAGGTTTCGAACAACAAATGTAAAGCCACATTCAAAGTTTATTGAGTATGCGCTAGCATGGTAGAAACATGCTAACTCATTCATATCTATGGTAGAAAGAGAACCTATTAGTGATCTGGGATGAGATGTGTGCAATAAAGAGACACTATTTGTTCCTATTCAGTATCATAAAAAAGAGAATCAATGTCCACAACAATTAGTACAAGAGAGTTAAAGAGTAAAGAAGTCTTACTTAGAGACATATATTGCAAGAGGACAAAGTATCAATCAAATTCCTACGTGTAACCGCAGTATTTATATGTTTTGAATGTTAGAACCGAGGTCACTACACTAAAGATACTCCAAACGAGCGAATAATATTGGTCTGGTTGGATGAAGAACATATGATAACACTGGACGACGATGTGGTACAAGGGGATCACCATGTGCTTCGTAACTCAAATGAAAGTGGTGAGAAATATGAGGCATAAAAAGGAAAATCACCTATAGTGAGAAATGTCTTGAAATTAGACGATACGAAGGACCCATTATTGTGGGACAAGAGGTGTTAGAATGGCGTAGCCATGACGTAGATCACCACAAAAATACAGAGGTCTTGATAGAAACCCAAAAAAAGGTCTATGAGAATACACCCGTGAGAATAACATTTCTTTCTTTGAGTGCTAGAGAGAACATGACCTCTATACCTCAAACGAAGAACGTGCTTATACAAAAATAGGTTTTATTTCGTAATAAATTAATTCCTCTTGTATCGAGTTTTGTTTCTAACTCATGGTTCTCGAGACGGTTTCTAGAAGAAGGAATCGTTAGACAAAGAGAAGTAACTAGATTTACTGTGGTGAAGAGATGAGGTGCTGGTCCATACCATAGATGCCTCAATCATAGGTTTTGATGCAGAGAGATGGACCTTTTAGAGTCCGTATAAGCGAGTTACGAGGTAAGTACATTGTACATTTAATTTTTAAAATTAGTGACTTGGCTCATTTTCTTGCAATTGAAGGACAGAATTTGAGGTCAAATCCTTTTAAAGGAGCAGGGGATGTTAAGGAATAGGTCGTAGTTACACCATAGATCATACAAGTGCTAATCATAAAGGCCTGAAAGGAGCTTAGGAAAGTTCGTTCAAATGGATATGAAAGCAATGATAAAGACCCCACAAGAATGTCAAGAAATACTCAGGAAAGATTACAAGAGGTTTCTAAGAGGCCTATATGAGCAAGAAGCTATAAGAGCTAAAGGTGCTCGGTCCGAGTAGAAAAATGCTCAACTTGAGAGATTTCTCTGGACAAATAGAGCATTCGAAGGACTGGAGTGCTCGACCCAAGAATTACATAGCTAAACTACGCATGTGTGGACTCAAACGAGCATAGATTTTGTTCGGTCGAATGCACTTAAGTTTTACGGATTCCATCTTTCTAAAAATAGAATGTCGATCTAGATTCATATCACAGGTGTGGTGTTCGAGTGTCATATGTTATAGTTAAGGTTATAGTTAAGTGTTTTATTTGTATATTGTGAGCAGCCGTTTGAATATGCGAAGATCGTATATGCAACGGTCTCACTGAATATGATTAGTCGCATTCATCTTATGTGCTATTATGGATGGGTAGGGAATGTAAACACATACAACACCTAGGAAGGGAGTTTTGAAGGCTCCTTTTGGATTTATATTGAATAAAATGCTCCTTTTACTTAGTGATTGTCGACACGTGATTACCATAGGGCCGATGGTGGTTGATATTTCAAATCCCGAGAGAGAATTTCATAATTCTCGTGTTAATGTTGGGATGATATGATATGTGCCATGGAGATTGTCCTTAATGATGTTATATTGTGGGGTATGGAAGAGGTGCGATAGGAGGGAGTGCTATCAGTGCGGACAAATGACCCATGTGCATGGGGTCAGGATGACGATGTCGTGACGACGTTGCTCGTCAAGAAGTAACATGGTAAGTGCATCGTTAAAAGTAAGGAAAGTGATTTATTATTTTAAATGACATTGAAAACGTTGTTAAATTTGTCGTTTAAACCACTAAGAGCAGACATCAGAAATGCCATCTAATTTGGTGAATATTATTTGTTAGACTTGAAATATTAGGCTCATAATCTTACTCGTCGGACTTTAAACAGGTTCGCGTCCACATGCTATTTCCATACACCATTCTAATGCATAAAAAAGCTAGACATTGAAAACCTAAAAACCCTAATATCTGACGCAATATCCTCAAATGCGAATCCATGGGTCCAATGTTAGATAATTTCAGGCTTTCAGAGATTTAACTTTTTATGAAAAACCCTAAACACAAATAGAATCTGGCTTTGCATAATTCATACAATATTCACTATAATAACATAGATCAGTAACTTACCTGGATCCATGTTGTGCAGCGGAAAATTTTTTTTTGAAGAAACTCTGAAACTAGGGTTTGTTCTCTCTCCTTTTACCCTTTCTGTGATTTGCCTTTTGATGGATAAAAGCGTAGAAGGTAAGGTCTTTTTTTTATAGGTTTAGGAAACCCTAAACCCTAATACTATATGGGTAAGGAGAGATGGGTCTTAATTAGATAATTGCCCACGGGTTTTAATTCTTTAATAGATACCTAACCATCAAAGTGATCTACTTTAATATTAAAGCCCAAGTTACATGGGCCATAATATTTAATTAATTCTAACATTCTCCCACTTGGCCCATGTGACAACTTGATGATCTAATAAACTTTAAGTGCGCAACTTTACATTAGATTCATCTTTCGTCAATAACCTTTACTTGAACAACAACCGATTGAATCATGGCGGTTTCACGTCATCATGCAACATGATCCCTTCCAAGTATTACAACCGATCATCATCCAACATTCTTAAGGGCCAGGAGAAAACTATAAGTATCAATCATGCATGTTATCTCACTTAACATCATGTGTATACAAAATAACATAATGATAACATGACTAGTAATCGCAGAAACATAACTGTTATTGAATTAAAACAATGTCATAAACATCCTGAGCAAAAACATTCACTGAACATGTCACTACAGCAAGAACTTATCTGTAATGCCCATCCTTTTGACATGGCCTCTAAATGCCTTGGGCGATAATCCCTTAGTCAACGGATCCACTACCATAAGATCAGTACCAATATGCTCAATAGACACTCTATGTTTCCGCACTTCTTCTTGAACAACCAAGTACTTAATCTCCATGTGCTTAGCACCCTTAGAGTACTTGTCATTCTTAGAGAAGAAGATAGCTGCAGAATTATCACAATAAAGTCTCAGCGGTCTAGCTATAGAGTCGATAATTCCAAACCCTGAGACAAAGTTCCGCATCCACAATCCATGAATAGTAGCCTCAAAGCATGCTACAAATTCAGCTTCCATAGTAGAAGCAGCGATGACAGACTGCTTTCCACTCCTCCATGACACTGCTCCTCCAGCCAACAGGAACAGATATCCGAAAGTCGACTTTAAGGTATCAACACATCCAGCAAAATCTGAATCTGAATACCCAATGACCTCCAGATTGTCAGATCTCTTATACACAAGCATGTGCTCCATGGTGCCTTGCAAGTACCTCAGAACTTTCTTCGCAGCTCTCAAGTGGTCCATTCCGGGATTATTTTGATACCGGCCTAACATTCCAACAGCAAAGCTGATATCTGGCCGCATACATGTTTGAGCGTACATCAAACTCCCGACCACTGATGCATAGGGAATCCTTTCCATTTCCTTTCGTTCCAACTCGTTTCTCGGACTTTGTTCATTACTGAACTTATCCCCTTTCTGAATTGGAACTATCCCTACGGAGCATTTATCCATTCCGAATCTCTCTAAAATCTTATTGATATAACTTTTCTGAGACAATCCCAACAGTCTGCGGAGCATTTATCCATTCTGAATCTCTCTAAAATCTTATTGATATAACTTTTCGGAGACAATTCCAACAGTCCTTGTGATTTGTTCCGGAATATTTCTATTCCTATCACATAGGATGCCTCACCCATATCTTTCATCTCAAAGTTCTTAGAGAGAAACTTCTTTACATCATGTAGCATTCCTATGTCATTTGCAGTAAGCAAAATATCATCAACATACAAGACCAATATCACGTACTTGCTCCCACTAACTTTCATGTAGATGCATCGATCAACGATGTTCTCTACAAAGCCGTAAGATGTAATGGTATCATTAAACTTAAGATACCATTGTCGGGAAGCTTGCTTTAGTTCGTATATTGACTTTTTCAACTTACACACCAAATTTTAATGGTATCATTAAACTTAAGATACCATTGTCGGGAAGCTTGTTTTAGTCCGTATATTGACTTTTTCAGCTTACACACCAAATTTTCTTTTCCTGCGGTTATAAAACCTTCAGGTTGGTCCATATACACTTCCTCCTCTAGATCACCATTTAAAAAAGCGGTTTTCACATCCATTTGGTGAAGCTCTAAGTCATAATGAGCCACCAAAGCCAATACAATTCTCAAAGAGTCTTTCTTAGACACAGGAGATAAAGTCTATTTGTAATCGATGCCATCTTTTTGGGTGTAACCTTTAGCAACAAGTCGAGCCTTATACCTTTCGATATTACCATTAGAGTCACGCTTGGTCTTGAAGACCCATCTACAGCCAACTCTCTTAGAACCTTCCGGTAAAATAACTAAGTCCCAGACTTTGTTGTCATCCATTGACTTTAATTCTTCTTTCATGGCATCAAACCACTTTTCAGAATTGTTACTGTTCATGGCTTGATTGAATGAAATTGGATCTTCATCAATGATTAATTCACATTCATGTTCGAGAGTATAAACCTCATAATCATCTGAGATAGCGGATCTTTTCTGCCTTTCAGACCGCCTCAAAATAATTTGTGGTTGATTAACCTCTTCCTGTACTGTGACTGGTTCATCCCGTACATTCTCATCATGTGGGTTTTGGACATCTTCTTGTTGTATCGAAATGTCACGTGACGATGATGTGACATTAGGAACAAGAACTATAGGAGGGATATCGGGTGTTGAAACATTATCCCGAATCTCTTCAATGTCCATCTACCGTGATTCATCACTCCCACTGATTTGACCATTCTCAATGAACCTAGCATTGCCAGTTTCTATTATTCTCGTACGATGATTAGGACAGCAAAATATAAACCCTTTCGATTTTTCTGGATAGCCAATGAAAAATCCACTGACTGTCCTTGGATCAAGTTTCTTTACATGTGGATTATACACCCTTACTTCTGCTTGGCAACCCCAAACGTGCAGGTGCCTTAAGCTCGGTTTCCTCCCCGTCCACAGTTCATAAGGTGTCTTAGGGACTGCTTTACTAGGAATCCGATTCAGCAGATACGTTGCTGTCTTTAATGCATGCATCCACAATGAAAGGGGTAGAGAGCTATTACTTATCATGCTCCTAACCATGTTCATTAATGTACGATTCCGCCTTTCAGCTATACCATTCTGCTGAGGTGTACCGGGCATCGTATACTGTGCACAAATGCCCCTACTTTCGAGGAATTTTGCAAATGGACCAAGACATTGTCCTTTCTCATCATATTTGCCATAATACTCACCACCTCTATCAGATCTCACAACTTTAACCTTGCTATCTAAATGCCTCTCAACCTCATTAATGAACACCTCAAGGACGTTCACTGACTGAGACTTATCATGCAGTAGATAGATGTAACCATAACGTGAGTAGTCATCAATAAAAGTGATGAAATACCTTTGTCCGTCCCAAGAAGGAACATCAAAAGGTCCACAAATATCGGTGTGAATCAAATCAATAAGCTGAGTGCTTCTTGTGGCTGCTTTCTTTGTTGTGTGTTTAGTCTGCTTTCCCTTAATGCAGTCTATGCACACTCCTAAGTCACTAAAATCCAACTGAGGTAGAATTTCATTCTTTACCAACCTCATTAACCTTTGTTTGGATACGTGACCTAGCCTTATGCCACAATATAAAGCAGAACTATCATTATTAGCTGAATCCCTGTTTAATATGAGAAACATGAGTAGTTGCACCAGAATCTAACCACCAGGTACTGTTAGGAACTTCTATAATGTTCGATTCAAAGCAAACAAAGACATGATGTTCACCTTTGGCCTCGAACCATTCCTTTCTTTTCTTACAGTCTTTCTTCATGTGCCCACTCTTCTTACAGAAGAAACACTTGACCTCCTTATGGACTTGGCTCTCATTTACTTTCATTGGAGTCTTGTCCTTCGTTTTGTCCTTCTTCCCTGGCTTTCTTTTACTGCTGCCGGCTCTATCATGGACTGTGAGGTGGATAGATTGTTCTTTCATCTTCTTTAATCTCCCTTCCTCCTGTATCAGCATGGTCTTCAGTTCCTGAAAGTTCCATTTTTCTTTAATGGTGTTGTAATTCACCTGGAACTGACCAAACTCAACAGGTAGGGAGTTAATGATGAACTAAACCAAAAATGTCTCATTAACATCCATCCCATAGTCTTCAACCTTGCTGCCATGTTAGACATATGAGTCGCATGATCATGGATAGGCTTAGACCAGTCAAACTTTCTCGTAGTCAGCTCGCTCATAATGCTGCCTACAATTGACTTGTCAGCCAAATCATATTGGGAATACTCCTTAATCTTATCCATGAATTCCCTTGCACTGTCAGTCTTAGGCATTGATGGCTTAACGCTTTCCGCCATGGTCATCCTCATGAAGTTCAAACATAACCTGTTAGACCGCTCCCAAGCCTCATAATAAGACTTGTCGCCTTCCTAGCTAGTCTCTCTTATGGCTGCAGGCTTTTCCTTTGATAATAATGCAAGGTCCAATTCGTTAACACCCAGATAAAACTGGATTTGTTCGGACCAATCTGCATAGTTAAGCCCGTTGAACTTCACCACAGCATTGCCAGATGCCATAAGGTTAAAAGAAGCTGCAAAACATTTATACATGCTTATCTATTAGTGCTTGAGTCAACAATAACAGATCAAGAAACTTTGAAACTTTTTCAAGTAACCTTTGGGCAACACTTAAACACGCATACAATTATTGATGCTAAAAAAATATTTTAATAGAAATGAAAACATCATATAGTCAATAAATATTCACTCTTTGGAGAACACACCACCGACCAAATATCATTAACCAGTCCCTTTAATGTTAGTGATCACACACAATGATACACCTTTGGATGACCTCATAGCCATGTGACCAATAACTTCAATTATTCAATCAACTTTCATGTCATTCTATAGCATCCTTTAACATGAACAATTGAAAAAAAAAA
>CM071864.1:37736172-37759782 GCA_036759665.1 Gynandropsis gynandra | reverse complement strand
AAATTTATGTGGACGATCTCGGTGCTAATATACGAATACCAACCCATTATTCAACAATAAAAAAAACATAAACTTTAATTGATGAATTATACTTAGCCACAACCAGGCTCTGATACCAATTGTTAGATAATTTTAGGCTTTCAGAGATTTAACTTTTTATGAAAAAACCTAAACACAAATAGGATCTAGCTTTGCATAATTCATACAATATTCACTATAATAACATAGATCAGTAACTTACCTGGATCCATGTTGTGCAGCGGAAAAATGTTTTTGAAGAAACTCTGAAACTAGGGTTTGTTCTCTCTCCTTTTATCCTTTCTGTGATTTGCCTTTTGATGGATAAAAGCGTAGACGGTAAGGTCTCTTTTTTATAGGTTTAGGAAACCTTAAACCCTAATACTATATGGGTAAGGAGAGATGGACCTTAATTAGATAATTGCACACGAGCTTTAATTCTTTAATAGCCATCAAACCATCAAAGTGATCTACTTTAATATTAAAGCCCAAAAGCCCAAATTACATGGGCCATAATATTTAATTAATTGTAACATCCAAATCCAACAAGATTGAACCAAATTTAAGACAAAGCCACCTGAGATGTATGATCAATGTTTATATATTTAGTTATTGCAATTCTCTATAACTTTAGTGATATATGTATACATATATATGCATATTGTTGTATGTTTCTATTTTAGTTCTTATGTCGAGATTAATTGTAACAGTATAAATAAATTTATATATATGTGGTTTTGTTTTGATTTGCAATAATGCCATCAAGTGGTCTGATTTCCAAATTTTGACTTATCCTACGGGTTGACCTAACTTTTTCTTTGTCACATGTGTTTACCTACTTTTATACCGTCATTTGGGGACATACTTATCTCTTTAAAGCATTATACACGAGTTATTAAATTGATTTCAAATATCATGCTTTAAAAGATGTACAAAAAAAAACGCAAAAGAAGGGTGAATGTCTATTGATTCGATCGAACTAATGTATATTTACGAAACCATATTTTTTTATGAAATAATAACGGGTGATTATAATGTATTGTTCATATGATGACGGAGATGGCAGGAGCTTGAAATAATACTTGTAAAATACATGTGATTTACTTACATACCAATTGATAAATGTTCAACTGGGTTGTTAAACTGAAGGTTCAAGTGATTTCCTTGAAACTTTGATGCAATACGGTAAGTTCATGTCTGTATCAACCAATACAATTAATGCTAGTATTACGTTCACGACGAATTACGGTACGATTATGATCAGTATATTCATCTTAAATTAGATACGTATTAGAGATGCAAACAATATATATTTTTAATTTATTTCGAAATTAGGAATTAAGAAGAACCCATTTATTAATTATCGTTAATCTATCCCAAAACTAAGGATATATTATGGATATACTTTGTTATCTCTCCCAATTCATCTCCCCAATAAAAATGATTTATTAATTAATTATCGCTAATATATATTCGTCTCTAATTCATCCCTCCAATACAAATGATTTTGTGGATAAATAATAAATTTTGTCGTTAATCAATTTCAAAGTTATGGACAAGATTTATCACCTGTAAGGCCGTTGATGTCGTGTAAGTATGATCAGATTACACCTCGCATTTTAATATGAAGTTAACTTAGACTAAGTACTACCAAAATGATACAAATCATTAAGTATTAGTAACAAACACAAATATTTTGTTTTTTTTAAAATATAGAGGTTTAATTTTAAATATGTAATGAACATGTTAATTTGTTTGAATCGGGGTTTTAAATCTCTTATTTTGATTTAGAATCTTTCAATGTCTAGATCTAGGTTCAAACGTTTAGTCATCAATATTTGGACGGACAACAAGAATAAAAAGCATTTGAACTATTAACCTAAAATTAAACGAAGAACATGCATTCGATGTTTTTAAACATTATAAATCTTTGCACACCAAAACCTAGCTTACAACAACAATTTTTATTCGGAATATATATTGAAAACAAGGTATGACAAAGACAAAAACCAAGATAGAGATAAAGAGAGACTTAGTTGATGTCTTGAGCATTGCCAACATAATCTAAATTGTGATATGTCTTCATTGTTAGCCTTGAATATGCAAAGATATCATGAGCTTTTTTTCACTTTTGTCTCACAAAACTCATTTTGCTGCACATTTTTTTCTCTAAATTTTTTTGGACTCTTCAGAAAAATCAAAACTTGAATAATTTAACAGACTCTAGGGTATTGCTAAGTTGAGTAACGCTTTTATCGTGTCAAGAAATGTCAAATTGTCTAATTTTTCAGGTTATTAGACATAACATCCACGACGTTTGGGGTGTTTTGCTCGGCCAAGCAGACATGTCACCAGCTCGAGCAAATTCTTTGTGATGTTGCGTCTTCATATGTTCTCCCTGAGTAGCATGTAATCCTATCTAAACAAAATCATCGGAACTTTTGAAGCTTTTACAACCGACGCTCGAATGAGCATGGATGTGTTATGACATAGCAAAATCTTTGTTTTGATACTCATGAAACTTGTTTAACTCCAAAATATTGTAATTTTTCATCCATATATGTTCCTTAATTTCTTGAAATAACATCAATAAACAATAAAAGGCATAAAAAGATATTAGATAGCAAAATATCATGCAATAAACCAATGAGATTTCGTATAAAAATAGGGAGGAAGTAACATGATCATACGCTCCTATCCTCTTCCTAAATTAGGTTTAACTGCCAATGGATGTTGAATTTCTTTCCTATTAAGAAAAGATTAAGAATGGATTTTGAAACTACAAAACACAAGGTTTTTCTTAATTGATTTCTTTGTTGAAAAAGTGTTAGTTTATAGACATCTTCAGATGCTTCTCGAGATGTATTGAATTGCTTATCGTTGCGTGAAGAAGAAAATTGAAATTTTTTTATTTTTATTAATTTTCCTAGACCATATTGGATATATTAAAATTTGTAACAGCGTTAGTTTTCTTATTGTATGTTTTCTTTTTCTATGTTTTTAATTTTCCTGTAATTAGGGTTAAATGACCCTATAGTTGTAACCCTTGGTGGACCATAATTAATCTATTTGAAATCAATCGGTTATTCTTCTTCATATCTCTTACATTCATATTTCTCACAACAATAAAACACGATATTATCAATGAATGAATTTGTTGAAAGCGAATAATTTACACTTTTAAAAAAAGTTTTGAAATGGATATCGACGAATTTCTTACTATTAACATTCACTTGTTATACAAAAACCATATGTTATCATTCGCTGAAAATTTCAACCACGGTGTCACAATAAAAATCCGTTTTATTGTTTTCAATGGTTAATGTTGCTGATGGTAGGGGTGGGCAAATTACCCGAAGAACCCGTCCCGACCCGAAACCCGTCCCGAACCCGCAAAAAATTACTCGAACCCGGGGGTTCGGGTTCGGGTAATGAAATTTCATCACCCGCGGGTTCGGGTTTTTTATTTCCTCTGTGACGGATACCCGCGGGTACCCGAGCATATATAAACAAAAATATTAAAATACCCATATATGTCAAGTTATTTACGAAAATGCCATTAGGGTTTATTTATTCCCTTTCTCTTTTTCTCTTTCACCTGCAGCCTCCCTCTTCTTGTCTCCTTGGTTCTCGCCTCCCCCATCTCCTTGCCTCCTTGGTGCTCGCCTCCCTCCATCTCCCTCCGTTTTGTGCTCATCTCCTTCCGGCCGGTGCTCCCCTCCCTCCTGGAGACCGCTTCTCCACCTCACGTGGTTGGTGCGGCCGCTTCTCACCTCTTCTCGTGCGGTCGCTTCTCACCTCTTCTCGTGCGGTTGTTTCTCGTCGCCATTCTTCTCTTCTCTTTTTACACTCAATTCAATTTCTTTTCTATCGCTGTATGTTTGATCCTTTTGGTTTAATTGGCTTTCGTATATGTTAGTTCGTTGGCTACATCGATCTAATGTGGATTTCTTGGCTAAATTTTAGGGATTTGATATTTTTGTATATGACTTGTTTCAAAAATCTCTCTGTTATCGATTGAATAGTTATTGATTTTAGGGATTTGATCTTGTTAGATTCGAGTTCGAGTACCCGCGGGTACCCGGTGGATTTGGAGGGTAAACGCGCCCCCGGCTCTCGAAGTGAAATCCAATGAAAGGTACCCGAACCCCGGGTACCCGAACCCCTCGGGTTCGGGTTCGGGTAGGAATATGTCTACCCGTCCGGGTTCGGGTTCGGATTCGGGTACCCTCAAAAATCCGGGTACCCGACCCGTGCTCAGCCCTAGCTGATGGTAAGGTTGGTCCGTAAAAATACATCTTACTCATATCCATAAAAAATACACCGTAAAAAATATGTTCTCTATATTCCGCATCTTGGTAGCATAATCCCAAAGAATAATCTCGAGATATTTGATATGATGCTATGCGATGTACATCTCCTATAATGAAGGGGGTATGATCCTGATAGCATCTACAATATATTTTTTTATAGATAACTAAAATGGAAAAATCACTCATTATATGGTCGATTTGGGTACAACAGACAAACATGATATTAGTAATAGAGATAGTTGAAATTTTAATTATTAAACTTTTATTTGTAAATAAATGTTGCATATTCTGAAGTAGAATTAATTCCTCTGGATATGAGCCGACAACTTAGGAGTTTTGTGTGATCTTTTCATTCATTGATTGTGCATCCTACCCAAGGATCGACATATTTGTGTAAATCTCTCACACATGTCTCGATCACAAACTCAACATAATCAATATTCTCCTCATTTTACATATGTAGTTAAAATTACATTAAATAGATCTATAACTGAATTGGTTAGTGGTGCTAACACTCTTGGAATTTATTATCTTAAATCTACTAAATAGTGTCGGTGTCGGGCATACTTAATTTGGACTAAGAAATCTCTTTTTACTCAGTTTTCTCTTGAATTTTGAGATAAAATTCTCATTATTCTATCTAATCATAAGATCATCAACATAGATTCACATTATTGAGACTTACTCCTTTGCCTTATGAGTATATATGGTTGAATCACAGTTTCTCCTTACACATCCTTCAATAATGAAGAAATTTTTTATGTTGTTGTACCAAGCTCTAGGAGCTTGTTTGAGTTCATGGAGGACTTTCTTGACCTTAATACCTTGTCCTATGTTGTGATTAATCTCAATAATAAATACCTAGATTAACGTTTCCACAAGAATACGGATCGTGTAGTATCAGAGTCGAACACTAGGGAGTTGATGAAACTATAGAGCTAATAGACTAATGAATAGGACGTGTGAAAATCAATTGATTGAATGTAAAGTAAAGACTAAAATACTCTAAACGATGATAAATTCAATAAACTAAACACCATATGTTTCGAGAGATGCACGATGATGCAATGAAATGCTAACAAAGATCATTGTTATCGATATCATTACGTATTCAGGTACTTCAAGCTCTTTCCTAGGGAATGACTCTCTCGATGCCTAAGCCCACTATCTAACATGTGTTCCGACTGTGTAATCTCATCTATTAGATGCATTAAGATCTCTATCCTAATTCCTAAGTTGAATTAACCGACCGACCAAGGTTCTAAATCAATCGAGACTCCAAATCATGGCTATGTTCCAAAATCTTAATTCATCTCCCGATGCAATTAGACTTGTATAATCGTTCATTCAAATGACCAACAAGAATAAAAGCATTAATGACAACCAATTAATCCAAAAATGATCAAACATTATAACCAAACATTAAGCATAAGAATTTCATTACATATCGATAAAACGCTAACTCGTGGCTATGGAACTACTCGAACATAGGTTCCGAACACAAAACAGGAATGAAAGCTATCTTAAACATAGTTATAGAAAGATATCCCTCCTTATTCTAATAACGTAGTCTTCAATAGTTCCTTCGCGTTCTGATTTCGTCGCCCCGTCTCTTGCCTCTCGACGTTCTGCTCTCCCTTTGCTCCGTGTGTGTGTCTGTTGTGTGTTCTGTCCGAACTGATTGTTTCCCTTTTGCCTCTTCATCATTCTTTCCTCTTCTACTCCTTTTTCTTTTCTTTGTCTGGCTTCCTTTTCTCCTTCGGGCCCTTTTCTGACCAGCCGCCCTTTTCCAATTCTTGCTCAACGACCTTGTTTCCATTTTGCTTCCAGCGGTTGAGGGTTTACATTTTTGTTGCAGGCGACTGGTGTTTTCATTTTGCTCTCACTATGCTGACTTTTCTTGCTCCAGCTAGGTTTCCTTTTCATGTTTAAACAATGCTTTTCCAAGTGTTCTTCCAGCAACCTAGTGATTTCCATTTTAGGTGAGCCACCATATTTCCATCTTTCTCCAATGGCCAGCAAGTTTCTATTTCTCTTCTGTCGTGAGTCCATTTGTTATGCAGCCGTCTAGCTTCCATTTCTCTTCTTCGGTTTATGATTCTTGGATGCTGACCGTGCATAACTGATAGGAGAGTGTTTTTGCTTAATTTTGTGGCATTTGCTCGTGTTAGTGTCCGATAACTTCATTTCCTGCAAAAACACGAGAAAAAAACTCTAGAAGAGGACTAAATGATGCTTAATCCTCGGTAAAGTCTAAATGAATAATGAAACAAACTATAAGAATGAACAAAAATACTATAATAAAATAGAAGTTATCAAATTCATCCAGACTTGAACCTTTGATCATCCTCGAGCAAAACTAGAATTAAGCACAATGAGAGTTAGATAACAACCGGATACTAGTACGCACATTTCGAAAAATCACCCATCATGTACAACAACGCATCACACGAACATAGACCTAAGCACCTAAGCATACTTAGTTCAGACCTCTATCCACTGAAAGCCACTAGCCGTGCAATCCTATACATAACTTAAGTTCATTTCACTAACCCCTAGACAACTTCCAGGTGATCTTCATACCTATTCTCTTATGCTCACGTGAGATACCATTCTTAAGACAATCATTTTTTTTCATTTCTCATTTTCTCCTTTTTCGGTTTCCGCACATTGTTTCTTTGAAAATTCGCGCTCGTTTTCTAGGACATTGGAGTTGAAGAGGACAACCTTCTACTTAGATCCAGGTTTCCGATTGGTACACTCATAAGATCTTGTAACCTTAGCGGAATGAAGAGGTTGCATCATTGAAGATTTTTTTTCTTTTAATTAAATTATTATGATTACGCATCGACTCTAACCCTTAGGACGTAGAAAAAACCTGCCTCGACCCACCACTTAGACCCGAACCATCAATATCGATATACTCATGTCAATGTAAGGTGGAAATAGCTAGAGACTTTATACGACTTAGCAAAGAATGAACGGTATGCTCGGAGATTCGGCCGTGGAATCTAGGAGACGAAATGCAACTATGAGTCATGGAGTTCATGCACAACTACTAGACTATCTGGTATCTAAAAGTCTTTTTAAAAAACTTTGGTTTTTGTTCCCGATTCGACAAAGTTGTAGAAACATGGCTAAATTTCGCATTAACATGCTAGATAGACCCCCCCCCCCCCCCCCCAAAACTTGAACGAAACACTGTCCCGGTGTTCAAAATCTATGAGATGAACTCGCATGCCAAAACTAGGGGGAAGATAAAGAGGGTAGAAACATGTGCACCTGGTGTGTTCTTGCTGTCTCGAGTTGATGCAGCTGGATATATGCGTCTCTCCTTTGTTGTGGATGATGTCGAAGTGGAAAACCTGTAATAAAAAGTCATAAAATCCAAAATAGAGAGTACGATATATCGAGGCTACTAGTAGAGTGCATGTATGTGAAAAGAAGAAGAGTTGAGTTCTAAAAATAAAAAGAAATAAATAAAAGGATACGAAGCTCAGGTTGCCTCTCGAGAAACACTTATTTAAGGTCACGAGCCTGACCAAGATGCTCTAAGCATGAGTTGGTTTCGAAAGAGCGAAAACGGTTTGATTGTTACCCGTGTTGTCTGCGTTGTAGAGCTTCAATCGTTGGACGTTCACTTTGAATGTGATGTCATTTCGCATGCTATTGATAGTGAATGGCCCGCACCATCTCGACTTGAGTTTGCCTGGAAAAAGTTTCATTCGGGAATTGAAAACAAGTACTTGGTCGCATATGTTGAAAGATCAGGGGATGATGTGTCTATCGTGCCATTTCTTCATGCGCTCCATGTAGATCTTCTCATTCTTGTATCAGTGGAGGCGCATCTCCTCTAGATGGTGGAGCTGTAGCACTCGTTTTTCAGAAGCCGTCTTGTAGTCGTAGTTAAGTGTCTTGATCACCCAAAACGCTCGATGTTCTAACTCAACGGGTAAGTGGCATGGTTTACCGTACACTAGCTGGAACGGAGTCATAAGACTGTTCGGTAGGCCCATAATGCATCATCGAGTTTCAACGTCCAATTGTTTCTAGACTTGGAGACTGTCTTCTCTAAAATTGATTTGATCTCTTGGTTTGACACTTCAAATTGGCCGCTGGTTTGTGGATGATACGTCATTGCTATTCTATGTCGAACGTCGCATTTCTTTAGTAATCTTTCTATGATTCGATTCACAAAGTGCTTACCTCCATCGCTGATCGCTACCCTTAGAACTCCAAAACATGAGAATATGACACGTTTAAACATCTTATTCACTAGTTTGGAGTCATTGGTCGGACTTGCCAAGGCTTCTACCCATTTCATCATGTAATCCACAACGACCAATATGTAGATGTTCACTTGAAGATGGGAGAAGGCCCATGAAGTCTATTTCCCACACGTCAAACGACTCAACTTCTAGAATATAATGATGCAGCATCTCTTTATGTCTAGAAATAATTCCCGCTCTTTGGAAA
Source organism: Gynandropsis gynandra (assembly GCA_036759665.1). Taxonomy (NCBI): domain Eukaryota; kingdom Viridiplantae; phylum Streptophyta; class Magnoliopsida; order Brassicales; family Cleomaceae; genus Gynandropsis; species Gynandropsis gynandra. Next base: position 37,750,975 of record CM071864.1, on the reverse strand, counting down.
TTGTCGCACGATACGACGTAGTTGTGGGTGTCCTTGAAGAGTGTAGGCCAGGAGAAGCCCGCTTGCAGCACCTTTGCGGTTGTCTTGGCTGCTGCAAAGTGACCCCCATAACTTGAATAATGGAAATGCGACAGTATGTGTGGAGCGTCTTCTTCGGAGATGCAATGCCTAAAGATTCCGTCCGTCCCTTCTTGAAAAGATACGGCTCGTCCGAATAGTATACCTTGATGTCGTGGAGAAATTTCTTTCTCGCGTCGTAATTCAGCCCCTCCAATAGCACTTGACATGCTAGAAAATTCATGAAGTAATCATACCATGGTCTGGAGGTGCAAGTCATGGACATCACTACATCGTCTCGGTGGGAATCATCGATAGGAATACACTCAGAGATTTCGAGACGTGAAAGATGATCAGCCACCCCATTCTCGGTTTCTTTTCTGTCTCGGATTTCAAGGTCAAAATATTGCAGCATTAGCATCCATCAAATGAGTCTCGGCTTTGCATCTTTCTTGGTGAGAAGGTAGCGTAGCGCGGTGTAATCCGTGTAGACGATAACCTTGGAGCCAACTAGATAGGAACGAAACTTCTCAAAGGCGAAGATGATTGCTAGCAACTCCTTCTCAGTTGTAGTGTAGTTACATTGGGCGTTATCCAAGGTTCGGCTCGCATATTGAATGCCATGCAACATTCTATCTTTTCGCTGCCCTAATACAGCCCCAACGACATAGTCACTTGCATCGCACATGTGATCAAACGGTAGCTCCCACACATGTGGTTGTATTATCGGTGGAGAAACCAATGCCTTCTTTAATTTTTCAAACGCTGAATGGAATTCCACTGTGAATTCGAATTGTACGTCCTTGCCCAACAAATCGGTGAGAGGTTTGGATATTTTCGAGAAACCTTTGATGAAACATCAATAGAACCCCACATGTCCTAAGAAGCTTCGGATGGCTTTAACATTCCTAGGGGGTGGTAACTTCTCGATAACCTCTATCTTTGCTTTATTGACCTCTATTCCTTTTTGCTGAAATTTTGTGTACCAATACGATGCCCTCACGAGTCATGAAGTGACGCTTCTCTCAATTCAACACAAGATTCGCTTTCAAGTACTTGTCTAACACTTTACAAAGATTGGTTAGACAATCATCAAAGGAAGGTCCATGGACCGAGAAGTCTTCCATGAACACTTCCATAGTTTCGCCATTCTCATCGGAAAATATAGAGGTCATGCACCACTGAAATGTAGCAGGTACATTACACAAAACAAAAGGCATTCTATGATATGCGAATGTAGCGAATGGACACGTGAACGTCGTCTTTTCTTAATCATTTGGGTGGATTGGAATTTGAAAGAATTCTGAATAATCATCAAGAAAACAAAAGTAGGAGTGAAGAGCTAGACGTTCAAGCATTTGATCAATGAAAGGAAAAGGGAAGTGATCTTTCTGAGTGTTAGTGTTCAGCTTGCGGTAGTCGATGCACATTCTTTATCCGAGACCATCCTCGTTGGAATAAGTTCGTTGTTCGCGTTCGGGGATGGTGATGCCTCCTTTCTTTGGGACCACCTGTACAGGACTCACCCACACACTATCCGAAATAGGATATATAATTCAAGTGTCTAACAACTTAAGAATCTCTTTCTTAACTACTTCCATCATATTCGAGTTAAGTCTACATTGATGTTCAATGGAGGTCTTAGAATCGTCTTCTAGGTGAATCCTATGCATGAAAAGGACTGGACTAAGTCCTTTAATATCCTCTAATGTACAACCTATGGCACAATTATATCTCCTAAGAGCATCTCAAAATTTTTCCTTTTAGGATTCATCTAAGTTATTGTTTACTATTACTGGATAAGTAGATTCAAGTCAAAGGAACTCATACCTTAGCCCTTGTGGTAAGGGCTTCAACTCCACCTTGGGTGCCTTGTCAAAGTTCCAATCAATTGCTGGACGTTTGGTGATGCCTCCTTTCTTTGTCTCGGGAGGTTTTGTATTCTGATCTGCACTGCTTGTAACTCGGATAATACTAGAACCTGCTTGGGTCGCGTTGAAGTTGAAGGATTGATCTGCGACATTTTCTTGGTTTAAATTCAGGTCCGCTCGAGCCATACTCATGTGTGTGTGAGCTGAATACTGCTCTTGGAGTAAGTGTTCTAAATCTCCTCCATTAGCTTGAATATCATTCTATAGTGTTCGGGACGCGATATGCTGGGACCGGACCGCGCAGAATTCTGCCTGCATTTTTTTTAACTTGTTATCCGCGACTTCCTCCTTCTTTCCTTCGTCCAAAAGATTCGTATAGTATGATATGTCGTTTGGAGCTTTGTGTACCCTTTCTCCAGATGCTAAGAGAGTCATCTCAAGGGAATCTATATTCTCGAACTCTTCAAGAACCTTCTCGGCTATAGTTTCTCTAGGACATCGATGTAAAACACCGAATCAATCATACACGACTGCTTGAGTGTGTTATTTAAATTCACTACAAAAAAACATGTCATTTCCAACGGACGGGGCAATGGATCCGTCCGTTGATAAGAAATGGCAACGGATTGTAACGGATTTATGAGAACTTTCAACGGGTATACATCTGTTACAATCCATTACAAATGTCAATGGACGTTTAACGGATACCGGCCGTTTCCCGTCCATTGCAATCCGATGTAATTTTAACAGAATGTTAACGGATATCTTCTGTTGGCGCCTTCCGTTGGATGCCCATTAGAACACCGGGAAAAATATTTCATCGGGCATCCGTTGCTAATGTTAACGGATGCCCGTTGAAAATGTTAATTTTGAGGTTAACCAGTGGAAATAAATTCACGTGAACTTGCAACGGCCATCCGTTGGGGTTTCCAACGGATGTCCGTTGACAATTGCACTATTTAGATTAAAACCAAAGATTGCATCAAACCATCAATAACAAGCATATTTTCAACAAAATGTCGTCTTCTTCAAATAGAGATATATATAGATCGAGACAGTGGATGTATAGAAGAAAAGATCCTATAAACGAAGAGATTACATAAGAATTCCTACACGGATTGGAGCAAATCATTAGTTTTGCATCGATGCAACCTTTGTGTCAAGAACACGGGACAATGTTATGTCCATGCAAAAGATGAAAAATATAAAGTATAGAAGTCAAGAAATTGTTTGCAAACATCTTTACAAGGTGGGTTTCGTTAAGAATTACGAAATTTGGTTTTGCCACAGTGAAAATTGCGGTATTAGAGATATTGTGCAAGATGCACAAGTAGAAAGAAATGAAGAAGTTGTTTATGAAGCATCAATGACCAATCTATATGTGGAAATGGTGTCAGATGTTTTTCCTGGAGTTGTTAATGAGCAAACGCATGAAGAGATGCTGAACATCGATGCACGTTGATTCTTAAACCTATTGGATTCGGCTAAACAACCTAGATATGAAGGTTATCGTGAAGGTCAGTCTCGCTTATATTTATCTTCAAGATATATGAGTATAAAAATATACTACAATGTTGCTGAAAATTGCAGAGATTCATTTTGCAAAACCATGCGTGAATATTTACCGGAAAATAATCAAGCTCCCGAGATATACTAAAAAACAAAGAATGTGTTAAAAGATTTTGGAATGCCACATGAGAAAATTGATGTTTGTAGAAACAGTTGCATGTTGTTTTGGGGAAATGATAAAGACTTGTTGGAATGCAAATTCTGCGGTGCAAGCAGATTTCGGCCGAAAAAACCATATTCACGTAAATATGTACCATACAAGAAAATGTTCTATATGCATGTAGTAAAAAGGTTGAGAAGGTTATTTGAATCGAAAAAAAACCGTTGCGGCAATGAGATGGCACGCAGAACACTCGACGGCTGAATGTATAATGCAACATCCATCGGATTGTAAGGCTTGGAATGATTTCAATGAAATATTCGAGTTCGCGTATGCATGGATGGTTTTAGTCCATATGGACAATCTGGAAGTCAATATTCTCTGTGGCTGGTGATTTTCTCTATCTCCGTATAATTTGCCTCCCGAGATGTGTTTGAAAAGAGAGGTAATGTTCTGAAGTTGCGTATTCCAGAACCAGAACATCCGAAAAAAAGTTTTGATGTCTTTTTACAACCCTTAATTCATGAATTAAGACACTTGTGGAACGAAGGAATTCTTGCTTATGACGTCAGTACGAAGCAAAATTTCACATTGAAAACGGTCTTGTTGTGGACAATTAGCGACTTTCCTGCCTATGGAATGCTATCTAGATGAAGCACGCACGGAAGATTGGCATGTCCACATTGTATGGAGGATACAGATTCATTTTGACTAGTATATGGTAAGAAACCATGTTAGTTTGATTGTCATAGAAGATTTCTTCCACATGGGCATGTTTTCCGGAAAGATAAAAAAACATCTTCGAAAGAACGTGGTACAAAAAGAAGAGGCACCGTGCATGCAAACCAGAACACATATCCTTTACGAAAGATTGAACACAATGGACGATTTACAAGAATCGATAGAATGTGGTGGAGATCGTGGACATCGTAAACCAAAAGTCCAAGGTGAATGACATAACTGGTATAAACGTAGAATCTTTTGGGAACTTTCATACTGGAAATCATTGATATTATGTCAAAATTTAGATGTTATGCATATCGAAAATAACTTTTTTGATAACATTATCAATACTTTTTTTAATGTAGCGGGTAAAACTAAGGATAATTTACAATCAAGAAAAGATTTGAAGATAATATGTCGACGACCTGAGTTGGAATTAGGAGATGGAAGGTCATTTTTCCTAGTATTTAGATTGTCTGGTCCGACGAAAACAATATTATTAAAGTGGTTAAAAGAAGACGTTAAGTTTCCAGATGGACATGCATCGAACATTGCTCAGTGTGTGGATATTGTTGGTTCGAGGATGATCGGGTTAAAAAGTCACGATTGTTATGTTTTCATGCAGCGACTCATTCCAAATGCATTTGTTGAGCTCTTACCACGAAATGTTCACGATGTGCTATGCAGAATCATCATATTTTTCAGAGATATATGTTCAAAGAATTTAAAAAGGGATGACTTGGAATTAATGAAAATAAATATCTCTGAAGTATTATGTGCTTTGGAAAAAGTTTTTCTGCCTTCATTCTTTGATGTCATGGAGCATTTGCCAATATATTTACCAGATGAGACAATACTCGGTGGGCCAGATCAATTCAGATGAATGTATCCTTTCGAAATGTTTTTCTTTCATTTAAAGTAAAAAGAAAAAAAACAAAGCAGCGGTCGAAGGATCTATTGTCAATTAATACTTGCTGGAAAAAATCACATATTTCAGCACATTTTACTTCGAGTCCCATATTCAGACGAAAGAACGACGTGCAGCGGATGATCACACAAACTATTTGTATCAATATAATCCGCATTGTGGTACAATCTCTAAAATCTTTACATTGATTGGACGTACAGGAGATAAATTCGAGGAATATTGGTTAACACGAGAGGAGTATAATCACATCCACACATATATACTACTAAATTGTTAAGAGTCATTACCGTTTGAAAGGTACAAAACAATATTATTCAATCTTTTAAATATATATGTATATATATAGTATTAACGTATTTTCATTATACAAGATATTTCATGAAGAAGTACTTGGTACATATCCTCATCTAAACGAAAATAAACTCGCAGACATGAAAGTTCAACAATATGGCTCGTGGTTGAGAGACTACGTAAGCACTTGTGTACACATCTATTAAAATTAATTGCATTTATTATAAAATATTCATTTGTTTTTATTATACGTACAAGTGAAATGTTCTGATGAAAGACTTCCTACGTGGTTAAAAGATTTGGCTAATGGTAATGTTATGTGTTGACCAATCTTGTTTACTCGCGGCTACACGTTCCACACGTACAAACACGGAAAACATAGAAGCACATACAATTATGGCGTTTGCGCTAATAGTGAAATAGAGGGTGATAACTTCTACGGAATTTGGCACCAAATCCGACAAGTGGAATATCTCGGTCTTGTTGGGTTGAAGGTGATGCTTTTTAAATGTCAGTGGTTCGACCTAACCGTATGACGTGGAATACGAAAAACCCGATGGAGAGGAATTGACATCAATCCGGCACGACAATATGGTAAATATGATCCATTCATCACAATAGATCAAGCATAACAGATATGTTACGTGCAATATCCAACAACATTGAAACGTCAAAGAGAGAAGTGGTGGGTCGTAGTAAAGATCAAGCCATGAGGGATCATAAGCTCAGATGATAGAGAAGATTTGTTGCAACCCGATCATCCGCAACCGATTTGTTGAATTGATATAGATCGCGAGGAGATTTTCGCAAGAACTGACATAGACGGAGAATTCATATGCGATTATGAAACGTTGAACGGAAGATGTTGAAGATAAAAACGGTGATAAATTCAATAAACAATCAAAGGAAGACTCGCAAATCGATGAATCTACTGAAGAAGAAATGTAAATACAATAATGCGTATGATATGTAATAATGTAGATGATGTGTAATGTAAATTATGTGTAATAATATAGATGATGTGTAATTGAACAATTGAAATCAACCAGAACGAAGAAAATCCCGACTTGTAATGGTACGTCTTCCACCAAGCCCTTGGGGTTTCTCACGCTTCGATCAGGTATGGTAAACGCCATTTATATAGGTTGAAGATCCATCATGCCCCTAAGATCCAATTGCTCATATAACGACAATGGCAGCACGCTACGCTCTCTTCGACATCGATGAGTGCATGGTTAATTTCATAATCACCTATTTTACAAGGGATCACGAATATACCTAGATCGGGTATCTTCTTTGGTAAATTTGGTATTGAATTTGTTATAAACTAACACATTATAAATTATTTTGCAGTGCACATACAGATGGCGGAGGAAGGATACGACACGCATCTACACGGATATCCATTGTAAAGACAGAACGTCGTGTCAATTAACTGCGTTCGTTGAGATGACGTAATTTCCAACGGATGCCTGTTGGAAATTTCTGTATATAAACCGTTGAACACTTTCATTTTCAACACAAATCAAAACCTCGAAATCCCCTCAAACACTCCATTTCATGCACAAACACATTTATAAACATTAAACATGAAAATGAGGGCTAGACGATTTATAGGTTCGGGAGGAATGTTGTCTGCTTTAACGGGAGCTCCTCCTCCGCCTCCACCACCACCATATCGCCCTCCTTCACCAATATCGGCACCACCGATATTTGATGAAGAGGACGATATGGTGGATATCGATTCCTTAATCAATAATTTTGATGGGCGTCCCACCCTTCAAATTATCGATCCCGAACGTCCTGCCTCGACGTTATGGTATATTATTTTACTTTATAAATATTATCTAACTTTTAAATTTTAATTAGCAGTTTTGACGAGGATGATGTGCTAAAACACTCGAACAACGACATCATCCAAGGGTCCTTACAGGACCAACTATATTATTCCTGGCAAGTTACGCCAAAAGTTGTACGCCACCAATGATGGTGTTGTTTTATCATAAGTTTTCAAATTAAATTTCATTTAAAATGATTAGTTATATATGTTATAAAACTAACACTTTATAAATTATTTTACAGCACATACAGATGATGAAGAAAGAATACATTGCGCATCTACACAGCATGGGTGTGCGACATGCAGGCTCGGATGCGTTTGATGATGAACAACGCCAAGCGCAACTACTACACCAAAAATCAGAAAGCGACAAGGGCAACAGACAAGGTCTTCAATATAATAGTTCAACATTGGGAGTCGGAAGACTTCAAGGCCAAGAGCGAGAAGGCCAAAAAATGTCGGTACGGCGAGAAGGTTCCCGAAGATGGTCTGCATCGCCATACTTCGGGATCAAAATCATTCCGAAAGAGGAAACCAGAATTGGTAAAGTTTATCATTATTAAAATTTTTAGTTTTTTTACAATATTTATCTAATTAATTTTATTTTATATCACAAATGAAACGGATAAAAAGAGAACCAACTCTTCTTGAGCTGGTATTAGAAACTTACGCCAAGAACAAGCTGGTCATCGGGGAAGAGATCGAGCGGAAAGAACCGTGAAAGCTGTGATGGAGAAGATCACACAGCAATCATAAGCTCGCGGTTCAACTCTCGACGAGCTCTGTTCTTTACATTATGACAAAATTGATTTAGAGGTAAAAACTTATTCTTTTATCTTTCGATTATTAATAAAATAATTTGTAAAAATCTAACTCTAATTATGTTTGTCTTGTAATTGTTGAGACCGTATAAGGGACGTCTATACGGTCTCGGGGCACCTCAAAAAGATATCATTGAGGACGCCACGATGGTACCTCCCGCGGTCCAAGAGAGCTACACACAACAACGGCATATCGAGCATCTCGAAGCACAACTTCGAGAAACTCGAGCTGAAGTGGCGCAACAAAACTCTCTGATACAACAGTTGGAGAGCGTCATAGAGTTGCTATCCAGCCAAGTGAGGGGATCAACGCCGCGAAAAGAAGCGAGTCTCGATTCGGATGCAACGCCGTCTAGAGGTGCTGGTGACCGGGGAGATGATATCGGCCCAACCAATTTAAATGAAATGTAATAGAATTAGTTTTAACGTTATTGTAAACAATTTTATTATTTTAATTAAAAAAAGTTTTATTTTAATAAATTATTTTTAGTATTATTTATTTTTATTTTTTTTTTACAAATTTCCAACGGATGCCCATTGTAATTTCTACGGGCATCCTTTTGATGCTATTTTTCTGCCAAATGGTAACACACGTCCGTTGCCATTTGTAACAGATGCCCGTTGCCCTTTCCCGCCAGTTTCTAACGGATATCCGTTGACAATTTTAAAATCCCTTTTTCCCGTCTAAATGGCAACAGAAGTCCGTTAAAACTATATAACAGACATCCGTTATAATGTTTCAACGGAAGTGCGTTGCAGTTTTTTCACGGGAATCCATTACATATTATATCAACGGTCGTCCGTTACAAAATTTCTACAGATGTATCCGTTGGTCGTCCCGTTAACAAATTTGCAACGGATATTTGTTGCAACTCTGTTGCGAATTGCAACGGATCTCGATTTGCAATGAGCGATTCCCAACGGCTACGGATCCATTGACATCCGTCGGGAAACGCTCTTTTCAACGGATTTAAGGCGTTTTCCAACGGATTTGTCCGTTGAAAAACACATGTTATTTTGTAGTGATTAAACTCCACTTCTTCGTCGCCAAACTTACGTGTGAGTCTTCATTCCGCACAATGTATGATTGTTTTAGCAGTGTTAAGAAATAGTCTCCCGATGATGATCGAGATCTTCTTATCTTTCTCCATGTCTTAAACGATGAAATCTACCAGAACGAAGAAAACCCTGACTTGTAATGGTACGTCTTCCAGCAAGCCCTCGGGGTTTCTCACGCTTCGATCAGCTATGGTAAACACCATTTATGTAGGTTGAAGATCCATCATGCCCCTAAGATCTAGTTTCTCATATAAAGACAATGGTAGCACGCTTACGCTCTCTTCGACTTTGATGAGTGCATGGTTAATTTCATAATCACCTATTTTACAAGGTATCACGAATATACTTAGATCGGATATCTTCTTTGGTAAATTTGGTTGCAGCATTGATTTTGTTATAAACTAACACATTATAAATTATTTTGCAACGCGTATACAGATGGAGGAGGAAGGATACGACGCGCATCTACACGGATACCCATTGTAAAGATAGAACGTCGTGTCAATTAACTGCGTCCATTGAGATGACGTAATTTCCCTCGTTGGAAATTTCTGTATATAAACCATTGAACAGTTTCATTTTCAACACAAATCAAAACCTCAAAATCCTCTCAAACACTCCATTTCATGCACAAACACATTTATAAACATTAAACATGAAAATGAGGGCTAGACGATTTATAGGTTCGGGAGGAATGTTGTCTGGTTTAGCGGGATCTCCTCCCCCGCCTCCACCACCACCCTATCGCCCTCCTTCACCAATATCGGCACCGTCGATACTTGGTGAAGAGGACGATATGGTGGATATCGATTCCTTAATCGATAATTTGGATGGGCGTCCCACCCTTCAAATTATCGATCCCGAACGTCCTACCTGGACGTTATGGTAAAAAATTAATTATTTGCATTTATATTATTTTAATTTATAAATATTATCTAACTTTTTAATTTTAATTAGCAGTTTTAACAAGGATGACGTGCTAAAAAACTCGAACAACGACATCATCCAAGGGTCCTTACAGGACCAACTATATTATTCCTGGCAAGTTACGCCAGAAGTCGTACGCCACCAATGGTGGTGCACTTTTATCGTAAGTTTTCAAATTAAATTTCATTTAAAATGATTAGTTATATATGGTATAAAACTAACACGTTATAAATTATTTTGCAGCGCATACAGATGGCGAAGAAAGGATACATTGCGTATCTACACAGCATGGGTGCGCGACATAGAGGCTCGGATGTGTTTGATGATGAACAACTCCAAGCGCAACTACTACACCAAAAATCACGAACCGACAAGGGCGACGGGCGAGGTCTTCAATACAATAATTCAGCATTGGGAGTCGGAAGACTTCAAGGCCAAGAGCGAGAAGGCAAAAAAATGCCGGTACGGCGAGAAGGTTCCCAGAGATGGTCCACATCGCCATACTTCGGGATCAAAATCATTCTCGAAGAGGAAACTAGAATTGGTAAAGTTTATTATTATTAAAATTTTTGGTTTTTTAAAATATTTATCTAATTATTTTTATTTTATATCACAAATGCAACGGATAGAAAGAGAACCGACTCTTCTTGAGCTGGTATTGGAAACTTACGCCAAGAAGAAGCCGGTCGTCGAGGAAGAGATCGAGCGGAAAGAACCGTGAAAGCTGTGATGGAGAAGATCACACAGCAATCACAAGCTCGCGGTTCAACTCCCGAAGAGCTCTGTCCTTTACATAATGACAAAATTTAAATAGAGGTAAAAACTTATTCTTTTATCTTTCGATTATTAATAAAACAATTTGTAAAAATCTAACTCTAATTTTGTTTGTCTTGTAATCGTTAAGACCCTATAAGGGGCATCTATACGGTCTCGTGGCACTTCAAAAAGATATCGTCGAGGACGCCACGATGGTACCTCCCGCGTTCCAAGAGAGCTGCACGCAACACTGACATATCGAGCATCTCGAAGTCTCGATTCGGATGCAACGCCGTCTAGAAGTACTCGTGACCAGGGAGATGATATCGGCCCAACCGATTTAAATGAAATGTAATAGAATTAGTTTTAATGTTTTTGTAAACAATTTTATTATTTTAATTAAAACCTTTTTATTTTTTTAAATTATTTTTATTATTTTTTTTATTTTCTTTTTACAAATTTCCAACCGATATCCGTTGTAATTTCTAACGGGCATCCTTTGGATGTTATTTTCCCGCCAAATGGTAACACACGTCCGTTGCCATTTGTAACGGACGCCCGTTGCCCTTTCCCACCAGTTTCGAATGGACAATTTTAAAATCCCGTTTTTTTCCGCCTGCATGGCAACGGACGTCCGTTAAAACTATATAACGGACATCCGTTACAATGTTTCAATGGACGTCCGTTGCAGTATTGTGACGGGCATCCATTACATATTATTTCAACGGTCGTCCGTTACAAAACTTCAACGGATGTATCCGTTGGCCGTCCCGCTAACAAATTTGCAACGTATAATATTTTTTGCAACTCTGTTGCGAATTGCAACGGATCCCGATTTGCAACGAGCGATTCCCAACGGCTACGGATCCTTTGACGTCCGTCGGGAAACACTCTTTTTAACGGATTTAACGCGTTTTCCAACGGATTTGTCCGTTAAAAAACACCTGTTATTTTGTAGTGATTAAACTCCACTTCTTCGTCGCCAAACTTACGTGCGAGTCTTCATTCCGCACAATGTATGATTGTTTTCGTAGTGTTAAGAAATAGTCTCCCGATGATGATCGAGATTTTCTTATCTTTCTCCATGTCTAAAACGACGAAATCAACCAGAACGAAGAAAACCTTGACTTGTAATGATACGTCTTCCACCAAGCCCTTAGGGTTTCTCACGCTTCGATCAGCTATGGTAAACGCCATTTATATAGGTTGAAGATCCATCATGCCCCTAAGATCCAATTTCTCATATAACGACAATGGTAGCACGCTTACGCTCTCTTCGACATCGATGAGTGCATGGTTAATTTCATAATCACCTATTTTACAAGGGATCACGAATATACCTAGATCGGGTATCTTCTTTGGTAAATTTGGTTGCAGCATTGAATTTGTTACCATTACGGTCTCCCTCTCCATGCCCTGTTTGTTCGCGAGCACATCTTTCAAGAACTTAGCGTATGAAGGCATCTTCTTTAATGCCTCGTGAAATGGAATGTTTATGTGCATTTTATTCAACATCTCAACAAACTTAGCAAATTGGGAATCACCGTTCTTTTGTGTTGACGTTGTGGAAACGACAAGGGAAGAGACCTCAGTTCGGGTTTCACATACTTTGGCTCTTCTTTCTCCTCGGGTTTCTTCTTGTGTTTATCAATGATACCAGCCCTCTCCGTTGCTGTAATGGATTATTCACCTTCTAATGTTGTGGTGGTGGGCTAATCCAACTCCTTAAATGGATGGCGTTGATTTGCTCATGGGAATTCGATTCGGGTCTCTCATGTACAACTCCTTGTGGACGTGCTGTTTTTTGTGCTAATTGTGCGACTTGTGTTTCTAAATGCCTAAAATGGTTTTAAAATTCCTCCATATGCTTCTTGGCATTTTCTTGCTCCGCTTTCATTCCTATCAATAAAGTGTTTTGATTTTGTTGCTCTTGGAGGATGCAGGCGAACATAGCTGTAATGTCAGGGCTGCTTCGGGTTGGGCCGGTAGTGATGCACGTGGCGGATACCCTTGATTTTGAGGCTGCGTTCTTGGCTGGAAGTTTTGATTTCATTGCAGCATCCGGGGTTGGAAATTCTCCGATAATTTTTGCGTGTTCAACACACCGTCTGAGTTCTTATATGGAAGGTTGGGGTGATTTCTCGAACCAGGATTATAAGTGTTCACCAAAGGCTGATTGTTACTCACGTAAATCATCTCTTCGTACCCCTGAACTCCTTGTTCTCCCGAGTGTTCTAAGTATTGCGGACGATGTGCTTCAGAAAACATATTGTAAATTTCCACAATTTGATCTTTTACTTCAGCTATGTCGACATATAAGGCGTGCGTCTCATGTAGATGGGCCATCTTTGCTGGAGTGTTTCGGATGTATTCTCTTGCAATATTTCTTCATCCGTCGGCCATCCAATCAATCAAGTCCTTGATTTGTGGAAACGTGAGGTTACTTAGAAACCACCTGTAGCGGCTATGATCAATATCCTCGTGTTGTCCATGAGTCTTTGTAGAAAATTGTGTATGAGGAAAGTTTGATACATGTCGTGATGTGGGTAAAGGCGTTGATAGCCTTTAAATTGTTCCCACGTTTCATATGAACTCTCAGCTGCTCTTTGTACACACGTCTTAATCTGATTTTTAGTGAGCTGAGCTTTACTTTGAGGGAAGAACCGCGTCATGAACTTCTCCTCTAGTTGTTCCCATGATCATATAAAATCGGGAGATTTGGAGTACAACCAATCTTGTGCCTTATCTTTCACTGAGAACAGGAAGGCGACCAACATGACGTCTTCATTCAAGACTCCTTCTTCCACTCTAGTAGTTTGGCAAAGCAGCTTAAAATCAGTAACATGCTCACTTGGGTCCTCAGCGGGTTTCCTTCTGAACGTTGCATTGCTAAGCATTTGAATGAATACTGGTTGTAATTCGACGCGAGCGTTCCTTCTAGTGATGCATGACAAGAGTTGCGTATGTCTAGGAACCGTGTATGATATACAGGTTAACGCCACAAGAATTTGTGGTGCAACAAGACATGGTGTGTTTGGGTTTACGTGTTCTACCATCAGTTCTTCTTCGCTCTCGTCTACAAGTTTTAGTTTGATTACCTCCTCGGGCTCGCTGTCTAAGTTCGCTCGTGTGTCACTATCTTTCAATTTCTTTCTCATTTCCTTAAGAATTTTACCAATTTATGGATCATAAACTAGATCAGTTCTTTCAACACTTCTCATGCACTAGTGAGCTGCACAAGAAAAGACAAACACAGCGAAAATCGTGTGAACTCCAAAAGGTAAAAGAAATTGACTCAAAAAAGATAGAAAATAAAAGAAAAATACAAAAAACAACTAAAGAGTTCATAAAGGAATATTTCCTAATTCAAAAGTATCCTAACTCTAAAACCATAATCAATTCTCCGGAAATTGTGCCAAAAACTTGATGTGGTTAATCTCAAGTAATAAATACCTAGACTAACGTTTCCGCAAGAATACAGATCGTGTAATACCAGGGTCGAACACTAGGAAATCGATGCAACTATAGAGCTAATAGACTAATGAATAGGATGTGTGAAAATCAATTGATTGAATTTCAAAGTAAAGACTAAACTATAAGTGAAAAGGACATAAATGTAATTTTATATTTATTAGGGTTTCCATTAGGGTTTCATATCTCTTGTATATTCATGTAATTCATTTTGAAATTGATATACGAAAATCATTCCACATGGTATCAGAGCTATAGATCCAAACCCTAATTACCGTCGGCCTCCCTCTCTCAAACCCTAATCACCGCCGCCAGCCACCTTCTCCCTCTTTTCTCCTCATCGCCGGCCTCCAAACCCTACCCTCCACTCACCGTCGGCCAAGCTACCTC
>CM071864.1:37716772-37736067 GCA_036759665.1 Gynandropsis gynandra | reverse complement strand
CACTCTTCTCACGGTCAACATGACAAACGTGACCAAGCTTACCTCCTCCAACTATCTGATCTGATGTATTCAGATCCGTGCACTCCTTGAAGGTCATCGGTTGGAATGCTTTCTCCAAACCAATTCACTTGTTCCTGATGCCACTCTCATTGTTAATGGCATCTCAACCCCGAATCCAGCTTTTGCGCCCTTCAAACAGCAAGATTGTCTCCTATTCTCGGCTATTCTAGGAGCAATTTCGCCCCCACTACAACCGATGATTGCTAGGGTTTCATCCGAGCGAGAGGCGTGGCTTCTCCTTGGTCGCACATATGGTAAGGCATCGAGGGGGCACATCCTTCAATTGAAGGAACAACTCAAACGAAGCTCCAAAGGATCTCAACCCATAGATGATTATATGTGCACCATCATCAACAAGGCGGATGAATTAGCGCTCCTCGGAAAACCCCTTGATGCAGAAGACTTGCTGCAATACATCCTCGATGGATTGCCGGAATCGACAAAATGGTCCAAACCAATGGTGTAGAAATGACAACAGATCGTCATCTGGATACCAAGGTCGCTGTCAATTGTGTGGCATCTATGGACATAGCGCTCGTAGGTGTCCACAGCCATATTCACATGCTGCTCCAGTCGGAACTCAAAACCCTAGTCGTGCGCCGTCACCAACGTGGGGTTCTTCACCACGACCATGGCAGCCGCGTGCCCACAACACCACCCTCACCAACTATGAACCGGAGTCATGGCTAATTGACAGCGGCGCTTCCCACCACATCACATCGGATCTCCAAAATTTGTCGCTACATTCTCCGTACAAGGGAGGTGAAGAGGTGGTAATTGGTGATGGTTCCTCCTTGCCCATCACTCACATTGGTTCTCTCTCGATCCCTAGCTCGATAAATGATTCTTGTTTGCATCTTGATCAAGTTCTATGTGTACCTACGATGAACAAGAATCTGATTTCCATTCACCAATTGTGTCGGACTAATGACATTTCCGTGGAATTTTTTGATGATCATTTTCAGGTGAAGGATCTAAAACCGGGGGATCCTCTACTTCACGGAAAGGCTAGAGATGGTGTCTATGAGTGGCCGAATCCCAAGTCCACCCAACCTCCAATTGTGGCTCTTCATAGTGTCAAGACCACTTTGTCCGAGTGGCATTCCCGTTTAGGTCATCCTTCGCTTTCTATTTTAAAGCGTATTGTTTCTAAGAACTCTTTACCATTGTCTAAGTCATGTTTGTCATTGTTATGCAACTCTTGTTCCAGCAATAAAAGCCACAAATTGCCTTTTCATGAATCTTCCATTTCTACGTCGTTTCCACTTGAAATCATCTTCTCCGATGTTTGGACATCACCAATCATCTCGGTTGATGGTTTCAAATACTATGTCATCTTTGTTGATCATTTCACTCGCTATACATGGTTGTACCCTCTCAAACAAAATTCCCAAGTTCGAGAAACCTTTATCACGTTCAAAGCTCTAGTTGAAAAACAATTCCAAACTGTCATCCGTACTCTCTATACCGATAATGGTGATGAGTACATTGCCCTAGCCTCATTCCTCTCCACAAACGGCATATCCCATTGTACCACCCCACCTCACACACCTGAACACAACGGTATATCTGAACGTCGTTACCGTCATATTGTTGAAACCGGTCTTTCTCTCTTGTCTCATGCGTCATTACCTCCTTCGTCGTTCTGGTCCTACGCATTCCCAACCGCGGTTTATCTCATTAACCGCTTACCCACTCCCGTTCTTTCGTATGACAGCCCATTCACTAGACTTCTTGGCACCGATCCGAACTATCTTAAGCTTCGGACTTTCGGCTGCCTATGTTATCCGTGGCTTCGTCCATACTCCGCAAACAAACTTTCGCTCCGTTCTAAACCGTGTGTCTTCCTAGGATACTCCACCACCCAAAGTGCCTACTTGTGTCTTGATCCCACACATTCACGGATCTACACATCTCGTCATGTCGAGTTTCATGAAACCATCTTTCCATACTCCAACTACTCCCAATATTTCACAACCAACGCTTCCAACCCTAATCCGCCTAACTCCCCATGCTCGTCACCCGTTAGTGTTGTTCCCTCTTGTCCAATGCCACTCGCGACACCGTCTTCTTCCGTCACTCCTGTAATGGATCCTTCACCGGATGTGCTGACTCAGACTGCTCCACCGAATGCTGCCTCAATGTCCAATCAATCGCTTTCCGAAGTCGTCGCTCCTATAGTGAATGCACCGATAGCTCGAGGTAACACTCATCCGATGCAAACACGAGCCAAGACCAAACTATTGAGAGGAAATCAGACTTGCTCTTACACAACAGCACGCTTGGACACGGAACCAACAACCGTCTCTCAAGCCCTAAAAGACCCGCGTTGGAGGAAGGCAATGAGCGAGGAATTTGATGCACTCATTCGTAATGGAACATGGGATCTTGTACATGCTGAACAAGCATCAAATGTGGTTGGATGCAAGTGGATTTATCGCATCAAACGCTTACCTGATGGTTCGGTGGATCGCTACAAGGCAAGACTTGTGGCGAAAGGTTTTACACAACGACCTGGAGTGGACTTCTTTGAGACATTCAGTCCGGTAGTTAAACCCGCTACCATTCAATTGATTTTGAGTATTGCAATCGCAAACGGCTGGAGTCTTCGTCAACTAGATGTCAACAATGCATTTCTTCAAGGGCAACTCACGGAAGAGGTATACATGACACAACCTCCAGGTTTTGTTGATCATGATCGTCCTCGCCACATATGCAAACTCAGCAAGGCAATATATGGTCTCAAACAAGCTCCTCGGGCTTGGTATTCGGAACTTCGGGATTTTCTTCTCGGCCAAGGCTTTGTTAACTCCCTTGCCGATGCATCCTTGTTCATTCTTCACAATTCCGAGGTAACCATATATGTTCTCGTCTATGTGGATGATCTTGTGGTAACAGGAAGCAACTCCGTGGCAGTCCAACGATTCACCATAGCGCTTGGAAATCGCTTCTCCATCAAAGACTTGGGCGATCTTTCTTACTTCCTTGGCATTGAAGTAACACGGACAGCCTCTGGATTACTTCTCACTCAACGCAAATATGTCACTGATATCCTCAACAAAGCTCAATTCTCGGAAGCCAAATCAGTGACCACTCCTATGGCTCCTAGCGCGCGTCTCTCCTTGTCCTCGGGTGAAAGGTTAGAAGACCCAACCATCTATCGGACTCTTGTTGGAAGTCTACAGTATCTCACACTTACGAGACCCGATATTAGCTTCGTTGTCAATAAATTATCTCAGTACATGCATGCCCCAACAACGGAACATCTACAAGCCCTCAAACGGGTTCTACGGTATTTGGTTGGAACGCGAGATCGCGGTATCTTTTTCTTCGCTGGTAATACTCTCTCTCTCTCTACACGCCTTTAGTGATGCAGATTGGGCGGGGGATCGTGATGAGTATATTTTTACGGGGGCATATATTGTCTACCTTGGCAGCCATCCCATTTCTTGGTCTTCCAAGAAACAGAAATTCACCGCTAGGTCATCCACCGAAGCGGAATATCGTGCTATCGCGGATACAGCAGCAGAATTTCGATGGATCACGTCTCTCTTAACGGAACTCGGTATTTCTACATCACAACCTCCCGTCATTTATTGTGACAATATTGGTGCAACATATTGGAGCGCAAATCCCGTCTTCCACTCTCGCATGAAACATCTAGCCTTGGATTACTTCTTTGTTCGTCAACAAGTGCAAGCGGCATCCTCCGAGTTTCTCACGGCAACTCCAAGGATCAACTAGCGGATTTACTCACTAAACCGCTCGCTCGTCAGCCATTTCTTACACTTTGTCACAAGATCGGCATCACCGAAGGTGCTCCGTCTTGAGGGGGCATATAAGTGAAAGGGACATAAATGTAATTTTGTGTTTATTAGGGTTTCCGTTAGGGTTTCATATCTCTTGTATATTCATGTAATTCATTTTGAAATCGATATACGAAAACCATTCCACATAAACTACTCTAAACGGTGATAAATTCAATAAACTAAACACCACAGGTTTCGAGAGATGCACGATGATGCAATGAAGTGCTAACAAGAAGATGGTTATAGATATCATTACGTAGGGAATTCAAGCTCTTTCCTATGGAATGACTCTCCCGAGGTCTAAACCCACTATCTAGCATGCGTACTACCAATCTCTCGACTATGTAACCTCACCTACTAGTTACATTAAGATCGTTATCCTAATTTCTAAGTTCTATTAACTAACCAACCAAGGTTCTAAATCAATTGAGACTCTAAATCATGGCTATGTTCCAAAATCTAATTCATCTCTCGGTGTAATAAGACCTTTATAATCATTCATTCAAGCGGCGACAAAGAATAAAAGCATTAAGAACAAACAATCAATCGTAAAACGATCAAATATTATAACTAAGCATTAAGCATAAGAATTCATTACATATCGGTTAACTCTAACCTACGGCTATGGAACTACTCGGACATGGGTTCCGAACACAAAACATGAATGAAAGATATCTTAAACATAGTTATAGAACAAGATCCCTCCCTATTCTAATATCGTAGTCTTCAATAGTTACTCTGGGTTCCGAGTTCATTGCCTCGTCTCTTGCCTCTCGGTGTTTGCTTTCCCCTTGCTCCGTGCGTGTGTCTGCTGTGTGGTCTGTTCGAGTTGACTATTTCCTTTTTGCCCCTTCGTCTGTCGCTCCTCTGCTTCTCCTTTTCCTTTTCTTAGGCTGGCTTCCTTTTCTCATTCGTTCTCTTTTCTGACCAGCCACCCGTTTCCAATCCTTGCTCAGCGGCCTTGTTTTCATTTTGCTTCCCGTTGTTGAAGGTTTACATTTTTGTTATAGGCGACTGGTTTTTCCATTTTGCTTGCTCATCATGCTGCCTTTTCTTGCTCCAACTAGGTTTCCTTTTCATGTTTCAACTGTGCTCTTCCAAGTGTTATTCCAGCAACTTGGTGATTTCCATTTTAGGTGAGCCGCCATATTTCCATTTTGCTCCAGTGGCCAACAAGTTTCCATTTCTCTTCAATCGTGTGTCCATTTGGGATCCAGCCGTCTAGCTTTCATTTCTTTTATTCGGTTTATAATTCTTGGATGCTGACCGTGCATAGCTGATAGAAGAATAGTTTCGCTTAGTTTTGCGGCGTTTGCTTGTGTTAGTGTCTGATATCTTCATTTCCTCCACTCTTTGTTCTTCTAGTTATCTCCCAATCCTCAATTCAAACCAATCATAGTGGAAAAATATCCCTTTTATTTCAAAAATATCCTAGATAGTCGAACCGCAAAATCTCATTTAGATTATTGTAAAAGTCTATTTTTTCATATGAATTGCAATAAGTAGAACATTTTACGTAAATACCATTATTAATTATCCTTCAGTTTTAGACATAACTAAATATGTGGAAGTGTAGCCACGAGTAAACATTATAAGCCAACATTTCACCATTCTTATAAGAGATCGTACTAAGTTATTCAACCACGCGGACGAGGAAGTATAACATGTGTTAGAATTGTAAACCTAAAATAAATATAATTTATGAATAATCATTATCATCAAATTACAAACTGACTATTATATATATATATATATTGCTTAGATAGTTTTGCAATGATGGAGTATATGTCTGTTCTTTCGTTGCAATTAGGATCTTCATCCATCAAATATAGATTATTCCTTTAAGCCTCCTCATAAAAATACTATACATATATGTACACGCTTATGTATAGCATTGTATACTATATATATATATATATATAAAAATAGTTTTATACTTTACCTTACATATTGTCGGAGCTCATCACGGTTTGATAAAATGTAAATATGTGCATTATGAAGGTCTTGAAAGACAACAATGTTTGTGTAACTTTTTCGCTCAACCATCTAGATTCATTGAACATATTTGAAATATCAGCATATATTTCACCACATTCGATCAGAGGATTTTTCTTTTTGCTTATCGATGTTTGCTTAGATATTGTCGCAATTTTAATGTCAAAATAGAATTTTATGAAATTTGTAATCCCTTTTTTGATTATTCATATGAACAGATACATCTATCAAAATTGTATCGGACCACCCAATTCAGCTTCACATGGAAGATTTATCCTTAAATGCTTCACAACATTTAAAAAAATACCTTTTCCAAGTAGAAATGGTAAAGCACGTGTATCCATTTCTACACTTAGAATGCAATTCTTAAAAGGTTTGAAGATGTTAAATATCTAGACGGTTATTATCAACATAGACATGTGGATCACAACAGTGAAAACTGAAAAATCATAAATTTTCATGCTTTTTAAGTTTTCATTATTGTGATCCACACGCCTATATTGACGCATAACCGTTTAGAAATTTAACATCTTCTAACCTCTTAAGCATTGCATTCTAAGTATAAAAATGGGTATACGTGCTTTACCACTTCTACTAATTTCAAACTCCTTTTGTGTGCATGTATATCTAATATCCAACCTCGATTTTGCATTGAGTTTCAAATTTCCAGGGACATTAATTATCTTATTGATAATGTTATCAAATACATTTTCTTTGTAATATGATATCAAAGTTATGAAAAATGAGATGGTGTCACCGCAATCAAAAGTTCTTTGTAACCTATCAATAGCATATAGTCGCTCAAATAGTATGTCGTCTCTCATTAATATGCAGGGTTACTAATTTTCTTAAAAATGTTTTTATTGCGTCTTAGGGATGATCTAATGGAAGAAAGTGAAGTGACAAAAAAACCAACACAATTTCCTATAGTGTTTCGTATGAATGAATAACCATCCATACAATATGGATACGAAAGACGTATGTGTGTGTTCCAACTACACATTATCCCATAAACGTAAAAATCTCTTAACGTCCATATCAATACGCATTATTGTGGAAATTTTGTTTATTTGAAGCATCATATGTTTCATTACCATATTTGAACAGATAATTCATCTCATGATTAAACAGTTATAAAAATATATCAAAGGTTTTTTAGATGATCTGAACTATATATGAAAATCATGGTATGAGAAAGTAGTTTAGGTATGCACCTAGACGTTTGGTGTCATCCAAGCACCCTAAGTTGGGGCTAATTGGTAGGATTATGTGGCATCCTACCAATTTAAAGGAAAAAGTTCACAAGAACATGACGCCATCATCTACGCCACTGCCTTCATCTCTATATATGACCCTGTAGCTGTATTTCGATAAGGGACGACTAGCTGCACTCTCTCGCTCGATTCTTCCCTCTTTCTCCTTCTCACTCGCTCGACTTCACTTTTGTTGTCTGAGACTTTTTTTTAATACGAATTTAATCTGTATATTGCAAGGGATTAATATAGATTTGGATAAGTTTTGTAATTTTTGTTCGATTTTTAAAGATTAATATTTTGATATGGTTTTTAACCTCTTTGTAAGATGTGTTTCGAATGTAAAATAATGACATCTTCTTTAACTTCAAATTTTACCTTTACAACTGCAAGTCATACATTAAATTTACAAAGATAATCAAAAGATGTTGGATGAAAATTTGGCATGTTAGTTAGTCTAAATAATTTTAAAAAAATCATGTGCAAGTTATGTGAAATAATTGTTTTTGAGCAACAAGTAGCAAAAATACAAGGAAATGTTTCTACGTGAACTAAAGCAACAAGTGAGAAACAAGAAAAATATAGACTAGCAATAATAGAAGCACAAGAAAAAGAAACAATATCTAGTGAAAGATATGAATTTTTTCCGTTTTATGACGATTCATAACAAAAATATGGAAGTAGAGCTAAATATTGAAGGAATAGAAACAATAGAAAGAGCTAAGGTGTTTACAATTTTAGATGTTGAGGCAGAAAAATTACATGTTAGATAGCATTGCAAAGCTTGAAAATTTAAGGAGATAATAGAAAGGGCTAAGGTGTTTATAATTTTTATATATGCCTACCACAAGACTTTATTGATGCTGAGGATTTATACTATGAAGAGAGATACTGTGAGGTATTTATTTACTAAATTTGCATCGGCTTACCTCAGCTTACAAATTTTTACTCTAAACAAGAACTTTTGAAGTTCATGTTTCTTAACAAAGAATGAGTAGATAGTAAATTGCCAAAGCATCCTAAGGGAAAGAAGACATATGGCACAGTGATGAGTTTCTCATTTTGGAATGTAACATTGTGCTTGAAAGTATTTGCACATTTGATTAGAATGCTTTGATTAGTTGATGGAGATATGAAACGGTCAATGGAAACTTTGTATGGAGAGTTAGAAACAGCCAAAAAGAAGATATGTGCAACATACAAAAATATTGAAAAGAACAATAAACCGATTCTTAACATTATCGATGAAAGGATTAAAGATTTGCTTCATAGTCATCTACATTTGGTCACATATCTTTGAATCCTTGTATATTTATAAAGATTTCACGGTTCGGTTAAATGACAATATCGTAGATGCTACTTTTAATTGTGTAGAAGATTTCTTTCTAAATTATCTTTGATGTTGAATGATCAGTAATTGATATTAAACTTCCAAAGTACAAAAAAGGGTGACATTGGAAAAAAAATTCCATCAAAAAGATGAAAGAAAAAAAATGAAATTTATGATCAAGGTTTTTTGTTAAATTTAATTTAACATTTTCATTCTTGTAAATCATGTGCATCTACATTTTAACTTTATTGTATTCATTCTAGTTGATTGGTGGGATTTTTTACCAAATGGGTGTGCCTTATTTGAGAAAAAAATGACGATGAAAATTCTTTTTTTAACAACTAGTTTATCAGAATGTGAACAAAATTAGAGTATTTATTAAAGAGTAAAGATTAATGAAATTTTCATTTATTTGTTTATCTTTCATTCTAGCTGTATGAATAAACAACCATTTATCTTCTTGTACGTGTACAAACAAAAAAAACTAAACCAATTTAATACCAAAAGGTTGAACAATCTTGTTTATATTCAATTTAAATGCGAGGTTGATGCTCAAAGGAAAAACAAATAAAAAAGAATATGGATATATATCGATTTTCCAAAAGATCAAAATGGTTTTTTTTCACACACGTAAAAATTTTCATGTCGCATCATGAGAGATGCAATGAGATTTGACATATCATAAAAAGACCTAGGTCCAGTATTACCTTTAAGAAAAACTTTATGCAACGTTTGACACATTTGATTCATGTATTATTTTGTAGCATTGTAACTTCTCTTCACTTTCATCAATCTAGCTATATGTGATAATTAAGAATGATCCTCACCTTCATACCAAAGGTTGTTTTGTTATACCAAGTAGCTCGTAAAATTTTTTAGTTTCAAAATTTGGCACTTCTTCGTTCATGTTTCTATCATGCATAATCTAATAATTGGGAAAATCATCTCCGATAATTTCAATATATCCATCATGATGATTGAGATTGTTAAAACTATTTTCATTTGTACTCACTTCATAATTATTATAAACAACCTAAACCAACAGTTAGCACCAACACCACCTTACAAAGTGTGATACTTGTCTTTGTTTGATAGGTATTTCACTATTTTGAATGATCCATGAGTCTTTCTCTCAGTTTTCTACTGTCCTCTACATTTGTGCTCATCTCTCCTCTTATGTGTTTTATATCTAGAGTCTTCACCAATTTATAAAAAAGCTTCCATCACTAGAAACAATTCAAAATTTTAATTATTTAGTGAATCCAGTAAACCGCTCGGCCAAGTAGGCTCATACTCGGCTCAAGCAATTTGTTGATCCACTCTTTTTCCATGCAAAATTGAAACTAACTTTAGCATAGTTAGGTCAAAGTTCCACCAAGTTTCAATAAGCTTGGGTCTAGCGAATCTACGTGTATGAAAAACTTCCTAATTTAGTGAGAACTCGATAAAGTTGCTTTGTGCTCTAGGCCAAGCAAATCCTCTAGAAACATTTTAGGGTATTGTATAGACCAAGTAATTAACGGCTCTACATGAGCGATTCCTCTATAAATTTAGAGCATCTAAATTAAAAACATGCTCGGCCGAGCGATTTGGTGCTTGGTTCGATCGTTTCAACTGTTTCTAGCTTTGATGCTAGTTTTATGCTAAATAATGCCAAGATTTTCTATAATATGCTCTTTAGAACCTCTTTTTTTTTTTAAGATCACAAAATCACCCAAAACAAGCTTAGCAAATATTTAGACAATCCAAAAATGTAGTAGAAACATGCAACAAATTATAGAACGAAAATGGTGTGATCATAAATACATATGTATGTGGACCTATGAAACTTAAAGAGTATTATATTCCTATTTATGGAGTTCACTAACAATATATCTAGATATGATGATATGATTATAGATCGATGTTATTTTGTTAGAAAGATTGAGATTACTAAAATCCACTAGCAACTCGATAGTAGAACCTAAAACTTTTCTTCCTGAAGAAATGATGTCGTAAACCCCAACTACAATTCGAGTAGAACCTCAAACTCAGCGAACGATGCCACAAAACTAGTGCTCTAGTCTTGATAAGTCGATGAGCAACCTAAAGTCTCTACAGGAGCTCGAAAGATAAATCTCTGGGATTAGCCAGGAAAGACACTCTCAATTAATAAAGCTTAGGTAATCATGTCATATAATAGATCCTCTATTTATAGTGTTCAAATAATAATGTAAATTGAATAAAATAAAATAACTTAATTAAATATGGCACAAATGCTTGGCTAAACAATACCTATGCTCGGTCGAGCCCTCCGATGCTCGATCGAATCCTATTGCACTTGTTCGAGCGGTCACGTATTTCACATGTTCCATAGGTATGGAGCATTCGCCTAGGTTGAGTAAGACTCTGCCCAGGCCGAGTGCATCGACCTTCTTCTGTCTAGTCGGACCGATCGGGTTAAGCGAATACCTACTCGGGCCAAACTCTTTTAGCTCTTCCAGCTTTTTACTCCTTTAGACCTTTCTCCTTGTAGGTGAACCTTGTATGATTTGCTCATATATTTCGACATCCTTTTCCACCCATTATAGTCCTTACACATCCATTTAAGTTTGTGTATTCCTCAGCTCATTTGCTCTTGCCCTCATCATCGGTCCTTGTATGATCCATGGTGGAACTACGACAAGGTTCTCATCATCTCCTCCTCCTTTAAAAGGATTTAATCTTAAATGCAATCCTTCAACTGCATCAAAAGGGGCAAAGTCCGTATCATGAACAGTGGAACTTGTCATGTGATTACCAGGGAACATATATTGTTATTTGAGCCTTTTGTTTGTCCTTTGGCCACAAGACACCATTTCTGCTTTCTCTTCTAGCGCTCATCCGGTTGTTCTTCCTTCAAAAATCCATCTTTCGTACCCTACAACAACTTAAAATCAAGGAATTAGTTCATTAGCAAGTATTACCTCTTTGTGTGCGAGCATATTCATTGGCTAACGTAACAAAAATGTTATTGACATTTTACTCACCCTCATGGAATTGCTCACGGATTTACTCTAACTGGGTTTTTCCTTGGGTTTTCTAAGGATCTCGCTAATTTTGTGGCCTGCCTCAAAGTCACTCGTTCTGTCATATCACCTATCCTTTTGTAGATGCAATTGGTCTTCGTGGGCTTTCTTGGTGTGAGGGGTGCTAACCATATTTTCTTCTTCTTGAACTTGAACATGTATTTTTTTACCGAAATCATCGTGTTGAGCTTGTGTATCAAATTGCCATGTCTTCCCAACAATAGATGCCCAGCTTGCATTAGTACATCTTCCCAAAGAACAACATCTTTGTACTTGTCAATACTGAATAAAACAATTATTTGACGATATTTATTGGTTTCCCCACTGTCGTTTAGCAACTGAAGCTTGTAGGACTTAAGATGCTTTGGTACACCTTCTCTTTGATGAAAGCCCGTGTGTTGAAGATGTTTTCCCGCTGCTCCATCACATCCTCTACACCTAGGTTAAAGACTCACCGCATGACTAAGAATTCACCTTTGCCTGCTTCATACTCCTTAGCACTTTCATCAAACTCCACAACCCTAGGTTACACATTTTCACCTGAGTCTATCTCATAACCTCCGTCTATTCGTACTACCATAGTCTTCTTATTCGGATAATCTTTGGCGTAATGCCCATAACCTTGGCATTTAAAACATTTAATTTCAAGGTTACACATAGGGATTTCATGGATACCTTTTTTTTTAATCTCGGGTTTTAGCTCAATCTTGCTGCTGATGTATAACATCTCGTGCTCATGAGTCACCCTTCTACTGTGTTTGAATTTCTTCTCAATCTTAGTGACCAAGTGAAGAAGATCCTCCATATAAACACCGTGATCAGCTTTCACGCGGTATTGAATATCTAGATTGAGATTGCCAATAAAATGATCCATGGTAACCTCGCGACCCACATCTATATTGTTGTGTATCATAAGGAAATCCATATCCTTGTAGTAGTCTTCCTTGCTCCTACTACCTTGTGCCAATCATCTTAAACATTGACTAATCTCTCGATGACAGTAAGACGGTCCAAATCTACATCTCACGATGGTATGCATCCCATCCCAAGTGCCAATGGCATGCTCTTCATTATGCGTTCTAAAAAGTGTAAGTGTGTCCCACCATGCCAATGCATAGATCAATTTGGCCAATGAACATAGAAATTCCATCTTAATGTTACTATAGTAGTCATTTATTATGTTCCATGCTCATTGGTTGGGCTTCTGCTGACAGTCATAATATTCATCTAGGACCTCGGCATACTCATCCTCATCTATATCTATGTGGTACATATTTTGAGCTGCATTTGGTTCCCTTTGTGGTTGTTCTTGGCCACCTCCACGTGTTGCTTCTTTCATCCGACCAACTCATCTATGGACAGTAGTGATCTATTGCCTCATGTGCTTGAATTCATCCATCAACAATAGCATCTGATATGCTCCCTTATTGTCCAATGGTTCAGCGCAATGCTTCCAAGTACTAGACATGGGAAAGTTAAAATGGAAAACATTAAAGAAAAAGAAGATGAATGAAACTCACAATCTCTTTAAAAAGTGTTTTGTCCAATTTCTCTCACTCATTCGCCAATCTTTTGCTCGATTTCTCATCTTCAATTTAGTTAATATCCCAAGGACAACTCGAAGTTTCACAAACTAAGGTACTGTAAATGAATCTTTTATTTTTCTTTCTACCCTCTTCTTTCGGTTTTTGTGTTTTTTCCTTTCTCGGGTTTTCATTATTTTACAAAAAAATTAAAAACATAAAAAAAGAAGAAAAATAAAAGGAAAAACACAAAAGAAATCCAAAAAAAATTTAAGAAAAAGAAAAAAAAGGACACAAAAGGAAGAATAAAAAAGGGAAAAGGAAAAAACAAAAAAAAACGAAGGATAGAAAGAAAAAAAAGAAAGGGTCTTTAAGAAGAGAAATACAACGAGGTCTTAGATAGAAATAAAAATACCTTAGATTGGAAAACTTAACTTAGTATCAATGTTATACATTTGTATCGTCAAGATTTAATTTTAATTTTTCAAAAGTTAACTTTGCATTTTTTCTTGAGTTCTAAACTAAGTCAAATAGGAGAAGCCAAGGAGAAGACAGAAGAGCGAGTGAGAATCGATTGAAACACTTTCTATGAGATCGTGAGCTTCATTCATTTTCCTTTCATTCATCTTTTTCTATTTTTACTATCTTTCCTGTTTTGTAGCTATTGCTTTGATATCTACTTTAGGACATAATCACAATGAACCATCATGAGGTAGAGGAGAAACGAAATTGAAAACTTAATCCCAACTGATGATGAATGAGTTTCGAAACATGATGCATGGATTCACTACTGTCAACCAACAATATGGTTGGGTGGAAGCAGTAGCACATGGAGGGACACAATGGAAAAGACCATAGGAAACTCGTAATACATATCATCTAGACATGGAAAAGGATGAGTATGCTAGATTTTTAGAGAATGAGTATGATTGTACCATGAGGCACAAACAACGCATGAAAGATCGAATAGATGATGACATCAACAACACCAAGATGGATATTCCTATGTTCATTGGACAGAGTAATGTGGAAGCATATTTAGTGTGAGAGAAGAAAACTGAGGTGGTTTTCAATACCCATTAGTATCTCGAACTAAAAAAAGTAAAACCAGCATCGATGAAGTTTATTCACAATGAGCTTGCATGGTGGAATCAGCTCACTCGTTCATGTAAGTGGTATGGAGAGAAACCAATAGTGATGTGGGATTAAATACGTGCAATGATGAGACATCGGTTTTCACCCTCTTATAACTGTAGAGAGGCAAATCAATGTCTGCAACGATTGGTGCAATGGCGTCGAAGCATGGAGAACTCCTACAAAGAGACATCCAAACCAAGAGCACAAGGTATCAACAAAATCCCTATTTGTAACCGTGACATTATATGAATCGAATATCAGGATCGAGACCACTACACCAAAGATTATCCAAACCAGCGGTTAATATTGGTACGGGAAGATGGCAAAAATGTGATAGAACCAAACGAAGATGTGGTAGAAAGGGGTTACCATGGGCTTCACAATTGTAGTGCGACAAGTCTTGGAGTTACACGACATGTAGGAGCAGTTACTTAAGCACTAGAAGGAGTTTATTATAAGCAAACATGATGTATTTTACAAAAATAGTGAGGTCTTGAGAGAACCCACAAACAAAACTTTGAGAGACAACTCGTGAGCACAACGTTTCTTTCTTTAAATGTGAGAGATACTAAAACATTTTTATCTCAACAAATGAATGTTCTTGTACACAAAGAGGTTTTATTTCCTAATTTATTGCATAGTTTTCGAGATGATGTTTGGAAGAAGGAATCACCGGATGAAGAGAATAGACTAGATGTGTTGTTGATAATCTTTCATCAAAGAAATAAGGACTGGATGCATGTGCGCATAGAAATGCTCATATAGAGGAACAAATCGTAGCTTCTCATGCAAGGAGATAGAATTTTTAGAGTCTGTAAATGCGTCAACCCTAACACCTACAAAAGTGAGTTACCTGCTAAGTACATTGTAGATTTGATTTCAAATTTACTAACTTAGCTCGTTTCCATACAACTAAAGCACAATGCTCGGCCAGAGCAAGAAAATACTTGACCTGAGCATTTTCTCTGGAACAATTTATTTTATTTTTTAGGATTTTAGGGTTAAGACTTATATGGCGCTCCACCAAGCGACTTGACTGCTCGACCAAGCAATTTCTTTAGTTATTTTTAAGTTAGCTTATTTTATTCACTTTTACATTATTGTTTCATCCTTATAAATAGAGGACCCATTATATGAAATTTAACCTATTATAAAAAAATTTTTTTCTTGCTAATCCTAGAGATTTAGCTATTGAACTCTTGGAGAGATTTTAGGTTTTTCATCGACTTGTCACACTAAATCACAAGTGTTATGGTATCATTCGTTGAGTCTGAGGTTTTCTAGCCAAGTTGTATTTAGGGTTTAGGATGTTCTTTTTTTGGAAAAACAAGGTCTAGTTTATAATATCAGGTTGTTAGTGAGTTTCAGTCCATTTTCATCCTCCCAACGAAGAACGACGATCTAGGATCATATCATAAAATAGTGAGATTGTGAGAGAATTAAGATAAATGCATGTGAGAGTACACCCGTGAGAATAACTTTTTTTCTTTGAGTGTTAGAGAGAATATGACCTTTATACCTCAAATGATGAGCGTGCTTATGCACAGAAAGGTGTTGTTTCCTAGAAAATTAATTTATCTTGTGTCGAATTTAGTTCCTAATTCATTTCAGCGATCTCAAGATGGTGTCTGGAAGAAGGAACCACTTGATAAAGAGAAGAGTCTAGATTTGGGTGTGGCAGAGAGATGAGGTGTGAATGCATGTGCGCATAAAAGAAGCTCTTAAACAGGCACTAATAACGTTTTTTGATGCAAAGAAATGGACCTTTTAGAGTTCGCAAACACATCAACCCTAACACCTACAAAAGCGAGTTACGAGGTAAGTACATTGTACATTTGATTTTCAAAGTTATTGACTTGGCTCGTTTCCATGCAGGTTAAAAGTCAAATCCGTTTAAAGGAGGAGGGGATGATAAAGACCAGATCGCTGCTCGACCATGGATCACAAAAGGGTCGGTCATGAGGGCTAGAGTGAAGGAGCTTAGGATCGTGTTCACTCAAATGGACATGAAAGGAAGGATAATAACCCCACGAGGATGTCAAGTAACACTTAAGAAAGACTTCAAGAGGTCCCTATACGGAGAAGAGACCAAGAGGAGAAGGAAGCTAGAGGAGCCAAAGGAGCTCGGCCTAAGTAAATTGTTTGGGCAAATAGAGAGTTTTGGAGTATTGGACTACTTGACTTGAGCATTACAAAACTCGATTGAGCGTTGCAGGACTCCATTGAGCATATGGTTTTCTCGGTCGAACGTACTTAAGTTTTGCGGATTTTAGATTAAAAACTTATGTGGCGCTCGATCGAGTGTTACACCACTCGACCCAACATTTTTGTCGAGTTTTATTAAGTTGGTTTATTTTATTTAGTTTTCTATTATTGTTTGGTCCTTATAAATAGATGACCCATTATATGAAATTTTAAACTAAGTTTTTATGAATGGAGAGTGTATTTTCTTTGCTATTTCTTGAGATTTAGCTATCGAAACTCTTGGAGAGATTATGAGGTTTCATCGAATGATCAACATTAGTGCACAAGTATTGTGAAGTTGTTCGATGAGTCTGCGGTTGTAGTTAGAGTTTGGGACATTCTTTCTTAGGGAAGACAAGTTACACGTTTTGCTATCGAATTGCTAGGGCGTTTCAGTCTAATTCTATCCTTCTAACAATAGAAGGTCGGTCTATACTTATATTAAAATCTTTGTTGAGAATCAAATAAGGCATAAGGTAAAGACTCTCAAAATAGACAATGGATGGAGTATTGCAACCAAGGTTTTGAAAACTTTTTTAATGAGATGTTTTCTATGTGAATCAAGGTTATCTCGAGACTTTTGGACTGAAGCAACCTCTACAATAGTGTATTTGGTGAATAGATCACCTTCACGACATTGGGACTCAAGATACTAGAACAGAAGTGGACTAGTCACACACCTAGTTATACACATCTCATAAGGTTTGGGTGTTTGGGTTATGTTTGTGTGGATTAGGGCAAACAGAATCCGAGGAAAAACCAAGGCTTCTTTGTGGGCTACCTCTATGGGATTAAGGGTACTTAATATATTTTCCAAGGGAAAGAAAGGGTATGGTCAGCAAGGATGAAGTGTTTAATGAAGTTGTGTTTAAGGATTTTTCGAGCAAAAATCAGTTTTGAAACTTCTGATGAACGAGAAAGTGAGAAAAGGGTAATTCATTTCCTAGTTTCCACTGAGAAGGGAAGTCTGGAGGAAGAAAATATTGAGCAAGGGGTTTCTTGCTACATAAAGTAACGTTTCTATATCAGGTTTACCATGTATATAACTATACAAATACTATAAAAGGGGTCAGCAAATTTGAAATGTTAGAGGTTTAGTTTTCGGGAAAAAAAAACTATTCATTAACGTAATTGTTCAGCGGTTAGTGCGAAGGTACACAAATAATCTTCCTCACCCCAAGAATCAAGTGTCCATGACTCATGGACCATGAGGCTACGAATGAATTTTCTTATCAAATATAGGTTCTCCAAAACAAAAATTGGTAACTTTCGAACATTTTAAAGTTGGAAAGAATTTTCTTCTTCTAGTATTTGTCCATCGATGTTCTCGTCGACATCTACAAGCAAGTAAGGATTCTTCTCGGCAGGTTGAAAATTGTGGAAGATGAAAACATAGAACGCCAAACTCGCTCCCTCTGCAGAAGCGTACATGACCCACTCCCAACGGTAACTCAAAATGGCTCCAACCGCTGAGACAACGATCCTTGTGAAGTACAAATAGCAAACCACAACGATGTAGAACTGCTTGAAAAGGGTCAACTTCTCCAGATTCCTCGCAGCCTTGCCGTCGGATTTAGAAGCCTCTCTAAGGCCACGTATGGACCACATGATTGGGAAAATCACACCACAGCAACAAATAACATCGATTAGTAGAAACATTTGGTTCCACAACATCCAATCTTTTGCTGTAGGGCCCGTTTCGCTGATCACAATGTATGCAATGTTCTCGAACACTTGCAGTGGAATCACAATGGCAAGAACGTTCTTCTCCCGTTCTTGGAGGTAAGGTTTGATGAAAGACCAACCTGTCCCAATTAGGATCATCACCGTGAATAGCATGATCCCTTTGAAGAAACCAAAAACGTAAAATGCTACATCCCAACCATGTGGCGTCCCAGTTTTGCGTACAAAGAGCTTGTCTTCGTACGCACAAATCATCTTCAAAGCTTTGACAACGAGCAACACGCCCATTATGATATGAATTTTGTCAATGGTGGATATGTTCTTGACACAGATCCAACCCCATATGACAAAGAAGGAGGCATAAAGCAAGAAGAAGAGAAGATACATTTTGGGTAGTAATGTTTGTCCCACTGGGAGAAAATCCTTCTGATTGTCGATTACATTGTACATTTCAGTGTGCACATACATGGAGATACGAAATTCAGGTTGGCAATTCGCAAACACCAAGTGATATTCATCGAGGCCATCATCAAAATCAATGGATCCACCATATTCGGATCCTTTCTCTAATTTATCAAATTTCAAAACGTTTTGAGCATATCGGCTCGATAAAACGCAGAATATTTCCGAGTTTTCTGATTCGTTCAACATTCTAAGGAAGGCGGAGTCCCTGGCTATGAAGAAACCAATGGAAGAAGGCTTAAGTTGCGCTTCTGGATCTCGGGATATCCAGGTGATGTCTCTGACAGAGACCGAGACGTGACCTCGAGGGGCAAAGCCGAATCGTTCAAAGATGATAAGAGATCTTGAGTCATCTTGAATATGTTTTTCCTTGATCTCTGAGACCGTGAATTGTATGATGCATAAGAGAGAGAGAAATGTCAATGCTAAGTGGTTGAATTGCTTCATCATTTCTTATATTCTCTCAGATCTTCTGGTTTGCTTGTTCGTCAAGAAAAAGAAAGAGAACAAAAGTGGCCTAGAAATTGCGGTTTAGTTCCTTACGTTCCAAGAAATTAGTTGACCGTAAGAAATTCTTGGAGTGATCTCTGCTCCTGATTTTCTGCGCGTGTTTAGTGGTAATGGCAGAAACGTAAATAATGAGATTTTCTCATTGTTCAAGAAATCGGCCTACGAAATCACCCGATTGGAAGTCATGAGGTAGGGTCTTCTTATCGTGCCATCCCTTAGGCACATCATGCACGGTTCACTTG
>CM071864.1:37691058-37704785 GCA_036759665.1 Gynandropsis gynandra | reverse complement strand
CTCCAGTGGAAATAGAATGCGTGCAGAATCTTTGATTGACTTTGTAAATGTATTGTTTTGATTTAGAATCTTTGTAAATGTATTGTTTTGATTTAGAATCTTTGTAAATGTATTGTTTTGATTTGGAATCTTTGTAAATGTATTGTTTTGATTTGGAATCTTTGTAAATGTATTGTTTTGATTTGGAATCTTTGTAAATGTATTGTTTTGATTTGGAATCTTTGTAAATGTATTGTTTTGATTTAGAATCTTTGTAAATGTATTGTTTTGATTTAGAATCTTTGTAAATGTATTGTTTTGATTTAGAATCTTTGTAAATGTATTGTTTTGATTTAGAATCTTTGTAAATGTATTGTTTTGATTGGTTTTTGTCATTTTATCATCTTAAACCCGTAAATTCGCCGAGTTCGCATCTATTCATCAATACATGCGACCATGCGACCCATGCGACTCTCATTTGGAATTATTTCATTTTCACCAGAATTCCCGCCGAACTTTTCGCCAAAATTTGAAAAAACTTTTCGGATGGCGGACGGCGATTCGTATTCCAGCCGTTTCCTTTTTTCTAATAACGAAACTCTCTCTCTCACTTTCATCATCATCATATTGCCGAAAATGCAAACGACTGGTGACGGCGATTCGATGTCAGGGTCATCTTCTTCTGAAGAGAGGATTTTCACGGTACCAGTCACGCGTTCAAATCTGGCCAGAGATGCAGTGAAACGCAATGGCGCTAGCATCACCATGGGTTGGACAAAGTTTTGTCAAGATAATGGCTATGAGATATTCTGGATATTTTCTGATATCTTTTTTAAATCAGAATTATTTTCGAAGATTGTATAATATTATGCGATATTATATTTCCTTTTCCGTATAATATTTTCGAAGATTGTATATTGATTCGACTTCTTTCATAATCTTACGAACAATAGATGCAAAATAAGACATTTTCAACGTTTAAATATTGATTACATAAGGTCTCAAAGGTTACAAAGGTCAGAAAGAGGTTTAAGAAGAAGAACATGAAGATGAAGAGTAAAAAAAAGCCAGAAAGAAGAGGAACAAGCAAATTTAATCGTTTGCGTCATCTTATTTCCATTACTATCCTCTAAATAAAACTTGGAACCTGAGCTCCAATCTATTGGTTTCTTCTTCCTCGTCAACCCACAAGAAGAAGAAATCAATAGATTGGAGCTCAGGTTCCAAGTTTTATTTAGAGGATAGTAATGGAAATAAGATGACGCAAACGATTAAATTTGCTTGTTCCTCTTAGGATGTACTAAACTACTATTTTATGTATATAGACCCTGAGTCCGCCGATTACCAAGACCTGGGTCGACCATGTGACCTTCGTGACGAAACAAGAGATGATTTGGTGCTACAAATTGTTGTAGCTTTTCGGTTTTTCCTCCTCTATTTATGTTAGAGAATTCTATAGGATAGAAAAAATTAGAAGAGATTGTAGTTGATGGAAAAGGTTGTGTTTGCTTTTGGTTTATTCATACACTATTTATAGGAGTAAAAAATACAAACAACCCGTGCATTTAAAGATAATAAAGATACTTCTAATAACGAGATAACCTTCAAACTACCCGTGCATTTAAAGATAATAAAGATACTTCTAATAACGAGATAACCTTCAAAC
The DNA here is from genome assembly GCA_036759665.1 of Gynandropsis gynandra. NCBI lineage: Eukaryota > Viridiplantae > Streptophyta > Magnoliopsida > Brassicales > Cleomaceae > Gynandropsis > Gynandropsis gynandra. The sequence goes on along the minus strand of CM071864.1, from coordinate 37,703,140 downwards.
TACCCGTGCATTTAAAGATAATAAAGATACTTCTAATAACGAGATAACCTTCAAACTACCCGTGCATTTAAAGATAATAAAGATACTTCTAATAACGAGATAACCTTCAAACTACCCGTGCATTTAAGTTGGTTTGACTGATTCTAGAATGTTCAAGGGTCCGCATGGATCGCAAGGGTCGCATGGGGATAATAGGTCGCAAGGGTCGTATGAAGGTCCAATACACTGGGATAGTTGGAGTCGCAAGAAGGTCCAGTGTATTGGACCTTCTTGCGTCTCCTACCATCCCACTGTATGTGACCTTAATGCTACAACACAAGAGATGAGAAAAATCAAAGTAAAATCAAAGTAAATGAAGCATCTTTCATGTAAATGATCAAGAGTAAAACTTTCTTACGAATACTAATCGACTCCCCGTGAATGCTTGAACAAGTTCCGTCACTCGGTAACCATTTGGTGTAACGGGGAAAGACGTAAGGTGAAGAGAGTTGAACATTGGAATAAACTTTTCAATAAACCTTCTTTCGAACAAATTCAAGTGATTTACCTGAGCATGAGTTAAAATTCGTCGTGTTGGCTTCATACAACTTTCGTCTATTATGTGGAATCGATCGAAGGTTTATTGAATCTTTCGCCTACTTCTACTATAACCGCAGACTTCCTGAAGACATCTTTTGAAGGTCTACCTTCTTGTGTGTTTATTCCAATGTTCAACTCTCTTCACCTTACGTCCCCTACCTACCAGTGTATTGGACCTTAATGACAACACAAGAGATGATTTGGTGCTACAAATTGTTGTAGCTTTTCGGTTTTTCCTCCTCTATTTATAAACTCATATTCAACGAAAAATAAATGAACTCCGTTTTAACCAAGGTGCATGCATTGACCACATTAAAGAACCTTTTAATATAGGTCTTGAATGAATGAATGTATTGATCGCAAGGGTCGCATGGATCGCAAGGGTCAAATGGGTCGCATGGGTCGCAAGGGTCGCATGGATCGCAAGGGTCAAATGGGTCGCATGGGTCGCAAGGGTCGTATGAGGCTCTGTGACCCTTGTACCAAATATTAGAAAAAAAACAATGTACCAAATATTAGAAAAAAAACAATGTACCAAATATTAGAAAAAAAACAATGTACCAAATAATAGAAAAAACAATGTACCAAATATTAAAAAAAACAATGTACCAAATGTTCACATCTACCAGTCCAAAAAAAACAATGTACCAAATATCAATTTAGTCATCTTCGGGTTCATAGATACGTTCTCCATTACTATATATATCAGCCGCCATCTTCTCACGCATGGAAGTAACCTTGTCGTCGCAAATACGAAGAAACATATCCATATCCTTTGATAACGAGGCTTCTACGAATTTATAGGAGAAAACACCACAGTCATTCCCGCTTTGGTTCTGTGGCAGACCATCATAATATACATACCTCCATTCATCTTCTCCAGAAGCCAAAGAAGGAAACCCTCCGAGAATGAGCATCTTGGGGACAGCTTTTCTTATCCTCTCAATCACCGGATCGATATGTGTTTCCTTAAGGCTCATCCTGCAGTCGTATACCGTGATGCATCGGGTTTTGAAATCCGCTTTGATGGCTACCCAATGACATCCTACCCATCGATTATTTATCGATGGAATGTTTAGAACCGAGACAAAACCTTCATAATCACTAATTGGTGGCTTGGCGTTCAAAAACTGACTAAGTTTTTCCGGCAAAGTTTCCATATCCTCGTACGTCCACATCGAGAGCGTCTGCATGAAAGCAACAGGACAAACGTAATAATTTTGATACGCGCTGGGATCCGATGCCAAGCGAGAAGACAGCTCCATCAACGCCTCATCCAATTGCTGCAAAAAAAAAATTAACACACAGGAATGCATATGACACAAAACTCCGTGAGACTAAGGGTTTAAAAAAACTTACTTCATCTTCAAGCCATGCGTTGGCCTTTAATATAATCTCCCAAAACTTTGGCCCTTGGGGAATATCTAGCTCAGATTTCCACCACCGATCATGTCGAGGTGCCTTCAGGAACAAATATAGCTTAGTCAACTTTTCACCGCTAGCATCAGTGAACGTAGGAAATCGGGTTATCAAGTCCTTTACTAATCCACTAGGATTCCACACAAACTCCTGAGGTTCTTGAACCACCGTTTTTGCTCTTTTCGCCGGCGGAGGTTCAACATATGGCGCAGACTCCTTCTATAAAGGTCCAGCACCTGCATAAAATTTACCTCATTATACATATGGCGACCAATGGGACCAATGCGACCTATGCGACCAATGGGACCAATGCGACCTATGCGACCAATGGGACCAATGCGACCTATGCGACCAATGGGACCAATGCGACCTATGCGACCAATGGGACCAATGCGACCTATGCGATCCATGCGACCATTTGACTTTAGCGACCCAGAGACACATGCGACATATGAAACCCATGCGACTCTAACGACCCTACGGCTTATGCGACCCTATGACTTATATGTCTCGATGGAAATTGACACTCAAATGACCTTTTCACTAAATATTACTTACTTGGTGGAACTCCATCAGGAGCAAGGTTTCTTGACACTGGATTTGGACGTCGAAGGAATTCAAAAGCAAAATCACCAACAGTGTCGGAAGATTGGGTTTCGGTGATCGCAACTTTCTCGGCAGCCTTTGATTTTGGATTAGGCACATGAATCCCGACATCCCTTAGAAGGTCTCTTACGGCGTTGATGATTCTCTTCTCCGACTTCCTTATTTCCCCTATTAATTTCTTCTCCAGTGTCAGAGGGACTGCAGCATCAGCATCAGAATCAGCATTAGCATCACTCACGCACTCCTTCCTCTTAGTCTCTTTTTCCTGCAAAATGACCAATTACGAATACATTATACTTCTACCGACCTAAGCGACCCATGCGACTCAACCGACCAATGCGACTCAACCGACCCGTGCGACCCTCAACCGACGTGTGCGACCCATGCGACTCAAACGACCCTCAGACACTCCGCGACACTCAAACGACCATTGCGACCTAACCGACTCACTGACACTAACACTCACACGTTTCAAATCAATAAACTGAGTCTAGGATGGTCATGAAACTACTGCGACCCTTGCTACTCAACCGACTCACGGAGTCGAAGATTTTCATGCAACTCCTGCGACCCTTGCGACCTAACCGACTCACTCACACTGACACCCATTTCAAATCAATAAACCATTTTGTGACTCGAAAGCTTGCAAAACCCTAGAAATCGAACTACTTACACTTATTGACGCCATTGAAGATTGACTCGTGCTCTCTTCGCCAGTTTCCTTCTCGCCAACTTCAAATCGTTCCCTCTCAAGTTCGAAATCACTTATTTCTTTCTTGCTATCAACTTTTAAACAGGTTTCACGGTGAAAAACTGTTCGGCTTTCTCGTTTTCGGCAGTTTTTCACGTCGAAAAACTGCCGAACTTCCATTTTTCCACGTTCGAACATTAAGGGCAAATTTGTCTTTTCTTCAGTTTTTATTTTTCGGATTTAATAATTATTTTGGGGAAGGGTATTTTTGAAGTGGTTTAGCCCTATGAGGGTATTTCTGATATTCCGCCCATTAGAAGTGATGTAAAACCCATTTCATAATACATCTAATAGATTAATTTTCTATTAATCACTACGCAAATTTAAATCCCTTTGCTAACATCATCACTAAAGATTTCAAGAACACCTAAATCCATACAAGACAAACCCAGAAACCAAAAGCTCTTCTGCAAGTCATTCGCATTGTACTCGAGAACAAATGGTTCGCGTCTAAAAGCCTCGTTTTTGTATTGATTGCCTATGTGATCCAAAACCCTACCAGACTTTTCTTCTAGCTTGATTTTTAAGGTTCTGAAAAAAATTACCTTTGTCCCATGTTATTTCATAATCTGCCTTTAGTGAGAGCCTTTCTGCAAGAATCTAGCATACCTGTAAACAGTTCCAGAAGCATCGAGTCACCAAATAGAGAAAAAAAAACCAAGGAATGACAACGTTCATTTCTTAGACCTGAAAGTTCGATGACTCCATCAGGCATTGTTCTCCTTTTGACATATATTGCTTTGTGCAACAACCTAAACTGGTATTCGATTAAAAACCATGTGTAAACCAAAACAACAATAACCTACAAAAACAAAGGCTACAACACTTATCATTCAATTCATTAAAACTATCTAAAGAAACAAATTTTATAACATTAACAATCCAATATAAAGTCAGATCACAACTTAAATAAACAAATTTCACTACATTAACAATCCAATATCAAATTAGATCACAGAATAAATCAAATCAAACCCATGGAAACATTACCCTGAAAAACAGCCCAAAGAGCTTTGATGAGGAGGTAAGCTCTGAAGCACTAATACAACGATTTAGTTAGAAAATGAACAACCAAAATCACAGTAATCGATGTCATTAATACATACGACAAACTTTCTATTCTCGAATTTCCAAATTCCACCAAAAAACAGAGAAGAGACTAATTATCTAGAAAAGAAACAACAATGATGTGTAATACAAAGAAATCGATATTATGATTATGAAACTAAGGGTTAAATTGATTTTTACCTGTTGGAAGGTGCTGAGGGATGCGAGGATTGAACCTCCTTCCTAAACACTTCATTTTCTCGCTAGTGGTAAAACCACCTCAATCTTAATGCTATTATGCAGGAGTTGTGATCCCTTTGCTGATACAATTAGCCTAGAAACATAGGGAGCCACCACTAAGAAAAATGTTACCATATAGACCCTTTGTGATATCAGCCACATTTTAAAATGAAATTGTATGTGGTTTCATGAATCCTGGATGCTTCCATTCCCATGAGGGATGGCTGCAACATGACTTCTAGACAACAAAATCTTTCTACTCTAATGGTGATGATTTGTTCGTCAGAGAGCTCATACTTCTTCACTACCGAGGAGCTGCTCTTCGCGAGCTCAAGTTCTTGTTCATAGCCAAGAAAAACATAAGAAAGCTTTTTCTTAATTTTATGAACGCTTTCATGTTTAACCGTGGTGGTGAACATGTAACCTCTATGTATAAGAATCATCATGAGAGAATCAATTAGAGCACAATAAAAAAAGATGACGATGAAAGATAACATGTGGAAAGGCATAACTCTCATAAATTGGACCAGTATGAGATACACCATCACCAGAGTCGAGCACAATACCTATTGGAAAGATAAAAAAATCCATTGTTAACTAAATAAAAGTAAAAAAGAAACACAACGAGACACAAAAACCTTTCAAAATCCATCAAAATTTTGCTAAAGAAAACTTGAACCAAATCCCAGAAACAAAATAAATAATAATCATAAACCACATAACAAAGAAATGGCTTATAATGCTGCAACATGTTTCCACCGAGATCATCCACACAAAGAAAAAATCATCTTATCAGTCCTAAAATCCAATCACAAACATCAAAAACTGCATAAAATCTTTCCCAATGATTCGAGATTATCCGGTGAAGCTAAACTTCACGCACCCACTTGACCACCAGTTTTGGAGCTAGACCTTGAATCAAAGTCGTAAAAAATGAAAACATAAGACCATTAACAAACTAAAGAAATCGATACGAAATACAACTTAACAAATCCATAGCCTTCCCAATAGCCTTGTCGTGAGACCCCAAAAAAATCCAAACATGAATCAGAGTTAAATCGAATCAATCAACTCAACCAAGATATCTAAATATAAATTAGAGTTAAATTGACTCAATCAACTCAACCAAGAAATCCAAAAATGACTGACAATGCTACCAGGGGTTTCCACTGAGAACCTCCACTTTCTTCGAAGCCCATGCCCCCATTTTCCCCCATTTCCGCAGCACATCCTGCACCGAATCCATCTTAGCAGCCCTAAAATCCAATCACAAAAACCAAAAAAATATTTCTCAATAACTCGAAATTATCCAGTGAACCTAAACTTCACTCACCCACTTGACCACCAGTTTTGGAGTTAGACCTTGAATCAGAGTCATAAAAAAATGAAACAAAAGCCATTAACAAATATAAAGAAATTAACACGAAACACAACTGAATAAATTTATAGCCTTCGCAATAGCCTTGCCCTCATAAACCAAGAAATCTAAACATAAAGTGAGTTAAATTGACTCAAGCAAAAAAAAAAAGGCTTACATGGCCACACAAGTTTCCACCGAGATCCGCCACCTTCTTCGCAGCCTCTGCATGCATTTTCTCTCATTTCACCAACACATCTTGCACCAAATGCAGCTTATCAGCCTTAAAATTCAATTACGAAAAAAATGCAGAAAAGTTTTCCCAATGATTCAAAATTATCCAGTGAAGCGAAGCTTCACTCACTAACTTCACCACTGGTTTTGGAACCAGACCTTGAATGTGTCATAAAAAATTGAAACAAAAGACATTAAAAAATCTCAAGAAATTGACACGAAACACAACTGAACAAATCCAAAGCATTCGTAATAGCCTTATGCATGAGCAACCAAAAAATCCAAAAGTAATTCAGAATTAAATAAACTCGAGCGACTCAACCAAGAAATCAAAAAAATGGCTTACAGTTGTACCACAGGTTTCCACCAAGACTCTCCACCTCTTTCGCAGCCTTCGCCCTCATATCCCCCATTTCACCAGTATATCCTACACTAAATCCATCTTATCAATCCTAAAACCTAATAAAAAAACCAAAAAACTCAGAAAATCTTTCCCAATGACTTGAAATTATGGAGTGAAGCTAAACTCAACTCACCCATTTGACCACCAGTTTCGGAGTCCAACCTTGAATCAAAATCATAAAAAAATGAAACAAAATCAATTAATAAATCTAAAGAAATTAATACGAAACACAATTGAACTAATCCACAGCAAAAGCCATTAACAAATATAAAGAACTCAACACGAAACACAACTGAACAAATTCACAGCCTTCGCAATAGTCTTGTCGTGAGAAACCAAGAAATCGAAACATAAAGCAGAGTTAAAATTACTCAACTGACTCATGAAAGAAAAAAAGGCTTACAGTGCCACCAGAAGTTTCCACCGAGATCCTCCACCTTCTTCGCAGCCTCCCCATGCATTTACTTCCATTTCACCAACACATCCTGCACCAAATCCATCGTATCAGACTTAAAATTCAATTACAAAAAAATGCAGAAAATCTTTACCAATGATTCAAAATTATCCAGTGAAGCGAAGCTTCACTCACTAACTTCACCACTGGTTTTGGAGCCAGACCTTGAACGTGTCATGAAAAATGAAACAAAAGACATTAATGAATCTCAAGAAATTGACACGAAACACAACTGAACAAATCCTAAGCATTCGTAATAGCCTTCTGCCTGAGCAACTAAGAAATCCAAAAGTAATTCAGAATTAAATAAACTCAAGTGACTTAACCAAGAAATCCAAAAATGGCTTACAGTGGTACCACAGGTTTCCACCGAGACTCTCCACCTCCTTCGCAGCCTTCGCCCTCATATCCCCCATTTCACCAGTATATCCTACACTGAATCCATCTTATCAACCCTAAAATCTAATTACAAAAACCAAAAAACTCAGAAAATCTTTCCTAATGACTTGAAATTATGGAGTGAAGCTAAACTCAACTCACCCATTTGAGCACCAGTTTTGGAGTCCAACTTGAAATCAAAATCATAAAAAGTGAAACAAAATCAATTAATAAATCTAAAGAAATTGACACGAAACACAATTGAACTAATCCCAAGCAAAAGCCATTAACAAATATAAATAAACTCAACTCGAAACACAACTGAACAAATTCACAGCCTTCCCGATAGCCTTGTCGTGAGAAACCAAGAAATCGAGACATAAAGCAGAGTTAAATTGACTCAATTGACTCAAGCAAGAAAAAAAGGCTTGCAGTGCCACCATAAGTTTCCACCGAGATCCGCCACCTTCTTTGCAGCCTCCGCATGCAATTTCCCCCATTTCACCAACACATCATGCACTAAATCCAGCTAATCAGCCGTAAAATTCAATTACAAAAAAAATGTAGAAAATCTTTCCCAATGATTCAAAATTATCTAGTGAAGCAAAGCTTCACTCACTAACTTCACCACTAGTTTTGGAGCGAGACCTTGAATATGTCATAAAAAATTGAAACAAAAGACATTAATAAATCTCAAGAAATTGACACGAAACACAAATGAACAAATCCAAAGCATTCATAATAATAGCCTTCTGCATGAGCAACCAAGAAATCCAAAAGTAATTCAGAATTACATAAACTCAATTGACTCAACCCAGAAATCCAAACATGGCTTATAGTGGTACCAAGAAATCCAAACATGGCTTCGCAGCCTTCGCCTTCATATCCCTCATTCGCAATAGCGTTTTTGTGAGCAACCAATAAATCCAAACATAAATCAAAGATCAACCCAATCGACTGAACCAAGAAATCCAAAAAATGGCTTACAATGTTACCACATGTTTCGCCCATTTCCCAAGCACATCATGCATTGAATCCATCTTATTAGCCTTAAAATCCAATCACAAAAACCAAAAAAATGGAGAAAAGCTTTCGTAAACTCGAAATAATCCAGTGAAGCTAAACTCCACCCACCCACTAGACCACCAGTTTTGGAGCCAAACCTTGAATAAGAGTCATTAAAAATGAAACAAAAGCCATTAAAAAAATCCAAAGAAATGGACACACAATAAAACTAAACAAATCCACAGCCTGCACAATAACCTTATCATGAGCAATCAAGAAATCCAAACATAAATCAGAGTTAAATCCATTCAATCCACAAAAATCATTCAGACGAATTGTATTAACTCGAATATGTATAAAAATAGCATTTCAGGATAAATTCATAAGCAGCTACCTATTCGATCATCGGCGAAGCTCCGTGGCTTGCCCATAATCACCAACGTTCTCCATCGATTTAGGGGATAAAACCCGTAGGAATAAATAAATATGTTGTTGTAAACAGACGCCTATATTTTGTATGTATACCTGCATCTTTACTCTGAGATCCGTGCGATTCTTCATCGGTGAAACAGTACAGAGTTTCCTTCGCTCCAAATTTTCTGGTGAGTTTTCGATCTCGGACTCTCTTTTTGTGTTTCATTGTTTCTTAAATAATGAACAACCAAGAAATCCAAAAGAAAAGCAGAATTAAACAAACTCAATCGACTCAACCAAGAAACCAAAAAATGGCTTATAGTGGTACACTTATCAGCCCTAAAATCTAATCACAAAAACCAAAAAACGCAGAAAATCTTTCCCAATGACTTGAAATTATGCAGTGAAGCTAAACTCAACTCACCTATTTGACCACCATTTTTGGAGCCCGACCTTGAATCAGAATCATAAAAAATAAAACTAAATCAATTAATAAATCTAAATAAATCGACACGAAACACAATTGAACTAATCCACAGCAAAAGCCATTAACAAATATAAAAAAATCAACACGAAACATAACTGAACAAAGTCACAGCCTTCGCAATAGCCTTGTCGTGAGAAACCAAGAAATCCAATCATAAAGCAGAGTTAAATTGACTCAATTGAATCTAGCAAGAAAAAAAGGCTTACAGTGCCACCACAAGTTTCCATCGGGATCCTCCACCTTCTTTGCAGCCTCCGTATGCATTTTCCCCCATTTCACCGACACACCCTACACCAAATCCAGCCTATCAGCCTTCTAAAACCAATAGTACACCCATAACACAGATTTCAACACCGTATCATTAGATTCATCACAATCACCAAACTCAAAGGTGAAACCTAATAAAGACAGTGCGAAAAGAGATCCAAGTTCCAGAAAAGGTAACAAAATGGATGAATTAGGGCTTGACACTTTACTGGATCGAAGATGTATGTGAAGGAACAAAATGTTGATTACAGTACAAAAGATGATGGTTTATCTAGTTTTACCTCCAACTTTCATGCCCACCAAGACTTCCTTCAAGCCTCTAATGATTTGCCATGTAAACATGCTTATTCGTATCATCGATTACTATATCACATAATACACAAATAGCCAAGATGTGGTACAGTAAATTTGAATGTTGTGTGGTGGAAAAGTACTTGGTCTCCATCCAAAGGAAGTTTGACAAGGGAGCTTTCACCACTAATTTGGTCCGTGGTGCTGAACTTAAAACATGAAAATGATTAAAAGATGCTAATGTGGTATGGAATTTCACACATGCAATACAAAATTGACATGTCCATGATAATTTTGAGTGAAATTTAATTACCTATGAACAAAATATCCATTCGCATATCTGCAAACATAGTTCACCTCAACCAGATCACCTTCTTGAGCTTCTTATCCTTCCCCTTCAAGAATGTTTGAAAGGGACAATAAAAAACTAAGAATCCAATACACATACATGCACAAAAAGGGTATTCGTCATTTTCTTTCTCATTTCGACAAATAGCCAGATCCTCATCCCGTTAGAAACTCACTTGGCCCTACAGTGATACAGTTTCTCATCAAGATAATATCTGTAAGAACCTTGCCACACCATGGTTATTGTAGGATTTAAGCATTTGTCAAGAATAAACCATCTAAAAGTAAGAATCCATTTTTTGGAAGGGACAATCAAAAAGTAAGGATCCAATACACATACATGCAGAGAAAAGGTATCCATCATTTCCTTGCTCATTTCGACAAATAACCAGATCTTCATCTCGTTAGAAACTCACTTGTGCCCTACAATGATACAGTTTCTCATCAAGATAATATCTGTGAGAACCTTGCCACACCATGGTTATTGTAGGGTTTAAGCAGGTATCAAGAATAAACCATCTAAATGGATCACCTAAGCTCAAGTGATCTAACCTTTAAAAAGTACTTCGGAATTCATCCTAGGTCCATAAATCATCAAACAAAGTAGCAGGATCTGCTGACGGGGATAGTACCTTGAATTCGAACACCATTTGGGAGCTTCAAAGTCCTGGATTTTGCAATCATCAAACAAAGTACACCCATGATGAGATACTTAATCCAATAACTATCAAATATCCAATCAAATTAAATAAATTTCCCATTTCATCATATTGAAACTTCATGCAACTCATAAGAGAAAATACAATAGTCTTCTAAATTTGCATGGAATTTCAGTTCCTTGAAAACATATGATGACTTCAAACACATTGAAGACATTTACTTTACTCAACTATTTCCTCAAAAAATATCATTCAACAAATGAGAAAGCTCATTTCGAGCGATAGGAACACTAAATGACATACATTTTTTACCTAATCACTTCAGGTTCTTTCATCGTAGGAACCGGTGCCGCCAAACCAGAAAGATATAAGAGCGACAAGACCGAACCAAACCCAGCGAACTGCAGAAACATCCTCCGGTAAAAGAGATCCAGACTCCAGAAAAGGTAACAAAACTCTATTTACCCTACAGAATCCATCTCCATCGCCGCATATGGTTCTCAATCTCTTCGATTTTCTCCTGTCAATTCTCCTTGAAAAGTACTCGCATGTATCTTCAACAACCGGAGCATGGCCGATGGAGTAACCGTCGGAAATCAAGCCGCCGCCTTCGGTTGCTTCTGCTTCCACTACTTCCTCCCCACGCGAGCCGGAGGCAGGACCGACTCAAACTTCTTCTCCTTCTTGTCTCCCCCATCAGAGTTTCGATCGTCGATTCAAACCGCTCGACGATCCCTGACCCATACTTTTCGACCAGAGTTTATCTTGAGGGAAGCTGTGGAGGCGATGGTACACGCGCATTGATGAAGATGCAGGTTAAAGACGATGATTTATTCAGATAAAGGAAATGGAAAGTAATTAATTGAATTAAAGAAATGACAAGTCGTATGAATGGTTGAGGGATTTTTTCTTCCTCTATTGATATAGCAACATCAGAAGGAAGAAAAAAACTCATTTTTATATATATGATTTTAATTACCAACAAAAATACTATTTTAGTTGGCGGAATATCAGAAATACCCTCATAGGGCTAAATTACTTCAAAAATACCCTTCCCCAAAATAATTATTAAATCCGAAAAATAAAAACTGAAGAAAAGAAAAATTTGCCCTTAACGTTCGAACGTGGAAAAAGAAGTTCGGC
>CM071864.1:37676020-37687281 GCA_036759665.1 Gynandropsis gynandra | reverse complement strand
TGCCCTGGGTCGAAAATGTGACCTTAACGGTCCCAAGGGAACAAGGATTTTTCAGCGAATTTAGGGTTAGCTGTTAGAAATCGCCCTTTTGAGAGAATGAAAGACTCGAAACAAGAGATGATTTGGTGCTTGTTGTAGCTTTATGGTTTTTCCTCCTCTATTTATAACGAAAAATAAATGGACTGCTACAATCCAGAAAGACAATAATTTCAATGTGGCATTGGTAAAATAAAAAGCATAGCTAGAACCTGGAAAAAGCAGTAGTCTGACATTGAAAAGACTAGTCGAAAGGGTCGAAATGGTCGGAAGGGTCGCAATGGTCGGAAGGGTCGCAATGGTCGGAAGGGTCGCACGGGTCCAACATATTTTGATTTGAGTTGTATTTTCGAAATTTTATTCATATTATATGTAAATAATTTGTAAATAATAAATTTGTATCGCAGGGGTCCAAGGGTCGCAGAAGAACAAGGGTCGCAAGGGTCCAAGGGTCGCAGAGGAACAAGGGTCGCAGAGGGACAAAGATCGCAGAGGAACAAGGGTCGCAGAGGGACAAAGGTCGCAGGGGTCCAAGGGTCGCAGAGAAACAAGGGTCGAAGAGGGACAAAGGTCGCAGGGGTCCAAGGGTCACAGAGGGACAAGGGTCGCAGGGTCAAACTGGGTCGCTGGGTCGAAATGGGTCGTAAGGTCGCAGGAGTATTTTAAGAATATCAGCATTTATACGGATATTAAAATTTTTTTCTTTTTTGGAAAAGATATTTTTGAAATGTTTTAACCTTTGGTATTTTTGAACTTAGCCATTTTAGTTGTTTAATGTTGTTGCTCATCTCTACTGATAAGTACTCAAATATCTTCATTTCTTCGATGCAAAAAATACTTTATTGTGGAAAGTTTGGTAAAGCAATTCTACTAAATTTAATTAATTATTTTAAACAAAAAAAACTGATTTTAATTATCCTGTTATGGATAATACCATGTAAAAATCTACAGCAACTCAAAAAGTAAACAAAAGACCTAAAAAAGGCATAGTCCTACACAGCTACTCTTCGTCGTACCCTCTCTCTCGGACTGAAACGAAAAAAGAGAAAATTTTCATCCTCTCCCTCCCTCTCCTTCGTTTTATGCGTTTTCTCATCTCCAAGACCCTGAGCAGCACCTCTCTCCGATCTTCACGCAGCGCCGCCTCCGCTGCCGCCGCCGTCCGTTCCCGATCTTACTTTTCCGACGATTTCTTTCCACAATCCCGATTGGCGACTAATCCAATGGCGGCGGCCGCCTCCTCCTCTTCGACGGCTGCGATTCCTCCTATGAACGCCGTGAACTGCTCGGAGGAAGGGCTTGCGGCAAAGCTGTGGATCAAGTTCCGGAGAGAATGCCTCTTCTCCATGTACAGCCCCTTCGCCGTCGGTTTGGCTGCCGGGAATCTCAAGATCGAGACGTTCCGTCACTATATTGCTCAGGATGTTCATTTCCTCAAGGCCTTTGCTCAAGCGTGAGTTTTTCTTGGCTGTTGTTTGATTTCGTGCATTATTGTTGCCAACCAGGATTTTGGAGCTGTTTATGTTACGTGGTAGGTAGAGGAGACTAGTGGATTATGATTCTTCATTGCATTATATGATGCTGATCAGATGCTAGAGCTGTCAGCGGAAGTGGAGTTTTGTCGATTGTTCATTAAAGCTAATATGCTTTGTTGATGAATATACAGAGGAAAAGGAAGAGATCAAGGACCGGCTCTTCTGGGTTTTTTTTTTTGTTTAGCGAAGTAGAGGAGACGAATAAGTTAGGATGCTTGTTCTGAGGAGATTAGTATTGTTAGCGTATAATGTAGTTGAGATTAAGTTGTGAGATTTACCTTTAAGTTCGAATGGCAAATAATCTTAAATTATTTAGGGTTATGGTTTGTAGCAGAGAGAACTTGAAACATGGATGAGTATTTTAGTGGTTATTTGGTTAATTCATTCTTGGCCACGATTCTCTATGAAGCTCGTTTATAATTTGAGAATATTTGCGGTAGATTATTTATTTATCTTGTGAAGCCAGTCTTTTTTCCCGTCTAGAACATCTATGTTAATTGATAAGCATAGATATTTGATATTAAAAAATTAAAGAACTAGGTAAAGCATTACGAGAGATCCTGTGTGTTGTTGATATGATATATTTTTCTCTAACTTTGTATACCATTTTGAGATCCTGTGGGTTCCATTTCTTGTCTTTCTCAGATTCCAAACTATTTGTTAAAATAAATGGAATTATGACCATCATGAGACTGAACCTAGGTTCATGCCTGTATTCTCAATTGCAACCATTATGAACCAGAGAAATTTTGTTCAAATAATCTGCGATTCAAGCTTCCCTTTCAAATTACATGATCTTCCTCATCATACTGTAAGTTAGAAATTTTAATGTAAGTTAACGAGGTGCATTGCAGAACTCTTATCCCTTGCTTTTGTTATCTCTTTGTCTTAGCAGTCAATTGAATGATAGGATTTTGTTACTGGTGCATCTGGAAAATCAGTTTTAAATGCTTATATAAATTTTTTGAAGATGATGGTGATTTATGACAAGAGAGCTGATATATCTCTTAGTAATATTAGGAGCTGCTAGATGATTTAGGCCTTCATATTTCCTATTTTCCCCTCAATTTTTTATGTTTAACTCTAGGTACGAATTGGCAGAAGAGTGTGCCGATGATGATGATGACAAGTTGGCGATCTCTGATTTAAGGAAAAGCATTCTGGAGGAACTGAAAATGCACAACTCATTTGTACAGGTAGGATGAGTTCTTCAAATTATCTGTTTTTCCTCCTGTTTTGCCTGTTGATGTATTCCATGGTAAGGAGGACAATAAAATAATATTTTACTTACCCAAAGATGGAAGTTTAGGGTCATATATATTAAAATGGTGGAGGTTGGTCTGAAACATTTGTTATCTTGGACACCTAGTTGAGTGCTTCATTGACGATCTACTTGTCCTATACATCAATGGGTTAGTCTAATTTCTTGAGACGATGATTGGCTGCTATTTTCCAGCTCTCAAAATCTCCTATTTGTGCCATCAGTTCTTTTAAATAGGAATTTTATAACCATATTCGTCAGACATATTTGTTGTTTCTGAGTTGTTGAAGGGTGTATTTCATCACATCATTTTGTGGATATAACTGGAAGCTTAGATTAAAGACTTTGCTTAACTTTGGCATCTCCACTTTACAAAGAGGAAACTTCTATGTTTTGTGGCACTTTATTTGGTCTGCAGAACAACATGATTACATGTGCACCTCAGTAATCGTCAGGTCAATTGTGATAATCTCAAATGAATCTATATTTGAGCATGCAGGAGTGGGGTTTTGACATTGAAGAAGAGGTTTCTGTTAACTCAGCAACTTTGAGATACACAGAATTTTTGTTAGCAACAGCCTCTGGAAAAGTAGAAGGAATAAAAGCTCCAGGCATGCTTGATACGCCTTTTGAGAAGACCAAAGTTGCGACCTACACCCTTGGTGCTGTGACACCTTGCATGAAGTTATATGCCTTTCTTGGTAAGGAATTTGAAGCACTTCTAGATCTGACGGAAGACAACCACCCTTACAAGAAGTGGATTGAAAATTATTCTTGTGAAGGTTTCCAGGTATGCAAAGTTCTGCGTTTCCACATGTTCCCTTTGAAATTTAGAAGTTTGCCCAACTTGTATCCTGAATAGAGATGTCATATGTAATGCATTTTCTGTAATCTTCAATTGCTCAATTATTGTTTTCTCTGTATTTAGGCATCAGCTAAGCAAACGGAAGAGTTGCTGGAGAAACTTAGCGTGTGTATGACTGGGGAAGAACTAGACATCATTGAGAAGTTGTATCAACAGGCTATGAAACTTGAAATAGAGTTCTTCCACGGCCAGCCACTTGCTCAGCATACCATTGTTCCTTTGGTCAAAGAGCTCAACCCCAAAGAAGATCATCTGATGATATTTTCCGATTTTGATCTGACTTGCACTGTTGTTGATTCTTCTGCCATTTTGGCTGAAATTGCAATATTAACAGCTCCAAAATATGATCAGAGTCAATCAGAGGAACACATCCATCGGATGTTGTCAGCTGACCTTAAGAACACATGGACTCTTCTTTCTAAACAATATACAGAAGAATATGAAGAGTGCATTGAGAATGTTCTTAAGAAGGAAAAAGGTCAGACTTGTTTACCTTTAGCCAATTCGAAATCAGAACTAATCTATGAAATTTTGCTTGACTTAATTTCGTCGATTTTGTCTCGTGCAGTTGAAACCTTTGACTATGCGGGTTTACGCAAAGCACTTGAACAGCTCTCGGTTTTTGAGAAAACAGCAAATCTCCGGGTGATTGATTCTGGTGTACTCAAAGGTCTGAATCATGAAGACATCAAAAGAGCTGGGGAACGATTAATTCTTCAAGATGGCTGCATTGATTTCTTTCAGAAAATTGTAAACAATGACAACCTGAGTGCAAACGTCCATGTGCTTTCGTATTGTTGGTGTGACGACCTAATTAGAGCAGCCTTTTCTGCAGGTACGCGATTCCTGGTTCTTAATCAGTAAAATTTTGGAGACTACATAGGCAGTAGAACTTTGCATTTGCATAGTCTTTGTTCTATGACAATTCTTTGTTGAATCTCCCTCCAATCCTTCTTACAAGATGAATTCCTGTTTTGCTTGTCAAGTTTTGAATCTTTAAAATAAATTGTTTTCTATTGAAGACATATACACATACAAAAAATATGTTATATTTCAGTCATTGAACTGGTCTGATGCTCTTCTTGGTTTATATTAAATCGAGTATTCTCGTTAGCTCTTGGTGAAAATTCCTATTAGTCGTGATTTTACCTGTACTGCTTGAACCTCTTGTTGAATGTATTTTGGCTGATTCTTTCTTTTTTGGATACAAGTAGCTGTTGTAGTTACTTATTATGAATTTCACATGCTTGAAACAGGTGGATTAGCTGCTGTAGAAGTACATGCAAATGAGTTCACATTCGAGGATTCTATATCAACCGGTCAAATCAGAAGAAAAGTAGAATCCCCCATCGACAAGGTGCAAGAATTCAAAACAATTTTGCAGAACCGCAGCTGTGACAAGAAAAGCTTGACTGTTTATATAGGAGATTCAGTAGGCGACTTGCTCTGTCTCCTCGAAGCAGACATAGGAATAGTAGTTGGCTCTAGCTCGAGCCTCAGAAGAGTGGGAAGCCATTTTGGCGTCTCGTTTATCCCGTTGTTCTCTGGCGTAGTTCAGAAACAGAAACAAAAGGCTGAAGCAGAATCCTCACCGTGGAAGGGATTCTCTGGCATTCTCTATACAGTCTCCAGTTGGGCTGAGATTCATGCCTTCATTCTTGGTTGGTAGAAAAATGGGGGTTTTGCTTTTCAACCGAAACAGTTAGGAGCATCATTGATGAGTTTACCGTATATACCGAAACTCAAGAAAAAAAGGAAATTCTTCAGTGGCTGGTTTTATTAAAGAGCCACACATATTTTGTCTTTTGCTTCTACCTTCTGGTCTACAGAGAGAGTGACCGATGGAAGACAAAAACTTTAGCGTCAGTACTTGAAGCTATTTCGATAGAGAAATTCTGGGTTGATGATTGTATTTTGGGTTGCTGTTTCATTGGCTATAGTAATCAAGAAATCTCAAGAGCAAATTCTGAAGCTGCTCTTATGATTTTTTTTTCTCCAAGGACTCTGCATTGATTGTCCCATGCCCTTTTAGATAAACTTCACATATAATTTGTTTTGTGGAACGATTAATAAGGTATTGAGGGTCTGATAAGTGGAATAACAATGTTTGTGTTAACGATTTGGCAATTGATGACTGATGACGTTTTGTTTGACTGGTTGTTAATGCAATTCAATTGTATATTGCAATATCAATGCAATTCTTGGCTAACTGATGCAATCAAAGATCATTGACTTCAGTTGACTGACAATAATTTAAATGACTCTTTATATTAATCCAAAATTTTATCTGTAACATTATAAATCAAAATAATATATTAGTTTACGCATTGTCACGTACAAACAGTTTGTTGAATTCTCCTGTTACCCAATATCAATTAAATTGTTTTGGAACATTAATTTCAACATTCTCACGTTTAAAAATGTTAAAACCACCATAAGCTAATTCATTGGAGGAAATTCAATTCCACAATCAATTTCACTATTGAAGGAGTCAAATACTGCTGGCTATAAATATCTAATCAACCATTCCAGCATAACGTCATTGTATCAATTGGCAATCAAATTTCAAACATCTCAAAATTCTATCGAAAAAACAAATTCAACTATTTACGACCGTTCATGTTAAGTTTAACGATCCGATGATTAATCATAGTAACAATTAATTGTAGGCACATGTGGCACATGTGTGTGGGGGCACATGTGCAATGCATATGTTTTTTATTAAAAAAGTCTCATTTTGGAACTTTGAGCATTAAATGAACACTATAGAAGTGTTCATGCAATTAATGCTTTCAAATGGTCATATGATGGATAACTGGTATGTGTGTATATACACACACATATATATATATATATAAATATATAAATGTCAAAGATGGACCTTGGGACTCTTGGTTGGACAGGTCGGGCCTCGGTCCAACGGGCCGATTTTTCTTTCGACCGTTAGTTTTTCGACCAAAAATTGCGTTCGTCCGCGAACCATTGCGTCCGTTTGTCGAACCATTGCGTCCATTCAAAGCACGCTCCACACACTCCGAACACATCCGTAGGGTTGCGTTTGCAGGGTCGCGTCTATTGCTTGCATCCCAAGAAATCCATATATATGACCATATGATCATTCGGAATTAGAATCAACAATTCATTCCAATCTCGTAAATCTTTCTGAGAAAAACAGAGTACATTCAACAAGAGATAATTCTCTTGCAATCGCTGAATCCTCAAGACGGAATAGAGAGCAAATTTCTATCTTAGAACACTGTAACCGCATGCCTCCATCATTTCTAATTTCTAGTATTTTAAATTGTTGTTTTTTTAATTCAATATAGTTTAATATTCTTTATAATTTGTGTATTTTATAACATCCGAATTGATATGTTTCTAACATTAATTGTATCACATAATTTCGATTCTAAGATGTTTATTTATAAGTAATAGTTTACATGTATTTTTTCGTTTTATTTTGTTGGTTTAGTTGAATTATTAATGTGCTAATAAGGTTTATACGTTTTTCAATATATTTTAGGACCAAGTACTATTAATTCTATATAAATATTAAAATTTAAGATGTTATGGATTAAATTATTTACAATTTATATATTTAAACGAAATACTTTGATTCATATCCCAATTGACTAATTTGTATCTTGATTAATATCACATATGAATTGAACTTTTTTTTTATTTTAATTCACAACATTTGTTAATATTTTTAATAATATGTTAACAAACATGATTTTTTAATTAATAGTTTAATATCAGAAATATATATCTACATGACAAATTATATATAATGCATGTCTCATGTCATATATTGCAGAGTTCGATTTCTAAAATATTATATACTACATTGCCAATTTAATTATTATAAGTGATATTAAAATTAATATTATTTAGTATGAGTATAATATAAATAGAGTATGTGTGTAAAAAGAATGATTACACATTTTTGTTTAATGTTTCGTATTTTTTATTGTCAAATGGTTACATACACCTATTCATGTTTATAACAACACATGCAAAGAAGTAACTCATCACAAAAGGAAAAGAACAAAAACAAAATGAGTAGTGAGAATTTGTGTTACCCCAATTTTGAGTTTAGCTTGTATATATGATCACACCATTTTTATTCTATAATTTATTGCATATTTGTATAACATTTTGGATTGATTTAGTCCTTTTTGAAAGTCCTATGCCAATTATGTAATATTTGAATAGTTTTGGGTTTAATTTGTAATTATTAAAGAGTTAATAATATAAATAAGGCGCTTTACGAGGTTTCGTAAACATACTATTCTAAAAACCTAAAACCTAGCCGTCAGAAAAGAAAAAGAACGAAGAACGAAAAATAGTTTTTCGTTCTTCTGATTTCCACATCAAAGCGATCCCGATCTCGGCGTGGATAATCGTAGAGGACTTGCATCATCAAGTCTCACATCCGATCCTCAATTCAACGCTACAGGTATCTCAGAAACTGTTCTTGAGTATTTTATCGTTGAACCGAACAATTAATCGTAAACATGACTAGATCGTTATTCGGGTTGATTAAAACACGTTTCCGCATAATCAAATCAACCCTACACTAGCGCCTAAACGGGACCTAGGCGGCGTCTAGGCGAGATTTTTAGAACACTAATAATAATATTCAAAACATGAATTATACTTTAATATTATATCTTCTAATACTATAACAAATAGATTTAAATCAAATTAACAAAAAAATAGTTCAAATTTTAAAAATATTCAAAATTATATATGAAATATTATAAATGAATTCATTATATCCTAATCTAACATAACTAAATTGATTTAAATTAAATGAAGTGAATTATTTTCAACAAAACTATGTATTTAAAAATATTATATTATGCCTTCTATATAAGTTGAATTTTATTAATTTGAAGTATAAATTAGATGAATTTATGTTATTTAAAAAAATGTAAAAATGCGAGAAAACATGGAACACGTAACGCGTGAGAAATGGATAGACAAATGGGTGGTGAAAGATTCTCCCCCATGTCGTTCGGACCACTAGGCAAGTCAACTCCATTACGGTCAAATTTATTTAATAAAAATGTATTAATTTTAATTTATTGTAGTATTTCCCCGGTAAGTGACTTCCAATAAACAGCGAAGATGTAACTATTCTAACTTCCAATAAATATTAGTTGTTTTTATAATAGTTCTAAAAAAATGCATGTTTGTATTATTCAAAATATATGTTTTGCTAACGTTATAAAAAAGTAAGTATGTTATCTTTGTAACGACCTTAAAATACTAAAGCACAGGCTGTCCTTGTGCAATTTATACCAAGTGTTCGACATAAAAATCAATCATTGTTCTAGATAAGTCAGCCAAAGCGTCGATTCCTAATTTACCAAAACAAACAATTGAAAGAAGAAATAAACATAGAAAAGGAAAAAATTATAGAAGACGAATTCCAAAAAATTAGTGTACTTTTAGTTGAGTTAATAATATGAAAAGAAATTTTTGAATTAAGAAAAAAAAATAAAACGTAGATGATCAAGATATTTTGGTGGAGTTTTAAAACTCTAAAAACTTTTTATTTAATTCAAACGGTTTTTTCAAGTACACCTGAATACACATTCACAAAGTAAAACAAATACTATTTCGATTTCTCTATTTAAGCTCACACTTCTCTCTTAGCTTTTAGGAACGCTCTTTTCAGATGGAGAAGTCTTAATTTCGTTTATAGGACAAACACTCTTTTTATAGAGGTTTTTTTATGTGTTTGTTGTTAACAAATCTTCATAATTCTTATTCCTTGATTTTCTCCAATAAATCTCCATGTTTTTAGATCCCTTGACATTGTCCAATTTGTTGGTTTTTCATTTGTTTATTTTTTTACATATTCATATATGAAACTTCCGCACACCATTTAAGATCAAAATACTTTAACAATCTCCCCTTTTTTATCTTATATTTAAACAAACGCATCATCGCATCATCCATATCTTTGAAGGACCAAGCACCAACTATCCACGATTATTATTGTTCGCTTCTACATGTCTTCAGGTTTGCCTGCATAGGTAACAATTACGACTGCACTAGTACATTCTTCCCCTCTTTGTGTGAGTATAAGAACAAAAATTCTCTCCCTGTATGAGACTCGCATAAAAATTAAAGTAAATTTGAAATTAGAAGGGAAAGATCGAGAAAACAATACTGCTTGTAGTCCTTTATCAGCAACTTGACTTTAACTTCTTAACAATCTTGCAGAAGATTGATCTTTTCTCTTCGACGTCATTGGATTAGAGTTTCAAACGTAAACAAAATTTCAACTTTCACATTCAAATGATAAACAATTCATGCAGCATCGAACTTAATTATTTCATCACATTTTTATTTCCCTTATTTAATATTCAAAATAGTTTCTACTCGAAATGTGACACTTCACTTCAGTTCAGCTGACATTCATCACAAAACCCTTCAAAAACACTTCTGCAAACATTCCTTTTATTTCTTTTGCTTTTCTTTTCTTTCAAACTTTTGAAAATTAGTAAATTTTATTGAAAAGAAATAGTCAGCACACATATACTCAACATATCCACTAGATACACCCGAAGTATATCAAAATAATTTTTTTTTTACCCCATTAAGAACAAACACTCTAGACTTCTAGATCGACGAAATTGACAAATTTCCCCACCACTTAGACTCAGGCTACCTTGTAGGTATACTCTTATGATCAAACCATAGCGGAGTATGTAGTTTTGTTCTTTTTATCATCATTTTGTTACGTTTATTCTTGCATATGCATACTTGAATATCCTTGTTCTTTTTCTTTTCTTGTTTTTCTTTTTGCCCTTTTTTATGAGATTAAACTTTTGTCCTTAAGATGTCGAAGTTGGATATCCACATCACCATTTAGATTCTTATCAACTATTATACGTTTTTCAAGTACTTTACTGATAGCGGAGTGTAGGAGTGTTGTTCCAATTTATGCACTAAAATCTTTTTTCAAATATACCATGTGCACTTCAATATCAGCGTAAGTATACTCCTACTAACATATTTATCAAACAATAAGCACATTCTTTACCCTTTTCTTTTTTAAATTAAAGCTTGCATACACCAAGTGCTTTTCTAAAATTCACAAAGAGGTTCATGTCCAGAGGTTTGGTAAAAATATCAGCCAATTGTTGTTCTGTAGGCACATATTCAATTTGTAATTGTTTTTTCTCAACAAGCTTTCTAAAAAAATGATGTCTAATTTCAATGTGCTTTGTTCTAGAGTGTTGTATTGGATTGTTTGAAATGTTTGTGACACTTACATTATCACAATGAGGAATGAAAGATTTAGAATCCATACCATAGTCTGACAGCATTTGATTTATCCAAATGAGTTGTGTGCTACAACTCCCTAATGCAATATATTCCGTTTTTGCCGTGGATAGGTATGTAGAATTTGATTCTTAATGAGCCACGAATAAGATTATTTCCAAGAAAGAAACATCCTCCATAAATGCTTTTCCGATCATCGATATTTCCACCCCAATCTGCATCACGATAACCTACCAACTCACAATTAGTATCTTTAGTGTAA
>CM071864.1:37576139-37674855 GCA_036759665.1 Gynandropsis gynandra | reverse complement strand
AGAACGAAGAACGAAAAATAGTTTTTCGTTCTTCTGATTTCCACATCAAAGCGATCCCGATCTCGGCGTGGATAATCGTAGAGGACTTGCATCATCAAGTCTCACATCCGATCCTCAATTCAACGCTACAGGTATCTCAGAAACTGTTCTTGAGTATTTTATCGTTGAACCGAACAATTAATCGTAAACATGACTAGATCGTTATTCGGGTTGATTAAAACACGTTTCCGCATAATCAAATCAACCCTACACTTTTTACTTATTTTTAGTGATTTTATAATCTATCAAGGAGCACATTTTGAAGAAACATGGCAAAATTCAGCACAAAACGAGCACCAAAAACACAAACACTGGAAACACTCGACCTAAACACCAAAATCGCTTGCTTGACCCAAACATTGTAGTTTTGCTCTATTTGAGCGTTTGTTGACTCAATCGAGCGATGCACAATATTTTAGGTCATGCAAAGAGTGAAAAGACTTTTAGGTCATGCAAAGAGTGAAAAAACTATCACACTTCATCTAAAGATCGAACTATCGGGGAGACGATTTGATGGGGAGGTGACGACGACGACTGATCGAGAGATTGACTGAGTTTCTCTAAACCTTTCTTTTTATTTTTTTCTTGTTGTAGTTTTTTTCCAAGATATAGATCCATAGATTTTATTTGTGCTTTAAACTAGATTTTTGTATATTTGAACTCATCATATTTCATGAATGAATTGTTTATTTGCTTTTATGGTTTGATGCATGTTGTACCCTTTCATTTCTTGAACGAACCCCATGAACTGATTATCACATGATATAATTGTGATGGAGACGTCATATTATATTTGATCGTATGCATTATATAAACTGAATGATCATATCAAGAGGTAGATTAGTCAGTTTAGGAATGATGATATTGAACGATAATACATTCACATATAAGTCATAGACATCAATGATTTATATGCTAGAACAAGAGTTGCATTGCGAGAGTAGATAAATCTATTCAAGATGATTGAATTCACTGATTAAAACAAAATTACAGTTTTAAATTCTTTAATGAGTTCATGTACGTGAAAACAATTATTGAACCTAAAAGTATCGTCTCGCCTGTATATATTAAAAATTAGAATTTATTGACATGTCTATATTCAATATAACCATATCATTTTTATTGTTCATGATCGTTATTTTTGTGAAATCGATAATTTAAATTGTGTCCAGTGTTTGTGTTTGACCCTAGAATATCTAGTCTAGATATAAATATTAGAATGTGATAATATATTTATATCTTAATGACACTTAAATAAGTCATCGATATGCGAGCTTTACTTCATCTGACAAGCTGTATAGATAAAAATAACAATGGTGGTTATATGTAAAATAAGATTTGTAGTGCGATATGGGAGATCTATAGAAGATTTATATATTAGTAATGACCAAACCCTTACTCTTAAAAGTTTTTTTGCAAAAATGAACAATGTGGCGATCCGACTTCTGGTTACCTATACCAAAGAAGAACCAACAAATCATCAAAACAAATCTAAATGCCAAACTAACTTTAAAAACAAAAATATCGAAAAATCATATGATAGAAACACCATTTGTCGATACCACCAAGATAGTTGAAACCCAAAACCATAGATCTGAAAAACAAATTCTTTAAAATGGACTACAAAACCAAGAAAGTACCTATTAAAAAATCAATCATCAACGCGTGAGATACGACAGGCGAGGCCATCAGTGGTAACCACGGTGGATGGGTGGTAAATCATTGATGGAAAATTCGTTTAGAAAGTTTTGGAGAAGAACTAGGGGTGGACAAATACCGAATATCCGTAAATATCCGACTATTCATATTTGTATCGAATATTTGATTTTACTATTTGTATTCGTATTTGTAAATTCAGATATTTGAAAATTCGAATATCTGCAAATACTCGATATTCGTCAGATATCCGTATCCGTATCCAAATCAATTTTTAAAAAATTAATAAAAAATTTCTTATAAAAAGTTGATAATTATCAAATATAATCCATAAGTAGTCTTCAAATTGCACAAATACACAAAAATATATAATATAAATAAACGAAACACCGATCACATCAATCTCTCAATCATCTAAATTTAACTTCGTCGATGACTCCACTAGCGTCGCCAATTCATCTAAAACAACGTAAAAAATATTAGAATATCATATTAAATATCAAATACATTAAAACAAAACTAGAATAAAGTTATATACTTACGAAGTTCTATTTTTTCGATATCTTGCAATGTGTCCATAACATTAATGTGTCCATATCATTATACATCCCACCAGGATTACGAATCCAATCTTGAGTGCAAATTAAAGCTTCAACCATATTAGTAGTCAGACAACTACGATACGGACTAAACACACGATCTCCCGTACTATAAGTCGACTCTGAAGCAACTGTAGATGCCTGAATAGCCAAAAGATCTCTTGCAATAAAAAAAGAGTTTTATACTTAAAACCCGTAGTCTTCCACCAATACAAAATATTTAAATTCCCAACATCTTTTTTCACATTCTTCTGACAAATGATTTTATATTTGTTCTTAAAATAAAATTAATAATGTTTTTTATTTATAATTTGATCCTTAAAATTAATTTTATTATGTATATCTATATATTAAATAAATATCTATTTAATACTTACAGATACAAATAATTACGAATAATTGAATATACTATTTGTATTTGTATTTATATTTGTTGAATATCTATTTTCTTATATTTGTATTTTTATTTGTTCCTTCGGATATTTGTATTTTCGGATCGAGTACGATTCAAATACGAATCGGATATGAATACTTCGAATATTTTGCTCAGCCCTAGGGAGAACTTTGTTTTTTATTAATGATTTAAATTTTTTCTATCTAATATGTAGACTAGTAGGTCTTAGTTATAACCTTGAATATCACAATTTGTCAAAGTTATTGTCAGATACATAATTAAAAACAATGACATGACATTTTAGATTGTTGGTCCTTCAATGAACCTATAAAAGTTTTTTTTTTACTTTAAATTAATACAGAGAAATGAGAGGGATAATTTTAAAAATACATTCGAACTGCTATTAGGATTTCAATCATACCATTCTCTAAAAAGACTCAACTTCAATTTCGTTCTTATAATATTGATAACCTCATATTGCCCTTCCCCTTTAGTCAACAATTTTCTCTATCCTCCAAAGCACCTTGATTTCCTTCTCTCTTTTGGCGCAAAAAATTTCACTTTGCCCACGTCAGATTCATCGTGAGTAGCTTCTAATCGATATCACATTCGTTGCAAGTAGCTTCAAATCAACATCAGATTTACCGCAAATAGGTTGAATTCGTTTGTTGTCAGCAAAGAAACTTAGAATTAAGTACATTTTGCATAAAAATCTGGTATATATAGTGAGTTTTGAGCCTAGGTTTGAATTTATTTTTAATTTGAGCAGATTAATGGTGTTTTTCGTGTTTCTTTTGTAAATTGAATCACTCGAGTGAGTAGTAAATAATATGTATAGATTCACTTCTCTATTATCAAAATGATTCTTATATTGATGTAGTCAAAATGAATCACTAGGTGAAATGGAGTGACTCAAATCATCAGAGTGAGTCATACAGTCTCATCGAGTCGCACGATCACACTAGATCACAGAGTCATATTGAAACACATGGTCGTAGTGGATCATAGAGTAGCATTGGGTCACAAAGTCTTATCGAGTCGCACGGTCACACTAGATCACAGAGTCATATTGGAACACAGGGTGGCAGTGGGTCATAGAGTCGCATTGGGTCACAAAGTCTCATCGAGTCACACGATCGCACTGGATCACAAAGTCATGTTGATTCATATGGTTGTAGGGGGTCACAGAGTTGCATTGGGTTACAAAGTCTCATCGAATCACACGATCGCACTGGGTCACAGAGTCATATTGAAACACATGGTCGTAGTGAGTCACATAATTTACCCTTTTTTATGTTTTAGTCACAAGTGTAATGGATTCAATGGATGAGACAATCACTCTGATTTATTTTTTGTTTGATGGTAAATGGGAAAAGGGAAAAACATAAATGGAGAATTTGAATGGGTTGGAAGAGTTCAGAAAAACCAGAGAGTATTTTTCTATTATTCTCCAATTAGTCTGACATACCAACAACTTATTAATGAGTTATGCATAAAGATGATGGTGGAAAAAATACAACGAAGTCGAAGTTAAGTTATTTTCCCAATATTTGGCAAAATAGGAAGCCGTCATATATAATGAATGACAAACATCTTATTTGTTATCTATTTGATCGAATAAGAGAAATTTGACCTCTGCTTTATGTGGAGATAGAATCAGTTGTGAAGCGTGAAATGAAAATTGAGAGGGAAGTTGAACTTTTAATTCCTGATTTTGTAAGCATTGCTATATGAGGCGAGAATGGATGTGTTGTAGATTATAAAGATTGTGTTATTATAGGATCAAATGACAAAAGTAGATTTGGAAGTAATCTAACGGAAACATCAAATATGTTAGATTAGATCATTCTGATAATGAACATACGAGAAGGTTAATAGAAGATGGTGGTTTGTGGCGATAATGAAGTTGACACTAACATGCCAATAGAACATAAGGATGATGATGGTGACGGTGAGAATAACTTGGAAATTATAGTTTATGAGAAGCCAAACAATCGAAATTCAGTCTTCGAGTTCAAAGATAGATTGCAACTTAAAATCGGACAAGAGTTTGATAGCAATAAGGATGTAGAGGCATTTGTAAGGAAGGTTTCACTTGAAGTTTCTTTTAGATATGCAACATTGAGTTCTGATTCGAAGCTGTGGGAAGTTCGATGCAAATTTCGGAAGTAGTTATAAGTAGAAATTACGCATGGCAGGAATCCCGAATTCCAAACGGTTTAGTGTGATAACAAACTATCCCGTTCATGTGTTCAACTGTATCTAAATCGAAAGAAGCTACAAAGGGTACAACCTCTAGCAAAATAATTGATGGCTCGTGTAAAAGCAAAGTAAAATGTTAATGTATCGTATTTGATGGCATTAAAAGGAAAATGAATTTCTTAAAAGGAGATTTATGGTGATGAATTTGATCATTATAGGAGACTTCTAGGGTGGTTGCATTTGTTTATAGAAAGAAATCACGGATATGTCGTAAATCTACAGCAGGACGGTGATGGGAAAAGCTTCAAATACCTTTTAAGGGTTGTGGGAGCTGCTATAAGAGGATAGAAATACATGCGTAAAGTGGTTGTTGTGGATGCAAGATTTTTCATATGAGTGTACAAGGGAGCATTTATTGTGGCAACCGCGCAAGATGGTGAACATCGCCAATATCCTCTAGCTTGAGGAATAGTCGACAGAGAGAATGACGAATCATAAATGTGGTTTATTAGATGGACATGATGTTGTTGTGATATATGATCGCCATAAAATCTTGATAAAGGCAGTCAAACAAGTGTACAAAGAAGCTTATCATAGTTTTTGTATGGCATACATCGCAAAACATAAATAACTATGTCAATAAAGGCCAAGGTAGAAAGAGTTCAAAGGATAATTTAGTTTTTGCTGATTTAGTATTAAGACTTAAACGACACTCGATTGAGCAGTTACACCACTCGTCCGAGTATTTTAGCCGAGTTTATTTAAGTTATCCTAGTTTATTAAGTTTACATTTTTGTTTGGTTTATGTAAATAGATGACCCTTTGTATGATAGTAGTAACAAAGTTTTTATAAATAAAGTTGTCATTTTACTTGTTAATCCTAGAAATTTAGCTATCAAATCTTGGAGAGATTCTGAGTTATTCGTTGACTTATCAACATTATATCACAAGTGTAGTGGTAATATTCCTGGCGTTTGAGGTTCTCTAGTCGGGTTGTAGTATGAGTTTAGAATATATTTTCTTTGGGAAGACAAGTTATAGGTTTAACTATCAGGTTTCTAGTGAGTTCCATTTCAAATCTATCCTTTTAACAATAAAACACCGATTTAGGATCACATCAACTGGTATCAGATGCCCGTTCTTGCATTAGCCTATCTTTCTATCATTTTATTTTTGTTATAGTTATTGTCTTTTTCCTTTAATTTGATTCTTTCAAGCTTGTTTTAATTTTGTTTTTCTCGTTTGAAAAAACCACTAAATAAGAAATAAGAAAAGGAAAAACACAAAGAGAAAAAAAGAAAAAAGGCGAAACATGAAAAAGAGAAACTCCAAAACTACAAAAAAAAACAAGATAAGGAAAAAAATTTTTAAAAAAGAAAGGAAATGGTAGAAAATAAAAATCGTCCTTAGGTTAGAAATAGAAAGATTCTTTAGTTAGAAATAACAATATCGTAGATTAAGAAACTTCACTTAAGCTTCGAAATTATAAATTTGTAACGTCAAGATTTAGTTTGAGCATCGAAAATTCACTTTGATTCGTTTTTTAGTTCTAAGATAAATCAAATAGGGGAGCTTCAGGAAAGAGATAGGCGAGTGAAATAGATAAATTGAACGAAACACTTTTTGAGAGATTGTGAGGTTTTTTCATCTTTTTTTTCTTTCATCTTTTTTGTTTTATTTTTCTAATGTGCAGTTCGAGAAATCAACGTGACGAACCACCCTATAGCGAGGGAGCCACATAGATGAATCTTTCATGGTAGTTGATGATAGACAAATTTCGACGCATCATGCAAGAATTCACCACTGTCAGCCCATGACATGGTCTGGATGAGGCAACAACACGTGGAGAACAACCATGTAGGAGAGCAAACGTAGCTCAATCTCCGTACCCTCTAGATATGGATGAAGAACAATATGTCAAGGTGCTTGATGAGGGTTATGAGCGTCCCACCAGAACCACCAATGTGCAGGAGGTCAACTTGATGATGATATGAGCAGCATCAAGATGGAGATTCCTACTTTCATAGGGAGGAGTGAATGGAAGAGGGAAATGGTTTTTAAGTGCCATCGTTACTCTAAACTTGGTGGAACTTCAATAGGAACATCTGTATCAACCTCTTCGATTGAAAATTTTGGAATTTCCTCAACACCAATATTAGTGGAAACCTCTTCGATAGGAATCAGTTGAGTATCCTCTATAGGAACCTCATCGGGAGCACCAATGCTAGCACCAGGAGCAACCACTAAAGGAACCTCTTCAAGAATGTATTCAAGTAGAGGAATGGTAGACTGAAAGGATTAGGGGCAGATGTAATCTTTTTTGAAATGTTTTGACACCTCTTTTTCTAAGCCATCTCGAGAGTCATTTTCAGCTTCTGACTCCACTGGCTCTTCTCTTGGCTTTTCTATTGACACTAGATATAGACAGTGTCGGAATTCAAATTCACAATAATCATCTCTCAGAGTTTCGTAAGATTCGTCTCTAATGCTCGTATCTTTTTTACAACCTTTGATTTTGCCGCCTTTCGATCTTTAGTCTTTTCTGCATTCTCAGCACCTTAGGGATTTGTCGCCTTTGATTTTGGATTAGACAAATCAAATCCGACATCTATTATAAGATCGCTTACAGCGTTGATGATTCTTTTCTCCGAATTCTTTATTTCCTTCATTAATTTCTGCTCTAGTGTTAGAGGGATTGCCACTTCTTCTCCCTCAGTTGCAGCCTTTTCTTCAGCCTCACAAATCCTTCATCTTCATCAGCTTCAGATATGGATGGAATATCTACAACCTCTATTGTTTTTCCCCTTGCTTTTCTTCCTCTTATACCCCTTCTCTTTCTCCTTCTGTCATCAAGAACTGCTTTCCGTGTCAAGATTTCAGGCTTACGGATGTCCTTCCAACAAATACCCTTTAGATTTCTTTGTACATGTTCCATCCATATTTGACCATATGGGTCGTTGCATCCCTCGTAATATTGCATATCATAAAGTAAAGCTTCCTCGTCGTCTTCAGCATGAAGAATACTTCAAAATATCCAGTAAAAACAACAAATAACCATTGTGACCCTTCTAACCGTTATGACCCTTGTGACCCTTATGACCATTGTAACCTTTGTGACCCTAGTCTAAGTGTTACCTTAGAATCTTCGATCTGCTTGATCATGTCTACATATTTTGGTTTCAAATTGGATTTAACCCGTTTCTTGCACATCCTTGGGCATGATGGATTGACATCCATAACATCAACGTATTATCCATTTTGCCCATATTATGGATTATTTCGAATGGAAGTAACTGAAACATTAAAACATAATGATAAGAACACAAAATTACGAAAATGTTCATGTTATTCTAATAATATATACAACTTATTATGAGTTGCCATAATTTCATTTTGATTTCGGTGATTCCCCGCTAACGTGCTTGTGGCAAGTATACACAATCTTCTCAAATGTGTAAAGCCCCCATGGAAAGCCTTCACAAAATTCCAAGTCATCAACCATGTCAATCAAATCATGATTGAGAGAATTATGTGATGAAGGCTTGTGATCCAGAACTTGTCACGGAATTCTTCGTGTTGACAAGGTTTTAACTCATTTGTGAGATGATCACCTTTCCACAGTCGAAATTCTTTAGCATGAATGTATCACACCGTTCGACTCCCATCCTTGGGTTTAGGGTCTGCAGTTCAATCCGGTAATTAGTGCATGCTCCACTATAGAGTACTGGATGGGAACACCATTTACGATAAACCACATCTCCTTATTGTCTCGTACAATCATTAAGTGAATTAATATGACAAACATTTGAACCTTCGTTAGGATATAATCACATTGATAATTAAATATATGTCTCAATTGTGATTACTTGTTGAAGTAATATCATTCATCTACATGACAACCACATAAGCAATTTCAACTTTTTTATATTTTTAAATTATTATTATCTTAACTGAATAATTTAATAAATGTTATAATAAAAAATATAAAAATCCTTTTATTTATATTAAAGTCTTTTAGCGTTATAAACTCAATATCATCAATGTCCACTCCTTTCCATTTAACCGAGAAAATCAATTTCGGTCTTGCCATCATCAATTCTCACTCACCATGTTTCTCTCATTAATAGTCTTAATTTCTTCAGTTTTAGAGTTTCCAAGCCAAAACGAAACCATTATGCAGCAAAAGACACCCACCGGAGAAACAACCATGAAAAATTGGGTACGATCTTGGAATGAAAGATGACAAGAACGACCTTAATTGCAAAATGAAGGTTATCACAGAGGGGTACCATAGGACGACAGATAGACTACCACTAAGTTAAGGTAGCGTTATGGGTGAGCTCATCGGGAAGAACCGCAATCGCGTATCCGAAACTCTCTCCATCTCTCTCTATGGAATAAGCGATGTCAGACTCTAAAATTCTAGAGTTTTTGCTTCTCATAGGTTTTCTAATCTCCTCAACGTTGGATTAGTCACACGCTCCTAATCCATCAAGTGGAGGAGAAGGACATATCTCTCTAACACATTCACATAAGAAAAATACTGGAACCCTATCTTTTACATCGGTTTCGGGATCTTCTGACAACTTGCCTCATTCGTCGCCTCAAGTTGTTTCTCATTCCATCGACTTGCTTCCGATTAATTCATCTTTAATCTCAAATATGCCGACGATTGTTATTGGCATGTACAGAATGATGTCATTGCAAATAGATACACATCCATCGTATCCATAGGTTTGGGATAAACTTTTCTCCATTTTGAAAGATACTTTTTTCCATTCCAAGATAATAGTTTTTTGTTGAATCTTCTGAGTCTGAAAGCGGTACATAATTTTATTCATCACTAAAACTCAATTCTCACTATTGGAATCCAGGATCCATAGATTTTGTTATCGAATCATTTTTTACCTTTTGTAAAGAAAATATCTGAGGCCATGGTTGGTGCAAGACAAAACTCAGAAAATGATTATTTTTTTCTAATTTTAGTTTTGAATCCTCACAGATTTTTATCTTCTTCTTATGGGGCCATTAGAGAAAATCATTAGCAAGATGTAGAGGAAGATGATGATGACGAGAGCTCCAAGAATCAAACGCTCGAGTATGAATTTCATCTTGTTCGTAAAAAAGTTTCAAGATTGTATCTTAGAATGGAGTTGGTGTTGATTTATTTAGCTACGTTGACATTTGAAAACTCATCACATGGACAAATAGGGAGGATATTTTTCATGTTGCAATGCATTAGTGAATTTTCAACAATAGTATGAACTTTTGTTTCGAGGTCACTGTTAATTTTCAACAAATATGATGGAGTTGCAGTAAAGTTTTTGGAATTTTCTATGCTTTTTAGTTTTTAGAACAAATATGATGGAGTTGCAGTAAAGTTTTTGAAACTTCTTACGTTTTTTAGTTGAACTTTTATTTTTAGGTCACCGTTAATTCTTATTCATTTTTATATAGATCAAATATATTTAGAAATCACGAAAATTTTCTAAAAACAATTTCAAATTTGATCACATGGTTTATTCTTAAAAAATATTCATGGTTTATTATGAGTAATAATTATTAAAATTTTATAAAACTTTATTATATAATAGATAGTGCGAACCAGATATTATATAACATTTCTAACTTTATTATATAACATATATTATATAACAATATTACTGGTCAAATGCCACGTTTCTAACTATTAAATTGTTTTTTTAATGTTGTCATATTATCTACCATCAGATCATATTTCATTACTGTAATGGGAATAAAATGTTATTTCTCGCGGTCGGATTGGATCAGTACATACACAGATTTTGACACAATAATTTTCTATTTATTTTTTCTTTTAATTTTTTAAAATCGTTAATTATTTTTTCATTAACTTTTAAACGCCCTTTACAAATCAAATAAAATTGATTGTTATTATTTAAACCAAACAAAATTTGATTATTATTATTATTAGGATTAAATAAAATTTATTAGGTTACAAGATTTTAAAAAATCTATGTTGAAATTTATTTTAATTGTAAAAAGAATATTGTTTTTTAAATACATTTGAAATTATGTCGTTCAAAATAGGTTTTTCAAATTTCAAAAAAGAAAAATATTTTAAACTTTAAAAAAGTTCAAGAAAGTTCTAATATTTATAATTTTTAATAAAAATTTGTACAATTATTGTATTTTTATATTAATTTTTATTTATATAAATAAATTATATAATGATATTTAAAGAATATTTTTGTTTAATATAAAATATAAATAATAAAAAATATATATCAAATTATGAATGTATTCATTTATTTTAAAATTTAAATAACATGTTGTTTTTTGTATTAAAAATACAATAAAGAATAATATTTTATAAAACTAAAGTTATACTTATTTAATTTGATATATGTATAATTATACAAATATTAATTTTTTAAAAAATTTAATAAACAATTATTTAACAATTATATTAATTAATTTTAACCGTACGAAGCGCGGTATCAATACTAGTTTCCTTAGGAAAAAACTATCTGGAGTTCGATCTGCTGAATGAACGAATCTCGACCATCGTTCTCGTTTTTCTAAGTCTTAGAACACAAAGAAGTACTGTGTGATTCTCATAGAAGCTTCTCAAAAGTTCTTACGCCATGGGAGCTACCAGAAAGCTTCAGGGAGAGATCGATCGCGTCCTGAAGAAGGTCCAGGAAGGCGTCGAGGTCTTCGATAGCATCTGGAACAAGGTCAGATTTCTTCTTCTACGCTTTTTCATGTTTGTTTCACTAGGAGTTGATAGAAACTTGGTTGAAGGGGATCAAATCGTCATTCTGTTAATCGAATTTATGATGGAAATTATGAATTTTATATCTGTGGATCGCTTGTGGTTGTGGAAATCTTAATTTGTTTTCTGCTCTGCGCTCGTATCTGGACATGGTTTGAAATTTAGACTAAAATGCTGAATTTTGTGTTGACTCTGGTATCTATGGATCGCCTATTGTTTGTGGAAAATTTAGTTTGGTTTTTGCTCTGCGCTCGTATCTGGATATGGTTTAAAATTTCGACTAAAATGCTGAATTTTGTGTTGGCTCTGGTGATTTCTGATTTTTTTGTAGTACATTTTCATAAAAGATTGGAAGTTGGTTTTCTTGTTATAAAGGTTTACGACACAGATAATGCGAACCAGAAGGAGAAGTTTGAGGCTGATTTGAAGAAGGAGATTAAGAAATTGCAGAGGTATAGGGATCAGATCAAAACATGGATTCAGTCCAGTGAGATTAAGGATAAAAAGGTGTAACTTGTTCTGTTGTGTTACTCTTTTTTATTTATGCATGGTCTGTATGATTTTACATTGTTGGTTTTCATTTTTTCAAAGAAAACATATTCTGCATAAAATCTCTTATCTACAACATCGTTGACTTACCATAAATGTCAAGAATTTAGAAAGACGACTTGTAGAGGTTTTTATGAAAAATATTTAAGGTCATTTTGATAAAGCTTCAAATGGAAGCTGGTGTTCACTACAACTGATCAGATTGGTCGTGCTTTTAATTTTTATGTTGGATTTAAAGATTCATTGCTTTAAAAGCTGCAATGCAAGTAGTACATTTGTAGTTACATGACCTTGGAATTCAGGTCTCTTTAGTGTCTTCTGCTTTATCCTATTACAATCACTGTATATCTAGTTATTTCAACCGGATTTTTCCTCCCTGTTTTAGTATATGAAGGTTCTGAGTGCGTTTATGTGTGACTTGTCTTGTGATTTCTCTCTGTCGATGTTGAGTGAATCTACAAGGTGTTAGGGACTTTCTCATAGGAGGCATAATTGATTTTGGTTGACCTGTTTTCTGCAGGTCAGTGCCTCTTATGAGCAGGCCCTGGTAGATGCCCGCAAACTTATTGAGCGTGAAATGGAAAGGTTTAAAATATGTGAGAAAGAAACTAAGACAAAAGCATTCTCTAAAGAAGGTTTGGGTCAGCAACCGAAAACAGTAAGTATATTATGCTATTGGGCTCCTCATTGGTTAGGTTGCAGACATATTATTGCATTTGTGAAGCGTATATAACTCGTAAGGTCTTCTGGCATGTAAAGTCTTCTGGCGTTCCATCTAAAGAAAATATGGAATGGAATTTCCTCATCATGAATTCATGGACGATTTTAAGGTTCTCTGGGATATATACAAAATCTTTAAATCCATGACTTTTCTGGGAAAGGAGGGACTGAAACTGTGGATTGAAATGAACATTTGTTCATTTCAGGAAACTGAGGGAAAACAAAAATATTATTCACCATAATATATTTACACATTATACTTATTTTCTCCATGCCTTTAACATTCAAAATTGTGATAAAAACTTTGAAAATACATTTTTTCCCTTATTTGTTTCTTGTCTATTTGTCCGATATCATCTTTCCTTCATGTGTACACCCTTTAGTTGATTGTGCTGAAAAAGAATTCATAGGACTCCAAACTCAATTTTGAATGCGAGGCTTTTTGCCCATTCGAATTACTTACATGCTTAATAAGCGTTTCTCAACAGGATCCAAAGGAGAAGGCCAAGTCAGAGACTCGAGAATGGTTAAACACTGTGGTAAGAATTAGTTCTTTAAGAAACATAGAAATCGTTATTTTATGTTCATGTTTCTTTTAAAAAACTTGGTAATGTCCATTTCATCTTGAATGGCCTTTGTTGGCGTTTTGCCTTTTAAGGATTATATGCAATCTGATTGTTTTGCTGAGTGCTTGTTGTATATGGCATGTAAAAGTTAATAAAGAAGCTAGATCAGCCTTTCCAGACATATGTCTCATATTGAAATAAACATTTGTTTGATGCACTCTTTGTTCTTGTAGGTAGGGGAGTTGGAACAACAGATTGATAGTTTCGAAGCTGAGCTTGAAGGACTGACTGTTAAGAAAGGGAAGACAAGGCCTCCTAGACTGGTAGGGTGGAAAGTAAACTTAGATTTCTATGAATGCGCCCTTTGATTTTTCTTTTTCCAAATTTTGAGATGTATTTCCTTTTGTTTTATCAGACGCATTTGGAGACATCAATAACTAGGCACAAGGCTCATATAATGAAGCTAGAATTGATCTTGAGGCTTCTTGACAATGATGAGTTGAGTCCTGATCAGGTCAATGATATCAAAGACTTTTTGGACGACTATGTGGAGCGCAATCAGGTTTATGTTGTTCAGTTTTCAAGCCAACTTTATTAACTGTAATAGTCATGTGATCCAAAATATTTCAGAGTTTAGAATCCTATTGGACTAGTAGTTCTTTTCTCCTTTAGATTTTCTAATATTGCATTGAGCAAATGATCCTATTTTTCCATGCGTTTAGATTGTTAACGAGTAAATTTTCCTTTTTTAAGGATGATTTTGATGAATTTAGTGATATTGATGAGCTCTATAGCTCATTGCCATTAGACAAGGTGGAGTCTCTTGAAGATTTAGTAATTACTGGCCCTCTTGTCAAGGTAATCAACTCTAGTACATTGAGGATTCTTGTCTTTCCCAGTCCATTTGCAAAGTTTAATCAGTTGCTTTTGTACTCAGCTGCTAAATAGTTTGACCATCCAATTACCAAATTCAATACCTTGTTTATCGATTTATTATAAAAGTATCCTGTTGTATCAGAATGACATAGTCTCTCTCGTACTTGCTTTTTATGCCGTAACTTTATTTTGGCAGGGTACACCGGTTAGCTTGAAGAATTCTTTGGCCACATCAACATCTATTACACCTGTATGTGCCCTTTCTTCAACTGTGTTCAATTCAAACTTCAACAGGGCAGAATATATCCTCCATTTCTATTTCGATTGTTTATCAATTTGATCTGTCTTGATCGTTTCTTGTTTGTATTGCTTCAGAGCACTGTTACCTCGAACCGTCTGCAAAGTCCGTCGCCGGACCAGACTGACGATAAAGCTTCAGCAGCTAGTTCTGACTCCGTCCCAAAAAGTCCTCCGTCCAAAAGTAGTACAGATATTCATTCAGTGGCAGCTTCACCAGCTAACAAGGCTCAGACCACACCTATATCTGTCAACATTCCTTCTCCTAATCCGGCTGTGACAACAAAATTTTCTGAGAACTCAGTAAATTCTCCTTCTCCTGTAAGCCCATTGATAGCTAAGGAAGAAGATATAGCAATTTTTCCGGGTAGGAAGTCACCCCCCTCCCTTGCCAGGAGTAGTATCTCCGCCCAATCTTCTTCACCTATCCCTCTATCTCCAGGCGGTGGTCCAAGCAGTGGAGTTCATAGTGGAGTTCCATTGACCTCTGACAATGCTAAAAGAATCACTTTGGAAATTGATGGCAGACTTGGTAATAGTACCTCAGGGCAGCCCCCAATGTCACCATTAAGTAACAGAATAGTGGTGCCTCAGGCTGCCAAAAGCAATGATGTAACTAGCTCCATTGATGCTAATGAAAGTGAAGCTAGTCTTATAGCTGGAAGAGCTTTTTCACCTTCTACAATATCTGGCATGCAATGGAGAACTGGGAGCCCCTTCCAAAATCAGAGCGAAACTGTATGTTGTGCAACACTTTCTTGTTT
This sequence comes from Gynandropsis gynandra, assembly GCA_036759665.1. Taxonomy (NCBI): domain Eukaryota; kingdom Viridiplantae; phylum Streptophyta; class Magnoliopsida; order Brassicales; family Cleomaceae; genus Gynandropsis; species Gynandropsis gynandra. The sequence goes on along the minus strand of CM071864.1, from coordinate 37,659,436 downwards.
TAATGCATGCCTTTTTTACAACATTAATTTTGAAGCGGGCTATTCACTATGTTTCATGTAGCGTACCCGTTTTCTTGGACATGTTTACCTTTTCCTCAGCAGGACCAAGCCCACCCTCCGGTAGTAAAGTCCTGTAGATTTTTTTTTTTGCTTATCATAATGTGTTTCTGAATCTCAGGGCCAGATCCCTGGAAGACCTGAAATAGTGCCTGATCAGAAGGAGAAATTTCTGCATAGGTTACAGCAAGTTCAACAGCAGGTTCACAGTAATCTCCTTGTCATGCCTTCTCTTACTGGAGCAAATAGCAAGGCAATGTGTACCAAACAGCAAAACCCGCTCTTGCAGCAGGTATCTCTTTTCCCTCAACTCTTTCCTTATCCAAGTCTTGCTTCAGACCTATTTTTCAATTTGCTTACGAACTGCTCCATTTTATTTTCCCATTCTTTCATAAACTTTTGTTAGGGTTCAACTATGTCACCTCCGAGTGGTCCAGGTACCAGGGTACAGTTATCTGGGCTGGCTACTACCAGTAATATTGGCCTACAGCAGCACTCAAGTTCTATGCAACAACAACTTACTCAGCAACTTATGTCAGGTCTTCCCGGATATGTTCTCTCTTTGTACTATCAAGTCAATGCAGTGTCATAGTTGCAAGATGTTTTGGTCACTCAGTGTAGTTAAAATTCAATGAAACAAGAAAAATTTTGCGTTAACCAAATTTAAAAGGTTGCCCTTCCAACTTACCGTTTCTTGTAGTGCAGGTGCATGATGTTGGATCCGCATATTTTTTTAAAATGTAGTATATGATTTCTTTTAAGCAGCATGTGTGTTATTGCTTGAATTCTTCAGAGGGCCAAAGAATTTGTATACATGCAACGTGTGATTGTTAATTATTTTTCCTCTTTACAGATATGACAATTAAAGAATGTTACTATTTATAGTAACGTTGAACTTTGAAAAAGTATTTTTGATGATTAAAGCAGATATTGGCCAATCGAAACATGAGGAGCAGCAGCAGCAGCAGAACTTACTCCACGATTCAATTTCAGAATCTGCTGCAAAGACCATTGAGGATGATCCAAAAGCTCAGCCTATCTCTCCTGTATGCTCTCTCTAAACTCTTAGAATGCTCTCTTCTTCCTTGCTTTGCATTTCCCATTTTTCATATTTTTATTTCTTTTTTAATTTCTAGTCCACGGTGGTCAATTATTCATGATATTTTTGTTTAAATCAAGGTGTTTCTCCCCGAGCCTGCTAGAGCTGCTGAGTTCTCTCCCGGAGAACCCGTACAACCCAATCTCGGTGCCATTGGTCGCCGAAGCGCTGCTGATATTGGTGCAATTGGTGATGGCACAAGTGCAACAACTGTGCCATCTGTAGAAATCCATGACCGAAGAAGATTCAGATATCAGACGCTCGAGTCTGCCCTTAAGCGCCTTCCACAACCAAAAGATTCCGAACGTCCCAGGCAATACACTCCGGTATGAAATGTCTTTTAGCATGTTTTTACCAAAAGTGTCAATCAGCGACGTTAGGAGACCATGGACATCATTCCCCCAATAAGCTAGCGTTTGGGGAAGATCCATGGGCGTTGTAAGGACTGGTTTGGGCGTACTATGGCATTAGGTTCTTATCATCTTCACTTGGCAAATTACCTTGGCATAAACCCGATGTCTGTGAGCTTTCGATCACAAATAAATAAATTCAATTAAATGCAAAATTATCATCCATCCTAGCATATGAATAAATCTCGTCTTTATGTTATGTTCTTGTGGTTTAGAATTTGTGTCAGATACATTAAATACCTTGTTTCGAAAATTGTTACCTAACTGACTAGCAGTTTAGACCAACAGATTACCATATCATCATCACAAAATCATATTTTTCCTATCTTGCAGAGACGACCTGCAACAACCCCTCCTTGCTATCCTCAAGTTCAGGCACCAATCGTTAACAATCCGATGTTCTGGGAAAGGCTGAGCAACGACACTCTGTTCTTTGCATTTTACTATCAACAGGTAAATATAGGATGTTCTGGTAGTCTCTACATTTGGGGGTGCTAGTTATTGATAATGATTGACGTTTGTCACCAAATTTTCAAAGTTTTAGATAACCGATCATAATTCAGGTGCATGTCTAAATCTTATATAGATATAAAACTAATAATGTTTCAGAGGTTTCTGAACAAAGCTGACATTAATGCTAAAAGACGTCTAGATTCCCTAAAGATGCATATATGCAAAAACGCATCTAAATCCTTTGAATGTTTGTGAGCTGTCGACCCGAAGAAACCCGTATGCCGTCAGTATATAGATGTAATTGGATCCACAAATTACTAACCAGTTAGTTTACCAAGAGATCCTCATGCATAGGGATGAGCCAAACAAAATATCTGAAATACGCATTCGGATTCCAAAAGTCTGGATATCTGTGGGAACTAAAAGTAAAACTGTATTCATTCACATTGGTGCGGGTCACAGACATCGCATTTGGCATAATCCGTATATTCTTTAAGTATATCTATACATGTGTGTGTGTATACGCTTTGTAGAGAGTATGAGTATACCTGTTTCACTCTAAACGTGGTTCGATTTCAGATAGCTTGAATATTTTGGGTGAAAATGGTATTAGACCATGTCGAGGGTCTTATCTGTCCATCGTTTCCTGCAGAATACTTACCAGCAATATTTGGCTGCGAAAGAGCTGAAGAAGCAAGCTTGGAGATTCCACAAAAAACTCAATACCTGGTTTCAACGTCATGACGAACCAAAGATTGCAACCGATGAATATGAACAAGGCGCTTACATATTCTTCGACTACAATGTTGACAAAGACGGGCAACATGGATGGTTAAGATCTTTTCTTTTTTGTCTTTGCCAATTTCTTCATATGCTCAATTGTATCGCATTCTTTCACTCAATCGGTTGATTTGCAGGTGTTCGATGATCAAACATGATTTCGCTTTCGAGTATCAGTATCTGGAGGATGAACTTGGAGCATAGAATCCAAATTGGTGCTCTAGTAATGTATGTATGTGTGTGTATATATATATATGTATATATTTATATATAAAATATCCGTTACTTTATGAAATTCGATTCGTAATTATGGGTGGGATTGTTTTGATCATGTATATAGACGATAACGGGATTGAGCTTTGATATTCTCAAGAACATATTTAGATCAGATAACTGTATTAGTCCATATAAGTTACAATATATTTCGTGTTTACGTTTGTTTGTTATGTACGTAGACTTGTGTACCATTGAATTTGTTATGCATCGTGTGTTTTAGTTGTGTTGGTCGAGTTGTCCGCGAAAGTAATTCATGATCTTAAATAATCAATTCATTATCTTAAATAATTAATAGAATAAGTCATAGTATCAAATAATTAATATCTTAATTAGTTCAAGATATTCTTTTCCTTTGCTTCTTATTTTTTAAAAGAAGTTATTATCTTAAAGAAATTATTAAAGATTTGACAAATGAACTTTATTCTACCAAATATAAAGAGGCTAGTTTGACAACAGTTTATATACTTTTGTGTCGAGAAGGTACATCAGTTTGATAACAATTTAGATGTATAAAAAATTAACTATATGTATAAATATTTTTGTGTCTTGAAGGTATACTTTTTATAACAATTTAGATATATTAAAAAATTAACTATATGTATAAAATGTGTATTATTAAAATTTGAGAAAAATATAAAATAAGTCATTTTTTTTAATGAAGTAACTTATAAACATAAAGATAATAAAATAATAATTTTTATAACAATTTAAATATGGAATAGACTTAATATCAAAATAAATATATAATTATAGATATATTCATATTTAACTATTGTTTTATTAGTCTATCCCATATTAGAGGGGGAAAAAAGATTAAAACGTGATAGTTTAGGGGAATAAGATTAGTAATGATAGTTCAAAGGAGGAAATAGAATGAGGAGAAAATTTAGAGGGAATAAAATTAAAGCGTCATAGTCTAGATATAGTTATGGGGGAAATAGACTATAGAAATCATATAGTTCAAGTGAAATAAGTTGTTTAAAAATTAGTTAACAAAAAAATTAATAGATATTAACGGAGGAAAAATAAGATCAAAACATGATAGTTTAGAGAGATATAGGATTAATAATGATAGTTTAGGGGGAAAAGGGAATAGGATTAAAACGTCATAGTTTAGGTATATGCTAATTAAAATATATTTAAAGGATATAAAATTAGGATTAAAACGTGATAGTTTAAGGGAAAATATGATTAGTAATGATATTTTAGGAAAAATAGGATGAAGGAAAAGTTTAAGAGAATAAGATGCCTAATATGTTAGTTAAAATATCATCTTCCACTTTATGCGTAAGTTTCCAAATAAGCCCACAATGTAATTATTTTACATGATAAGAAAAAGGGTCTGCCACTTACTTCTCCTGAACAGTTTCTCAGTCATTGCATCAGCACCTTCTCCTACAGCAATCGCAATGTCTAATATCTCTGCCTGGGTTGGAGTTAGATGAAGGCATTTCCCATTCTACAACACAAAATCCAACAACCAAAGTTTATGAAAGAGTTACAAAAGGAGATAAAGTTCTAAGCTAATAAGTGTAGATAATATTACCTGACCAAGCATCAAACCTTCTGCCTCTATACACAGAATGAGTTAGCTCAAAACAAGCATCTTCACTTCCCCTTTCTCCATTCTCTAATCCAAAAGGCCCTTTAACTTTGATCATCAAAGTATCTTCACAGTTACCAATATTAGTTATATGGTCAATTTGCCTGAATGGCTACTTGTTTCATGAGTTGATTGAAGGTTTCATCTATTTCAATACATGCTTCAACAAAGTTCCTTACACCCTCGACTACCAACTCATCAATTTCTTATAGTTCAACATCACCACTCTTTTCGTTAATAGTCCAAAAGGATATTGAGCAATTATTTGAATTTTTCATCCTCATCATTTCTTCCTCTGCAGATATGAATTCACCTGCGCTTGAACGTAAGCCATTTCTTCAAATTTTAGTGACATATCTTCTACTTGTTCTTCTAAATAACCCGAAGCCTTTACCACACGCAATAGATCTTCATCTTCGCTACTCAATATTTCATCAACCTCATCATCATCCAACGACAACATGGTCCGATGAATGAATATGCTAGCATTCAAGCTAACTTCTTCATTATTAGCATCCAATGTCATTGTTGTTTTCACTCTCTTCCTCATCGAAAGAAGAGTAATTTTCATAGTATTCAAGGTTCTGTGCTCCTACTAATTATCTATAAACCCTACTCCTACCACAAATACCCTACTCCCACAAAGACTCCTGTTGACGATTTCCCAATTAAGAACTTCTCTGTAACTTTGAAAGAATATTGTTGAAACAAGAGATGCGAAAAGAAAACAGAGTATATACATGATTTACGAGTTTGGAATTACGGATGTGTTATTCCTACGTCTCGGGAGCCAAACTCTGCTGAAGTCAAGAAACATAACAAGCTCAAGGAGACGACGAAACGATCTAATGGTCGAAAAACATGACAAAGTTTCCCTTAATTACTTTATCAAAACGAAGTCCTTTGAGTCTTCTTCCTTGAACACTACTCAGATGGTCAAAATGTTCTCTTGCTCAAGTGATCAATCAGACCAATACAGCCATGGATTAACAATTGTCCACCTTATTGTAGTGATTGATTTAAAACCTCCCATGAACACCCTTTTCCTTCCATTTCATAAATATTACTGAAGCTTAGATTAGGCTTCTGTAACTCTCAGCAAATTGAGAGCCCTTTTGAATTTGTTTATTGGAATCACCTTTGTTATAGCATCTGCAGGATTATCTTTTGTGCGAACCTTCTGCACCTTTACTCCACCTTGTGATATAACATCTGCAATGAAGTATAGTCTTATGTCTGTATGTTTTATTTGTTCATGATGAACACTATTCTTTGACTATTCTTTGACAGATTAATGGCACTTTGAGAATAACAAAAGATCGCAATACAATCCTGCCTAAAACCAAATTCTTCTGTGATTCCCTTAAGCCAAAGTCCTTCTTTCACAGCCTCTGTTAAAGCCATGTATCTGATCCTGTTGTTGATAAATCTACAACATGTTGTAGACTAGATTTCCAGCTTACTATGTTTCCTCCAACCATAAAAACAAAACCTAAAATCGATCTTCGTTTATCAAGGTCCGATGCATAGTCTGCATCACACAATCCCAATACCTTCAAATCTGAACCTCTCACATATTTCAATCCTAGCTTCTGTGTTCCTTTTATATACCTAAGAACCCATTTTACGACTTTATAATGTTCCTTTTCTGGTTTGCTCATGAATCGACTAATAACTCCAATTGTGTAAGCCAAATCTGGTATTGTTCCTATCATATCATACATTATGCTACCTACTACATTTGCATGAGGAACAAGATTACCAAAAGCTGCATCATAATCCTTACTTGAGCACAAGTTAAAATGTGAGCCAAGAGGAGTTTGAACTGCCTTGGCTTGTTCCATCCCAAAGGTTGAAACTACCTTTCTAAGATAATCTTCTTGTGTCAAAATCAACATACTTAGTGACTTGTCTCTCTGTATTGAAATCCTTAAATTCTATTAGCTGAACCAAGATCTTTCATGTCAAATTCAGAACTTAGGGTACCTTCCAATTCCTTGATTTCTGACTTGCTCTCATATGCTATAAGCATGTCGTCCACATATATCATAAGATATATGTAAGAAGTGTCTTGGATTTGCTTGAAATAAACACACGAGTCATATTTACTTCTATTGAATTGTTGTGATTGCATGAACAAATCAAACATGTGATTCCACAGTCTTGGAGATTGTTTCGGACCATATAAGCTCCTCTTGAGCAACCAGACTTTATCTTCCTCTCCTTTCTCCTCAAAACCTTATGGTTGGATCATGTATATCTCTTTATCCCGTAAACCATGCAAGAATGCAGTTCTAATATCCATCTGCTCTAATTCAAGATTCTTGTATACCACTAATGACAATATGATTCTAATTGATATATGCTTTACAACTGGTGAGAACATCTCTGTGTAATACGTTCCCTCAACTTGTGTAAAGCCTTTGACAACTAATCTTGTCTGAAATCTTGGTTTTTCAACACCAGGTATACCCTCCTTTCGTTTCAACACCCATTTGCAGCCTATGACCTTCTTGCTTACTGGTTTCTCTGTTAAAACCCATGTACTGTTTTGATTCAGACCATTTCATCTTGCATAGCCTTTTCCCACAAAGTCCAATCTTTGCTTCTTCTTGCTTCTTGATATGAATTTGGTTCATGTATATCAATATCTTCAGTGGATATGAAAGCAAAAGCCACTACCTCTGTATCATTATATCTTAAGGGAATTTTGATTTCCTTTCTAACCCTATCTCTGACTAACTTGTAATCTGTCAACCCTGAGTGTTCTTTTACTTAGTACCTTCCATCTCATTATCAGATCTTTCACCAAATGAGTAATCTTCTTGTCTCAAAACTCCTGTCTCTATAGCTCCACCTTGTTGTTAACTCTTCTCTTTATCAACTTTGATAAGAACCCATCCCAAAATAGGCCCAAACCAATCCCGTAAAGACCCACGGATCTCATCCCCAAAAGCTAGCTTATGGGGTTAGGGTGCCCATCGCCTTATAAGGCACCACTTAGTCCCATTTCTAAGCGATGTGGGATCCTAACAATACCGCCCCGTTAGAGCAGCGACGTCCACGGCGCTGACGGCCCACTCCGGTTAGCCCACTCTGGCCCCCCAGGTCGCTCCTTCCCCGGGTCGCCCCTTCCAGTCATCGTTGTCCCCGTGCTAACGGCCTACTCCGGGTTGCCCACTCTGGGCCCTACCAGGTCGCTCCTTCCCGGGTCGCCCCCTCCAGACACCGTGAGCCGCATACCCGCCGGATCGAATTGCTCTGATACCAATTGATAAGAACCCATCCCAAAATAGGCCCAAACCAATCCCGTAAAGACCCACGGATCTCATCCCCAAAAGCTAGCTTATGGGGTGAGGGTGCCCATGGCCTTATAAGGCACCACTTAGTCCCATTTCTAAGCGATGTGGGATCCTAACAAACTTCCTCTGATACCACTGCAATATGAGCAATCTTTGGTTTATCATCCTGCACCTTATTTGTTCCATCTTCTCCTTTAGTCTGTAGAAAGACTTTATAGACTTAATTTTCATTGAACCTGACATCTCTACTGATAACACACTTATGTTCTTCTAAAGCCAATTTTTTTACCCTTTTTAACACAGTTGGATATCCAATGAACACCCATTTCTTAGCCATTGGTAATAGCTTACCTTGATCTAAATGCACATAAGCTATACACCCAATCCTTCTGAGATGTCCATAGGTTGGTTTTGTCCCTGACCAGACTTGTTCTGGTGTATTAAAATAAATAATTGTTGATGGAGATCTATTGATTAAATACACTGAACTACAAGCTATTTCAGCCCAAAATTTCTTTGCCAAACCAGACTCACTAAGAATACTTCAACCTTTTCCATTATTGTTATATCTATGCGTTCTCCAACACCATTCTATTTTGGTGTGTAGGTGTATGTCTGGTGCCTCTGTATCCCATTTTCTTGACAAAACTTATTGAACCTTTGATTACAAAACTCCAGGCCATTGTCTGTACGCAATGTTTTTTACCTTTCTTTCTGTCAGATTTTCTATAAGACTTTTCCATTCAACAAACCTGTCAAAAGCTTCATACTTCTTCTTGAGAAAGTAGATCCATACCTTCCTAGAAAAATCGTCTATAAACGTGATGAACTATTGATTCGGAGACAAATATCGTGGAACATTTTGTGAGCCCCAAAAATCAGAGTGTATGTAATTCAACACTCCCTTAGATGTATGTTTACCAGTTTTGAACACAAGCTTGTGTGACTTACCAAGCACACAGTCCTCACAAAAACTTAAAGGTGATATTCTGTCCTTAACAACAACTCCTTTCTTTGCTAAGAGTTCCATCCCTTTAATGCTCATTTTCCCAAGTCTAGAATGCCATACACTTGTCTTATCTTCTGAAGAACCTACCCGATTCAGTTCTCAAAAATTTGTTCTTCCTTCAAGAACATAAAGACCATCTTTAAGTCTCCCTTTAAGGACAATCCTACATCCTCTAAGAACCTTCAAGATCCCTTCTTGAGATTTATACCTACATCCCTGTGTCTCCAAAACACTCAAAGAGATAAGATTTCTCTTAAGATCCGGAATATACCTGTAATGAATACCCGTTCCACCTTCTGTTTGAAGTTGAATACTCCTTATTCCTTTGATACCACATGTTGTATTATTCTCCATCCTCACCTGTTCAATTTCCAAAATTTTCAAGGTTAACAAAACCATTCTCGCCTTGGAGACATATGAAAGGTATAACCTGAGTCTAAAATCTACTCCTCATCCATATTATGATTATGGACAGATAAAACATCATAACCACTTGCTGTTAGAACTTCAGATTCTATTACTGATTCTTTTACTGTTGCTACCCCTCCTCTATCATTTGAGGATGGGGAATTATTATTCTTCTTCTGGGCATGACAACCATTCTTGAAGTGACATTTCTTCACACAGTTCAAGCACTCTCCTTTTCCCTTTGACTTGGATCTTGATTTTTTTTTGAACTTCAGTGTTCCCTGTGTTCAGACCTTCCTCTAACAACAAGTTCCTATGATTGAGTTTTAAAACCTTTTCCAACAGCAATGAGCTCCAGCTCTTTTGTCCTTGTTGTTGCCTTAACTTCCTCTGCTGTAATTGATCCTCTAGAATACTTGAGCACCTCAGGAAGTTGTTCTTAAGGAGCTGACAAAGAATTCAAAAGATATACAGCCTAATATTCATCTTCAACCTTAACCTGCAAGTTCTGCAAATCTGAAAGAAATTTCTGAAATATATCCAAGTTTTCTTCTATAGGCTTGCTTTCATCCATTTTGAAACTAGAAATCCTCTGCATTAGATACATTCGGTTAAGTAGAGATTGTTCCAAGAAAAGCTTCTCCAGCAAATTCTAAATACCAAATGCCGTTTTTTCTTGGATTACCTTGCATAGTTTTGAATCTGCCAAACATAAGACAATAGATCTCTTTACCTTCTACTTTTCTCTTCTCTCGATTGCTCTGATAAAGATTTTGTTTCTTTATCCAAGATTCTAACTCCTGAGTCTATCGTTCGTATTGAGGCCATCCCAGGTGTTTCAACTATTGCGCTTGCTGTTGTACCAGCTTGAGAAAGTTTAACTTGTGTCCTTTGATCAATATTGATTTCAGACTCTTCTGGTATTTTCCAAAAACCTGGATCATCAAGCAATGTATCCTGCAATCCCATGATTTCAAGATTGATCATTATCTTCTCTTTCCAAAGCACGGAGTCTCCCTTACCATCAAACTTTTCAACATACGGCTTCTGCATTTGCGTTGTCATGATGACATAGTTCATTGTTAACCACTTGATTGGTTTGTCCAGAGCATTCAATCTCGCACTGTGCCACAAAGTGTTTTCGACGAGGAATCTACCTATTCCAAATCGAGCTTCGTTGAGCCTTATTCCCTTAAATTGCATCAAGAAACCTATTGGAAAAGTAGTCCCTTTGCTCGACCAGTGCTCTGAGACCACTTGTTGACCATTTACCAATCAAGAACTTCTCTGTAACTTTGAAAGAATATTGCTGAAACAAGAGATGCAAGAATTAAATAGAGTATACTAGGGGTGGGCGTTTCGGGTTACCCGGACCGACCCAACCCGAAAAAACCCAACCCGTAAAATAATGAGTTTTGTCTAAAACCCATATGGGTTCTGTTTCTGGAACCCGAACGGGTTCGGGTCGGTTCGGGTTGGGTTCGGGAGAACCCGAGGAACCCGAGGAACCCGAAAACGCCCAAACCCTAATTTTTTCCCTCTTTCCCCTAACCTAACACTGTTTCCAAACTTTCCGTCCGTAATGCCCTGCGACTTCTCTTCTCTTCTATCCCAATCTCTCGCCCCTCCTCCCGTCGTCGCCCCTCCTCCCGTCTCGTCGTCGCCCCTCCTCCCGTCTCGTCGTCGCCCCTTCATCGGCGCACAATCAGAACGGAGGTAATCTATGTTCTGTAAATTGTTCTGTAAATTAGGGTTTCGAATTCGATCGATTGGGGTTTCTGTAAATCTGTTTTGATTGGGGTTGGGTAAATTGTTCTGTAAATTAGGGTTTCGAATTCGATCGATTGGGGTTTCTGTAAATTGTTCTGTAAATTATGTTTTCGAATTCGATCGAACGAACCCGAACGAATCCAAAGAACCCGAGGAACCCGAAGAACCAGAACGAACCCGAATACAATTCGGATTTTTATGGGTTCAATATTTCAGAACCCGAACAACCCGAACTCAACCCAAAACCCGAGGAACCCGTCCCGAAAACCAAATGGGTTTTTATGGGTTCAATTTTTTAGAACCCGAGGAACCCGAACCCGACCCGAAGCCGAGGAACCCGTCCCGAAACCCGAAACGCCCACCCCTAGAGTATACACATGATTTACGAGTTCGGAATTAGCGATGTGCTATTGCTTACAAGAATCGAGATCACTCGATGCTAACCCAAAGAAAAACGAGAAAAGAAAAGAATGAACCACACTTTGCTGAAGTCCAGAAACAGAGCTCATAACAAGCTCAGGTAGACGATAAAACGACCTTATGGTCGAAAAACAAAATGAAAAACTTGCCCTTAATTACTTTATCAAACCGACGTTGTTTGAGTCTTCTTCTTTAAACACTACTCAGGCGGTAATCGTACCGTATAATCCAATAGAACCAAGTTGCAGGAAAAACCAATTACAAGAGAGTTCATAAATCGAAACTACAATAAAAAATGAGAAATAAGGTACGAACAAAACTGACCTTCAACGTCTAGCTAGGCACCTCCAGAAAAACTTAACCTTCCAAGCCTCACTAGGCACCTCCGAAGCTCCATTCCAACATCGTGGCATCCAACCGATTATGAAAATGATAAAATAATCTGCAACCTCTTTTCTCCTTCGTTGATCAAGTTTGGAACCAGTGACATGACTTGCAGCGGAATTTGCCTCTTTTGAAATTGAAGAAAGCAAAGATGGGGTATCACTCAAGCTGCGTATTGAACAACCTGAGGTCGAGCTGGGTTTTCTTATATACGTCGGCGTTTTCGTTTAAGTTTGTTGACTTCAGTTCATTTTCCGTTTGTTTCCGTTTGTTTTGCTGTTAGACGTTTTCTGTTGTTTTTCTTTTACTGGGAATCTGGGTATTTCAAAAACAAGTGAAGACTATTATAGAGTTTAGAGTGAAATTGAGAAAATTAGTTCCACAAAATTTCTTCTTCTTCGTCTGATTCTCTCGTTTCTGGAGAGAATTTGTTATGGTACCAGAGCTTTAAGCTCATTTCTTCCGCTCTTTTACTCTGTTCTTCTTCGTCATCATGTCGAATCAAAGCTCCAAGGATGGATCATCTCATTCAACATCCGGAAATCCACATCCGTATGCGAATCCGTTGTCTCTACATCCTGCTGGTTCGTCTAGTGTAACGCTTGTAACTGAGAAACTCGAAGGTTCGTCAAACTACAATACCTAGTCTCGATCATTCATCAAAGCACTCAATACGAAGAACAAAGTTGGATTTCTTCATGGAACTATACCTAAGCCTGATGAAGGACATCCAGATTCAGGTGCGTGGTCTCGTTGTAATGATCTTGTTTGCACATGGATTCAGAATGGAGTCTCTCCTGAAATCAAAGGTTTACTGGTCTATCTTGATGAAGCTCATGTTCGATGTAAAAACCTAGAAAATCGCTTTAGTCAGAGGAACATTTCTAAGATTTATCATATTCAACAACAACTTGATTCGCTTCATCAAGGATCTCTTGATTTGAGCTCTTATTTTACCAAAATTACTAGTCTGTGTGGGAAGAGCTGAAAATTTATGAAGTCCTACCTTCCTATACCTGCAATGGTTGTACTTGTGGAGCTGATGCTAGGTGGTTACTGCTCTATGAAAGGCGTAACATAGTGAAGTTTCTGATGAGGTTAAATGATTGCTACACACCTGTACGTCGCACAATCCTGATGAGTGATCCTCTCCCAGACATTACCAAGGTTTACAATATGTTATCTCGGGATGAACAATAGAGAATTGATTATCCAGATTCAGATGCTGTTGTGTTTCATATAGGAACACATAATTATAGACCACGATCATCATTTCCTACTAATCAAAATCGCACTAGAGTTGTTTGTATTCACTGTGGACTTTGGGGTCACACAACTCAGAAATGTTACAAGCTCCATGGTTATCCTCCTTGTTTCAGATCCTCCAGATCTACAAATTCTAGTTGGAATCCCAGGCCATCAGTTCAGAGTTACAATGTTTATAAGTCGAGACCTAATGCTCCTAATACTCAAGTTAAGATGGTGTGTACAAATCAAGAAGCTGATACTTCACACAGCTGTGATGAAGATCAGTCTCAGTCTGCAGGATCAGGAAATAATGTCGTGGAACAAGCACAAACACTTATTGCTCAGTTTACCAATCAACTACAAGGTTTAAACCAATCATTTATGGATTCAGGTTCTGCTGCTCTCCCACCTCTAATTCACCCTCCCAACTCAGGTACATCAAATCTTACTCATCATGCTTTAACCACATTGGAACCTGGTCTTACACTTTCTCGTCTAGTTTGGATTATTGACACTGGAGCCACATGTCATGTCTGTTGTAATCTATCCTTATTCTCTGAAATTCAAACCATATCCCCTGTTTCTATCACACTATCTAATGCTTCTCATATAATCACTACTAGATCAGGCACTGTAAAACTTTCTCCATCTTTTATTCTCACCTTTGTTCTATTTGTTCCAACTTTTCGATTCAATCTTCTTAGCATTAGTGCTCTTACACGTTCCACAAATTATTATGTAACTTTTTATCATGATTCATACATCATTCAGGACCCTATTCATGGATTGACGATTGGTAAAGGAGATCAACATGAACATTTGTACATCCTTGAGTTACCTGATTCCACTCAGCACACACACTCCATCATCACTTCATCAACTGTAAATGTCTCTGCTATCACAACATCCCATTACAGCAGATGGCACCAAAAATTGGGTCATCCTTCTTCTTTGAAGATATATTCAAGATCTAACAACATAAACCCGACATTCACGCCTTCTTCACATCCCAAAAAGCATTGTCCTATTTGTCCTCTTGCTAAACACAAAGCATTAAAATTTCCTTCAGATCCTCATTTGTCTTCTTATCCTTTTGATTTACTACATTTGGATATTGGGGACCCTTTTCATGTTCCTACAGTTGAAGGTTTTAGATACTTTTTCACTATAGTTGATGATTGTTCTAGAGTTACTTGGGTTTACTTGTTAAGATCTAAAGATGAAGTCTCCCAGAAATTTCCTGAGTTTATTTCTTTGGTTCAGACACAATATTCTACTCATGTCAAAGCCATTAGATCCGATAATGCTCCAGAGCTTCGTTTCACTTCTTTATTGACAAAACATGGGATTCAACATTATTTTTCATGTCCTTACACTCCACAACAGAATTCCGTAGTTGAAAGAAAACATCAACACATTCTAAATGTTGCTCGAGCTTTATTCTTTCAATCAAATATACCTCTTGTTTACTTGGGAGATTGTGTCCTCACAGCAGTTTACCTTATTAACATAACTCCAACATCTCTTCTTGATTATAAATTCCCTTTTGAAGTCCTCACAAAAACAAAACCAGATTATACTCATTTACGAGTCTTCGGGTCTCTTTGTTACATTGGGACTTCTGTTTCCACACGTCACAAGTTTACCGAGAGGGCACAGTCTACTGTTTTCCTTGGTTACCCTCCAGAATACAAAGGATACAAAGTTATGGATCTCCATACCAATCTGATATCCATCTCTAGAAATATCATTTTTCATGAGAATATATTTCCTTTCCATAGTCCCTAACACACTACAACACCTTCCACAGATTTCTTTTCTGGTTCTTCTCCTTTCATTTTTTATGATTCTTTCTCTTCTTATTCTTCTCATAATTCTGGTTCACCACAAAATACAGAACCCACTGTGTCTGATCCCTCTTCTCTTTCTATTCCTTTTTCTATTCCCATGGTTTTATCAAAGAATAATGATCGACCAGGCAGACAAATAAAGGCTCCCAGTTATCTATCAGACTACCATTGCTACCATTTAATCCATAAATCTCCACCTATTATATCTGCGACAACACCATACCCTATTTCTTCTCATTTATCCTGTGACAATTTAAATCCACCACACAAACACTTCACTCTTACAATATCCACTCAAACAGAACCCACCTCATATACCCAAGCAGCTAAATCTGAATCCTGGCGAGAAACGATGAAACTTGAGTTGGATGCGTTAACTGGCACTAATACTTGGATAATTTGTTCATTGCCTGCTGATAAACGTGCTATTGGTTGTAAAGGGGTCTTTAAGACCAAGTATCATGCAGATGGATCTATTGAACGTCACAAAGCTTGTTTAGTGGCTAAAGGATACACACAATTGGAAGGAATTGACTACCTAGACACTTTTAGTCATGTGACTAAGATGACAACAGTTTGTATCATTTTATCTCTTGCTGCTGCAAACAGTTGGCATTTATGTCAAATGTATGTGTCAAATGCATTCCTAAATGGTGATTTATCCTAGGAAATCTACATGTCTATTCCACCTGGTTGCTCAGATATTAAGGGGGAGCACATTCCTCCTAATTCTTTTTGTAAATTGATGAAATCAATTTATGGTTTAAAGGAGGCATCAAGGCAATGGAATATAAAGCTTACTGCAGTTCTTGTTTCGGTTGGTTTCACACAATCCAAATCAGATACTTCTATGTTTGTTAAAAGATAAGATGCAGCTATTGTCATAGCCCTTATCTATGTCGATGATATTTAGATCACTGGAAATGATGAGGCCATGATCACAATTTTGAAACAAATTCTGCATTCTCAGTTCAAGATTAAAGACTTGGGCAATCTGAAATTTTTTCTGGGTTTGGGAGTGGCTCGATCTCCCAGAGATCTCTATATATGTCAACGCAAATACACATTGGAACTTCTAGAAGAATTTGGAATGCTTGGTTGCAAGCCTGTTTCAACACCTATAAAGGTAAATATTGTTCTGTCTCAGGATTCTGGTGATTAGGTTGATGATCCTTCATTATACAGGAAGTTAATAGGCAAGCTAATCTACTTGACTATTTCTCCCCCTGATATCAGTTTCTCTGTCACTAAGTTAAGTCAGTACATGTCTCAACCTCGGACAACTCATCTACAAGCAGCCATTCGAGTTCTGCGGTATCTGAAAACCTCACCAACACAAGGTTTATTATATCCTGCAGATTCTGAATTTCGTTTATCAGCTTATACAGATGCCGATTGGCAGCCTGCCCAGATTCACGCCGATCTGTTACTGCTTATTGTGTGTTTATTGGTTCTGTTCTAGTTTCTTGGAAATCGAAGAAACAACACACAGTTTCTCGGAGTAGTGCAGAGGCAGAGTATCGAGCAATGGCTCATACAACTTGCGAGCTTCTTTGGATTGCATCTCTGTTACAGGAACTGGAACTTCATATTTCACTTCCTGTTACTTTGTTTTCAGATAGTCAATTTGCGATACACATTACCAACAATCCGGTCAATCATGAACGAACAAAACACATAGAACTCAATTGTCATTTTGTTAGGGACCATATTACTCTTGGTTTTCTCAAGCCACTACATGTTCGATCACAAGAGCAAGTTGCAGACATGCTAACAAAACCTCTATCTGCAGAACAACTCCAGCATCTTATGTCCAAGATGAGCATCTTTGACCTTCACACTCCAAGCTCATCTTGAGGGGGAGTTTTATTATATACGTCGTCATTTTTGTTTAAGTTTGTTGACTTCAGTTTATTTTTCGTTGTTTCTGTTTGTTTGGCTGTTAGACATTTTTTGTTGTTTTTCTTTTTCTGGGTAACTGGATATTTCAAAAACAAGTGAAGACTATTATAGAGCTTAGAGTGTAATTGAGAAAATTGGTTCCACAAAATTTCTTCTTCTTCGTCTGATTCTCTCGTTTCTGGAGAGAATTTGTTACTGGGCTTGAAGCCATCATTTGCCCTAAAATACAACCTGAGATCATGCCTCTCCGTGTGATCTTCTTATTGTTGTGTGAGGCTTTAGAGTATGGTTTCCGACCATAACTCCTCGGAGGCTCCAACCGAATCTCATCTGTTCCCACCACACACAAGTTTTTGGAAAGTATTCCCTGCACTGGTTTATTAGATGGGTCATGGTCTGTTGCCGTGAAGAAGAGAAAAGAGGGTGAAGAGGTCGGTTCATTTTGAACCAACTAACTTTCCCTTATATAATAATAATATAAATCAAAGTATTTTTCTTTCTTTTCACATTATTTTGTTGTTTCGTCGGTTGAAAATAAGACCTTCTAATTGATCGATGAAATGTTAATTTTGATTGATCTATAAGCTATACATAACCATTCTTTTTACCTATCTCGGTTTATGAAACAAATCTGATGGTCCTTTTTCTTTCCCACGTAAAAAACTCTTCTTTTGATTCTAATTAAGCTTTTGAACAGAACAGAGATGATGCATGTTAATTCCTCTTATTGTTCCTCTTCTTTTTCATATGTTCCTCCTCCTCCTCCTCCTCCTCATTCTTCTTCTTCTTCATAATATGCATGCTTGTTTGTCTTCTTCTTCTTCTTCTTCTTGTGAGACAATGTTGTTGCATAACATTGTACAATATGTGGTGCAACGTTGAATAACGTGTGGTGAAGTGTGCAATATTGTTTAGCATGTGGTGCAACGTGCAACATTGTATAATGTATGGTGGAATGCGTAACGTGGTACGTGTTGTGAAACATTCATTTTTGTACAACGTGTGGTGCAACGTAAAACGTTGTGGAACATGTGATGCAATGTTTAATAATGCAATAATATTGTACAATGTGTGGTGCAATGTTCAATGTTGTACAACGTGTAGTGCAACGTTAAATGTGATACAACGTGTGGTGCAATATGCAATGTTATACGACGTGTGGTATAATATATGGTGCAATGTTCAATGTTGTAGAATGTGTGGTGCAACTTTTAACATTGTACAACATATGGTGCAATGTGCAACGTTGTACAACGTGTAGTGCACTGTTCAATGTCGTACAATGTGTGGTATAAAATGTGGTGCAAAGTTTAACGTTGTACAATGTATGGTACAAATTGTGGTGCAACATTAAATGTTATACAATGTGTGGTATAAAATGTGGTACAACGTTCAACATTTTACAATGAGTGGTATAAAATGTGGTGCAATGTGCAACGTTGATTGATGAATTTTGTGATATTTTGTTGTGTAGGATTAATGTTGAAGGAGCTAATGAGTGGGTATTTCATTTTGATTATAAAGTGTTTTATCACAAGGTCCTAAATGATGAATGGATACGGTGAGTATCAGAAAAGGATGAAGATTATAAAATAGTATTCTATAAAAGTTTGCGAAGTATAAAATGCAATGATCTTGTTAATCATATCATGGAAAGATTGAAATAGATAAATCTATAAAGAAGAGAAGATTGAGCAATGTCACGCTGATTGTAGAACCAAACTGGCTTTCATACATCTTTGATGGTGAAGATGTTATTGGATATTTGTTGGAAGTTGACAACGATGGTTGTAAAATTGTCTTACATGTTGAGATCACGTACGAAATGTAAGAAAAAAGAGATGGTAATTTTTGTACCTTTTCTAAAAATGATCAAGATGAGAAAGAACGTGTTCAAAATGAACAATATGTTGAAGCCGAAAATGAAGTTGAAAATGAAAACGTGTTGAAGCAAAAATGAAGAACTTGATGAACTCGAAAATGAAGTTGATAATGAAGAACGTAAGTCGAAAATGAAGTGTGTCTTGATGATTTAATGATTCTTGGTTCTTCAAGTTTTGATTGAGAGACGATGGTTTAGACATTAACGTGGATCCACAATTCGCATGCATAGATAATGTTGTGTTGCTACTTAAAAAGGTTGCATGGATTAAATGCTTTAGATTTATCGTAGTGATATCGACAAAGACATTGTTTTCCGCAGCATGCAAACAAACATATTCTAGTTGCAAATGATCTTTACATGTGGTTTAGCGCAATATTTTAGATGCTTTCTCAACGAGGATATACAACAAGACTCATACATGCTCCTTTGATGAGATTAACAATAATGTTAGCACACCAAAACTGGTTCAATCCCTTTTGAAGGAACGATACTCGAGACAACTAGATAAACAAATTTCAAGAAATATAAGAACGATGGTGCATTTACCTTTTGGTGTAAAAGTATCAAATTCTAAAACATGAAGAGGAAAGATGTTAGTTGAGTATGATGTATATGGTAGTCCAAAAAGTAATTTTGAAATGCTTCAATGTTACTGCACATGGTAAAGAAAGTGAATGAGGGATCTGTTACACATCTTGAATTATAAAACAATAAAATATGTAAGTATTTATTTATTTCATTTGGAGCTTGTATTTGGGCGTTTGGAAAATTTAAAAAAGTTATTATCGTAGATGGCCCTTTCTTGAAGAATGCGTATGGTAGAGTCTTGGTCATTGCTACTGGCCATAACACCAATTTTCACCAATATTAAGTTGTTTTTGGAGTAGTTGACTCCGAGAATGATGTTAGTGTGACATGGTTTATGACGAAGGTTTAAGAGGTAATACCATATTATCTTGATTTGGTTTTCTTTTCACATAAGAATAAGATTATTTACAATGCGATATGTGAGGTATACAAAAACGCTAAACATGGGTTTTATGCTTGGTAATCATCGCAAAATGTGAAATCGGAAGTTTAAATTGGTAGAAAAACATATAGGGAATTTATAACGAAGAATTTTAGACAATGTGCTAAGGCATATTCAATGACTCGATTTCCGGTGTTATATAATGAATTCAAGACTAAATACCTTCAAGCTACTACCTTTATCAAAGATGGTGTTGAACTAGAAAAATGACGAACGTGTATTTGTAGAGCCTTTGATATTGATAAATATATTTGTGTATACAAATCCACAATCCGTGTTCAAAGTTCTATTTAAAAGAACAATGGGTATTGGCATATATAAGGATGGTTACTATTGTTCTCGATCAGTCTTATTAGATCATTCCAGATGAGATACGAAAATTGATGGTTTTTCTTAAAAAAAAGGAATTAGACATAGGAAGAAGATTCATTTAACTTAGATACTTTATATTGGACAAACACAATAAAAAGGACATTGAAGAGTTCATCGACGGTTGAACGCGAAAGAACGGTCAAGTATGTGAACATTTAAGTAGTATTTTTGAATAAGTAGTATTCTTGTATAAGTATTGTTCATGTTTAAGTATTGTATAACATTTAACTATTGCTAAGTACAAGCATATTGTATCGCTCGTTGTGTACAACATTTGTGATAATTACTAACATGTTGTACAACATTGTATACAAGGTTTGTGCTAAATACTAGCACGTTATCCCACATTATGTATACGTTCGTACTAAGTATTTGCACGTTGTATCAAAAATTATGTACAACATTCGTGCCAAGTACTAGCACGTTGTACCACGTTGTGGACAACCCTCGTGCTAGGTACTAGCATATTGTACTACATTTTTATACAATGTTCATGCTAAGTAATAGCATGTTGTACCACATTGTGGACAACCCTAGTGTTAGGTAATAGCATGTTCGTGCTAAATACTAGCATGTTGTACGATACGCTGTGTACAACATTCGTGCTAAATACTAGCACATAGTTCCACATATTGTGCACAAATTTACATATAAAGTAACAAATGAATTCCTTTTATTATTTAATCTACAATATATTAAATTTTTTAATTTACCAATGTAACAATTTACAAATGAAATAATGAACAAAGACATTCATGTCATATGTCACCAAGCTCAGTGGTGGCACGCTACCAATCCTTTATGATGCAATTTTCAATATTTTGAGATATTATTCAAAACTCTTGAGATTTACTTCAAAACTGTTGAGATGTCCTTCAACATTGTTGAGACGATCTTAAAATAATATTGAGATGTCCATTGACTTCTTGTATCATCCTCACGTACATAGCTTTAAGGAAGGCATTCTTCGGATCATGGGACAGTTTGTGGGGGCATCCTCAATGGTGGGGGCACCCTCGATTATGAGAGAAAATGTATTGGGGGTAGGGCCATTTTGATGTTGGTGATTTAAAATGATGTGCTTCAAGGTTTCTCATCGTGAGATCAATTTTGTAAAGGTGTTGAAATAAGAAAATTAATACATGGATTTTTAGTCATCATCAGTTGGATCAACTTCGTCTGGCTCGAGCTCAATCTTGTACATGATCTCAGGTGTGTTAGGGTTGATGATACTTTTGATGTCTTAAAAATGAAAAAGAAGAAGTGTTATATAAATTAGAATCAATGTTGTACACATTGTACCACAACGTTGTACACTTTTTACCACGACGTTGTACACATTGTACCACAACAGTGCACATGATTAGACTAATCTTTTTATCCCCAATTTTTTCGTTTATATCATGCAAGTCGTATTTGTGCTAATTTTTTGGTTTGTACGTCATATTTCACATCCTTGGGCATTCTAAGAGTTACTTATCGTTAGCGATCAATTAGAACGTGCACGCTAGTACCGAAACATTTTGTATATGCGAATGTGTTAAAACAATTAGAGAAACAAATTATTAAATTAAATGATTTACACTTACCTCCAAAGGCAAAATACATCCATAAAATGTCATGTTGTTCTTCACGTCGTCATTACAATTGTTGAGCATACAAAGAATCTTAAGAAGAACATGAAGAAATGTGAACCTTCTCAAAGGAAAATCGGTGTAAACTTCAAGGTCATTGACAATGCGCACCAAGAAATCGTCTACGGGCCATCTATTATAACATCCAATGACTATATGGAAAAAAGTACAACACGACCATCTTTTGGTTTGGCCAATACCTCTCCTTGAACCCATTACCTCTAATTCTTAACCAAATTTGTTGATATTGGTCATTTGAGTCCAAAATGGTATCGTTCTCTATCAGTGTATATCGAATAGGCTTACCATTGAGAATGAACCAATATTCGTTTCTTTTATTTCTCAATAAATCGGAACAAGCAGCGTCCACATCCCTACGGCGTTTTTTGCTTAATCCCATCGATATGGAATATGTGGTTGAATTAAGGACGTTCCATGAATCATTCCAACACTCCTATGTCCAAGACTCACTTCCCCGATCATATTGAACAGAGAACACTTTGTTGCAATTTTAAAATATTGTAACAACTTGCTACGTTGGAAATAGAATCCTCTACATGATCACTTATTTAGGCTAGTCAAACAATAGAAAAAAGAAAGGAATACATACAATGGTACACTGTGTAATAATAATTTCCAACGATTTGAAATGATTTTTAGTACGTTGGAAATCGACTATTGAAAAACTACATCTACTGCAATTTATAATAGTATTTGAACGGACATTATCCATTGGAAATTATCAAGGGATTGCAAGTGAAAAAGATGTTGGAAATTACACAGGATGCCCGTTAAAAGTTGGTACAGTTGACGTTGATATGTTGTCAATAATTTCAACGGTCATCCTTTGGAAAGACCAACAAATGCTTGTTGAAAAATAGAAAACCGTGAAATATTTCTAAGTGTCGAACATAATATCTATGATTCAACGGGTGTCAGTTGTAATTTCCATTAGATGCCCGTTGAAAATGGAATATATTATTTATAAAATTAAGTTACGAAATTTTGATATTACAATTACATAATTTTTACATATCTTATTTTGTTGATTCTTCAATTGGTGGCTCTTCCTTCGATGGTACATAGAATTCATCGTCATGTTCATCTTCTACATCTTTCGGTCAACCTCTTCATAATAACCAATTTATTCGCCATCTATGTTGGTCTTTGCGAGAATCTCTTCATGATTGTCAATATCACTAAACCGTATTGGCTTAGGGTGACCGGTTTGCAATGGATCTTCTTTTCTTTCGTGTTTATAACGCCATGTAGTTTAACCATTACTATGACTCACCACTCCTCTATTCAACGTTCAATATTGTTGGATAGTACATGTAACATACCTGATCTTCTCGATATATTGTAATGAATGACATACTTTGCATACTCTCATGCCGGATGGATGTCAGTTCCTTCCCATTTTTTTTGTGTCCCACGTCCTATGGTTTGGTCCAACCACTAAGATTTGGAAAATATTATCTTCAATCCAACAACACCAACATATTCAACATGTAGGATTTGGTGCAAAATTTTGTAGAAATTATCATCCTCTATAAATATTAATGCAAACACCGTAAATGAATGTGTTTTTTATGTTTTTAGTGCTTGTAAGTGTGGAATGTGTATCTCTGAGTAAACATAATTGGCCAACACAATACATTTCTTGCAGAACTGTTAGCCAAATCTCTTAACCAAGTAGGATATCTCTCATTACAACCTTTAACCTATATAATATAAAAACGAATGATTACTTATAAAATACATTATTTTATGTATATACAAAAATACGTGTACTTGCATAATCTTTCAACCACGAGGTATAATATTAAACTTTCATTTCGTGGAGGTCATTTGTGTTTGAGGATATGTACCCATTACTTATTTATCAAAGATCCTGTAATGAAAATATGTTAAAAGATACATATATATATGTACATTAAAAGATCAAATATCATTGTTTTTTTACCTTCCAAAAGGTAATAGCTCATGTCAATTTAATAATACATATGTGTGGACGTGATTATAGTCCTCTAGTGTTAGCCAATATTACTCGGATTGCCTCTTGTATGCCAAATTGGTGTAAAGATCTCAAAATTTCACCAAATTGAGAATTATATTGATATAGATAGTTTTTGTGATCTTCTTCTGATCTTCTCTGTTTCATCGGAATATGCGACTCGAAATAAAATGTGCTGAAATATGTGATTTCTTACAACAATTATTGTCTAACAATAGATCCTTCACCGTTGTGTTATTTTTTTTTTGCTTTTTTCTCTAGATAAAAGTAAAACCTTTCAAATGGATACATCCACCTGAATTGAACCGGACCACGTGTATTGCCTCGTCTGGTGGAAAATATTCCATAACATCGAAGAAGGAATATGAAAAACTCTTTCCAAAGAGCATAATACCTTAGAAATATTATTTTTCAATAACTCTAAATGATCTCTTTTTAAATTTCTTGAACATATATCTCTGAAGAATATGCTAATTCTGCATAACACGTCGTGCACGTTCCGTGGTAATAGCTCAGAAAATACAATTGGAATGAGTTGTTGTATGAAAACATAAAAATAGTGACTTTTCAACTCGATGAGCCTTGAACCCATAACATCCACACACCGAGCCATGTTCGATTCATATCCATATGGAAATTTAACCTAAAAATGTTGTTTTCGTTGGTCTAAACAATCTGAATATTGAAATAGGTGTCTTTACATCGCGTAACTCCAACTCAGGTCTTCGACATATTGTCTTCAAATCTTTCTTCAATTGTATGTTATCCTTCATTTTTCCCGTTACAATCAAAACAATATTGATGATGTTATCGAAATTTGTTGTTCAATATGCATAATATCCAAATTATGACACAATATGAGTGATTTCCAATAAGGTAGTTTCGAAAAATATTATGTTTGTACCAGTTATGTCATTCACCTTGGCCTTGTGGTTTTCAACCCACTATCTTCTCCATATTCCTCCGATTCTGTATATTTTCCTTTGTGTTTAGTCATTCATATAGTATTTGCGTACCTGTTTGCATGCATGATGCATGTTCTTTCTGTACCACGTTCTTTCGAAAATGTTTCTTATCTTTTCTAAATTTATATCCAGGAGTAAGAAATCTTTTAAGGTAATCAAACCAATATGGTTTCTTCTCATGTACTAGACGAAATGAATATGTATCCTCCATTCAATATAGACATGGCCATTTGTCGTACGTGCTCTATCTAGATAACATTCCATAGGCATAAAAATCGCTAATTGTCCACAAAAACATCGCTTTCATATGCAAAAATTCTATTCTTCCAAAAATCTCTTAATTCATGAATTAAGAGTTGCAACAATACATTGAAACTTTTGTTCGTATGTTCTAGTCCTGGAATCAGCAACATCAGAAGCATAACTTCTCTTTTCACACACATCTTGAGAGATAAATTATACGTAGACGAAATCACGTGCCACAGAGAATATTGGCTTTCGGATTTTTCATATGGGCTAAAACTATCGGTGCATATATACATTTATCGTTTCATATGCAAACTCATGAGATATTTCATTGAAACCTTCCAAGCCTTACCATCCAATGGATGTTGTATTATCCCTTCATCCGTCGAGTGTTCTACGTGCCATCTCATTGCCGTAGTATTTTTTTCTTTTGTTGATATAACCTTCTCAATTTGTTTGTTATAGGCATATAGAGAATCTTCTTGTATTTCATGAAGATGGTTTTCTCGGACGAAATCTGCTTGTACCGCACAATTTACGTTCCAAAAGGTCTTTATCTTCTCCTTAAAACATCATGTAACTATTTTTACAAACATCAATCTTCTCATGTGGTATTCCCAAAACCTATAAAACATTCTTTGTTTTATAGTATGTCGTAGGATCTTGATTATTTGTTGGTAAATATTCACACATGATTTTCCAACACAAATACTTGCAATTTCAATTATATTGTAGTCTGTTTATACTTATCAATCTTGATGATAAGGATAAATGAGACTCATCTTCACAAAAATCTTCATATATAGATTGTTTTGCCGCATCCAATAGGTTGAAAATTCGATGTGTCTCATTATTCAGCATCTCTTCATGCGTTTGGTCAACAAATCTAGGAAAATCATATGATACCATTTGCATATTTTGATTGGTCGTCGTTGTTTCACAATAAACCTCTTCATTTCTTTTCATTACTTGTGCTTCTTGCACACGATCCCTAACGCAACAATCTTCACTGTGAACAAAATTTCATATTTCTCTACGAAACCTACCTTGTAAATGTGTTTGCAAACAATTTCTTGACTTCAATACTTCATGTTGTTGCATCTTTTGCAAGGGAATAACATAGTCCTGTGTTCTTATCACAAAGGTTGCATGATGCAAAACTCATGAACTGATCCAATCCGTGTAAGAATTCTTGCGTAACTTCCTCCGTTACAAGATCCTTTGTTTTATACATCTACCCTCTTGATCTGTATACATCTCTATTTGACATTGTTTGAAAGTATATTTTTTTTATCATGGCATGATGGTAAGGAATTCGAGTTTATTGCATAAATATTGAGAATCCTAACGGATAACCATCGTAAATACCAACAGATGCTTGTTGAAATATAATGGCCGATTTTTTCCAACGTTCCCAATGAAATTTTAAATCTACCGACGAGCATTCGTTGAAATAATTCAATGGTTTTCAACAGCCTTTTAACGGAGTCACCAAAAAATTTCAACGGTTAGTATCTGTTGATATTTTGTTGAAAACTTCTAACGGATTGTAACGGACTGATGCTCGTTGTTAATTCCCCATTTTGCGTTGAAATCCGTTGCAATTTTTTGTAGTGTTTGGGCACACATTGTACCACACGTTGTGCATAATGTGGACAACGTATACATCATACATCTTTAACTTGTTAAAATCGATATTTATGGGATTCAAAAACATTTTTAACTTGTTCAAAACGATAAATATGGTCAAAATGATGTTCAAACTAATTCCAATTAATGAAAATAATAATTCATATTTTATAAAATCGGGTTGTCTATGATTGTACCTTTAATTTTTTTTATTGAACTTCCATTATTAGTCAACCTAATGCATTATTCAACATTCGTAACAAATCATGATTTAGAATTCGATTATTGTAATTCTTAATTGTCAATAATAAGTTAATACACTCAATGCATAATATGAGATAATGTATTATTTATGTGTTTCATCACACAATATATGATTTGTTATTATGAACAATTATACTGTATCACTTTAAATAAATTAAACGTGTATTATGATGAAATAAATTTTTTGAGATTTCACTACGAATACGATATAATACTGATGCATCCTATTTAGCCATTTAAAGAGATATGTTGTAAACTTTTTTTAGATCTATATTGTATATTTATTATTATTAGATTTACATTAGATATTATTATTATTAATACATTTTAATATTTTCTATTATTATTTATTATTATTAGCTATTATTATTGATGATAATAATAATATTTTAATATTTTATTATTATTATTTATATACAATCATTATTATTATTGTTAGATTTTATTATTATTATTATTATTATTATTATTATTATTAATAATGTAATTATCATTTTTAAAATTTTATTAATATTAATGATGATTATTCTTATTTGTATTAATGTTAATAATATGGGTTGTACTATTTGTTGTTTTCAACATGATACATAATAAATACAACACATACTCATAATAATAATAGCAATAAAAATAAATATTAAAAAATCAAATAATAATAATAATAATTAATAATATCCAGTGGTAATAATAATAATTATTTATAATAATAATAATAATAATAATAATAATAATAATAATAATAATAATAATTGTAATAACAATAAAAGTAATAAAATCTAACTGTAGTAGTAGTAGTGATATAAATAATAACTAATAGTAATTGCAATATCTAAAAAAAGTAATAAGAATAATAAAGAAATGATGATATGTATTAACCAAGTAAAAAAATTTATTTTCCAGCGATGAAATTGAACGAAAATATGAAAAGAAGGAATGATATTTTGAGAATTTTATAATTAATACAAAATAAAAGATAAGTTGTCGTTAAAATTTTCATTAAAAATCAAATGAAAAATTTTGCACTTTCATGAAAGTTATCTCTAGATAAAAACCAAAGAGCACAAATTAAAAAAAATGGAAGCTTGAATATATGTTTTCTTTAGTTCTGAACATGAGGTGGAGGGTTCATAAGTCACCTCAAGGTATATATATATATATGTATATATATGATTCTCTGCTATTAAATTTATTATCATAGGTATCTTTTATTTTAATTTCCATAAAATCTAACCCAAAAAATTCTTAGGAATCATTCCCACTTGGAAAAAACAGTTTAATTCCCTCTTCTAGATTTCTTTCATCATAAATTATTCTCTCACTGTTTATTCTCTGTTGATTCGTTCATCTTTCTCTAACTCACTGTTAGATTTTGTTGGCAGTCCAACTCCAAAAACTCATTTGTTGCGAAGCCTTTAGAGGTTTTTACTCTTCATAAAGTGTTCTTTTGCAATTGCCGATTTCAGTTTATCGTGTTTCCATTAGATTTTATCATTCTGATTCTTCACGTCTACATTGTCTTTTCTTTTCCGATTTTGTCTTCCATCGCTTCCGTTTCGTTGTTCACCCTCCCTCTCTGCCCAACAGCTTTCCCGGAAAATCTCCCTTTTCCGAGAAAAACAATCCCATGAAGAAAAACTTCAAACTGTTTTCCCTGATGGCATATCTGATCCTCATTCCTCTTCTGGGTCTCCATTTGTGTATCGTAGATGGGCTCGGTGTCAATTGGGGAACAATGGCCACTCACAAACTGCCACCGAAGACGGTTGTTGAGATGCTCAAACATAATAACATCAACAAAGTGAAGCTCTTCGACACCGAAGAATCCACCATGAGAGCTCTCGCTAGTTCAGGCATTGAAGTGATGGTGGCGATTCCCAACGATCAGCTTAGAGTAATGGGAAGTTACGATCGGGCCAGGGAATGGGTTAAGAGGAATGTCTCTCGTTATAACTTCAATGGCGGTGTTAATATCACGTGAGTTTTTTTTTGCATCGTTTTGTGATGATTACTGTCTTTTCCTGAACGATATTATTTCATCACGTGATGTAATAGAGTTTCAGGGTATCTAATGTCTGATGAACAGAAAAAATGTAGAACATTTGTCTGGTCGTGAAGCAGAAGCTTTGAAGTCGAACCCAGGATTTTTCGACTTAAGATATTTTGTTTTGATGTGCTCAGATACGGACAAAGTGTGAATCAAATTTTTGTCCTTTTCCTCAGTTCTCTTTTCATCTTTAGGTTAGGTTGTACAAAGTTTTGGTGAACCCAATGAGCTCAAGTGGAATTTGGGGCATTCCAAAAACTTGGAGATCCAACTACAAAAAAGACAAAGTTGTCTGTATTTCATCATACTAGAAGCCTAGTCACAATGCATTTTTGTCTCTTTGAACTGGCTTTTGGATTTATGCGACAATAGTACATGTTTAGATGTGTTAGAAGGAATTGTCAAGCTTACGAAGTTGTTGAGCTCTGGTACCTTATGACGGCCATATATTTGCCATTTATTTTTCTTTTTAAATTCAGATGCTAAATTCTTGTGAATTTGGATGTGCTTCACACAGGTATGTTGCCGTTGGTA
The DNA here is from genome assembly GCA_036759665.1 of Gynandropsis gynandra. Lineage (NCBI taxonomy): Eukaryota > Viridiplantae > Streptophyta > Magnoliopsida > Brassicales > Cleomaceae > Gynandropsis > Gynandropsis gynandra. The sequence goes on along the minus strand of CM071864.1, from coordinate 37,629,845 downwards.
ATGAGCCTTTCCTGAAGTCATACAATGGATCGTTCATAAACCTCACTTTCCCTGCTCTTCAGAACATCCAAAACGCTCTCATCGAAGCTGGACTGGGAAATGTAAAGGCAACAGTTCCTTTAAATGCTGATGTGTATGATTCTCCAATCAACAACGCTGTGCCTTCTGCAGGAAGGTTCCGGCCCGATATCATTAGTCAGATGACCCAGGTTGTTGATTTTCTGGGCCAGAATAAGGCGCCTTTCACCATCAACATCTACCCTTTTCTTAGTTTGTATGGAAATGACGACTTCCCATTCAACTATGCTTTCTTTGATGGTGCTACTCCCATCATGGATAATGGGATTGCGTACAATAATATCTTTGATGCTAACTTTGACACATTGGTCTCCGCTTTGAAAGCTACTGGTCACAGAGACATGCCCATCATAGTTGGTGAAGTTGGCTGGCCAACAGACGGCGACAAGAATGCAAATATCAGTATAGAATACTTGACCTAGAAATTTACATTTCTATGTTAAATGCAATCTCATGTTCAGGGTCACATTTAATCTTTTAATGTAGTTTTGTCTTTTGGCAGGCAATGCAGTTAGATTCTACAATGGACTTTTACCAAGACTTGCAGCCAATAAAGGCACCCCATTGCGACCAGGTTTTATCGAAGTATACTTGTTCGGTCTACTTGATGAGGATGCCAAGAGTATTGCCCCTGGGAACTTTGAGCGCCATTGGGGAATCTTCAAATTCGACGGGCAACCCAAATTTCCTCTAGACTTATCGGGTCAAGGGAAGAATAAGTTTTTGATCGGTGCACGAAATGCAAAATATCTACCAAACAAGTGGTGTATGTTCAACCCACAAGCCAAAGATATCAGTAAACTTGCAGAAAACATAAACTTCGCTTGTGCGTATTCCGATTGCACGGCTCTTGGGTATGGATCATCCTGCAATAGCCTTGACATGAATGGGCAGGCTTCCTATGCGTTTAATATGTACTTTCAAGTGAAAAACCAGCAGGAGGACGCTTGTTTCTTTCAAGGTTTGGCAACCATTACCTCTCAGAATATTTCTCAGGGTCAATGCAATTTTCCCATTCAGCTCGTTGCATCTTCAGTTTCAGCTTCGTCATCTTCTTCTCTGGTCGCGTTGATCGGGGGAATATGGTTTCTCTGGTTACATGCGATGGTTTTCTCCTAAATTACAATCCCGTATATATTGAGGGTCTTATTATTGTTTGATTTTATCAATCGATTGAATAATCGTTTAGTTGAATAATATAAGATTGTGGAATCAACAATCTCTTTATGCCTTCACAGAATGATATACCCAGCTCCTCGAGATGAGGCATTACTCTTATTTGTGTAAATATACCAATCAAATCTGACATGTCATCTATCCACAAATATTTCAACGTTAGGAAATCCTTGTCCAAAATCGATCCCTTGAAATGCATCGGATAAGCAAAGTCTAGCCAAATCAGGGAGTGCGTGGATGCAAGGGATTGGGTCTTCTAGTAGTCTAGACCCACACAATTTCACTCTACAAAGATTGTGAATTTTCTTGCCCAAGCCAGGGGACTCTCACGTGACAATAATTCTATCCACTACTAGAAAATCATTGTTTAGGGACAGAAACAAGTGATCCGCAAACGAGCGTCGGTAAAACAATTACATCCGCAATCCGAATGCAAATACGAACGGAATATTCACTCCACAATCCGTCCGCAATTACACATCATATTGATTGTCCGCAAATCGACGGGAAAGACGACCAAAATACGGATGGAAAAATCGTCGGAAAAATTGCGGACGGCTGCGAAATATCCGCAAAAAATAAAGAAGGGTCACGACCTGACATTATTTTTTGCGTATGTACATTGCAAATAATAAACATTAATTAACAATTGTTTTACAAATAATAAAGATATATTACAAATTTGCCGGCGGTATTTCAAAATATTCATCATCGGCATCATCGGCCTCGCATGCATCCCAATCATTTGTATGCATTTTTGCCTTCAACATATGCATCAGTCGTTCCGATTTTTGTTGCGACTCGAGCAATTGCGTTATAATATTTCACATTTCGTGATCTATCGCTTTCGTTTTCCCTTGAAGGAACTTGAGTGTTGTGATATCATTCCTCCAAGACCAAAAATACGATTTTTATACGGCGTAACTTGTTATAAAACAAATATTGAAATTCAATATTAAAACTATAAATTATAAAATTATATTAAAATATAATAAATTTGCCTCGAGATACAACTTTTTGTATTTTTCTTGGCTAAGAGATTGTTGTGATCCATCTTCTCTCGGCGGAATGTGGGATACTCGTTCCAATGTCATTTCTAAACATCATCATGAATACGTTTTGCTTTGGCATCTATCCACGAACCATCAGACTTTTTAATATTCGTATGTTCCAGCAATTCTATGCATGATGGTTTGTATCCCTCTCTTTTGCCTAAGACAAATTACAAATATATGTTTTTAAATAATATTTAAATGTAAATTTTACAAACTCTTTAACAATGAAATCTTACCATTTGTTTGTACACTTTCGCAAATGAACGAGTTCCTGATGTATATGTTCATCCCGTAACCTACTCTATCAGAACGATGAGATTGCTTTACTCGCTCGCTTCTTTGCTTAAATCGGGAATAATTTCAATAAGCGCATATTTTCTCCCAGATATTTTCCTCCATCCAAACGGGTTTTCTTTTCTACTCTCGATCTTTTTTAACATTGTTGACGAGAGCTTTCAAACGAATTCCCGCAACCCGTTTATATTAGGAATTAACTACTCGGGTAATCTCTAGATTCCAATAAATTTTTTGTTGAAAACATTAAATGATTAATTTATTCAAACTATTATTTGAAATTTAATAAAAATAAATATTATTTAAAATATACCACTAAGGATCTCCACCATCGTTCTTAATATCATGATCGTCCGCGTCCAATTATAACATAGACGATCGTCATCAACTTTCATCGTCTTTGTTATATGACAAGAAATATGATCATAATAAAACCTATAAATCAAAATTAAATTCAGTTAACATTTAATTACTATTTGCAAAATTAAATTTGAATTTAATTATACATATCACTTTGCACCGTTTTTATTACTCGGGTCTAAACGAGAAAGTTTACATATTTCTTCATCCGTTGATAACATTTCTTCCGTCGTTGGTTCGACCAGAGGTGACCTCGGTTGATAATATGGAAACGATATATATTGCACCAATATAATATTCAGAAATTAAGCCGGATTCATAAAGTCTGGAAATCCCGAATCGGATTATCGCGTTTGTTGCGGAGGAGATGAACCATAGAACTTTCCTCCGAATTAGAACGAGTTCTAAAGCTACCACATCTTCCAAAGCGACGAGACATAATAAATTTTAAAATTTAAATTACAAATATTTGAGTTGTTGTGAAGTTAAGTTTTCGGGTAACTAAGTCTTATATTTTAGTGAAGTTTTATCTTTTGGCAGGCAATACACTTAGATTGTACTATGGACTTTTACCAAGACTTGTAGCACATAAAGGCACCCCATTGCGACCAAGTTTTATTGAAGTATACTTATTTGGTCTACTTGATGATGATGCCAACAGTATTGCCCCTCATAACTTTTAACACATTAGGGAATCTTCAGATTCGACAAGTAACCCAAATTTCCTCTAGACTTATCATGTCAAGCAAAGAATAAGTATTTTATCGGTGCACAAAATGCAAGATATCAGCCAAACAAGTGGTGTATGTTGAACCCACAAGCCCAAGATATTAGTAAATTTGCAGAAAACATAAACTTCGCTTGTGCTTATTTCGATTGCATGGCTCTTGGGTATGGATCATCTTGCAATAGCCTTGACATGAATGGGCAGGCTTCCTACGGGTTTAATATATACTTGCGAGTGAAAAACCAACACGAGGACGCTTTTTTCTTTCAAGTTTGGCAACCATTACGTCTCATAATATTTCTCAGGGTCAATGCAATTTTCCTATTTAGATCGTTGCATCGTCGGCTTTAGCTTCGTCATTTTCTTCTCTGGTCGTGTTGATCGGGGGAATATGATTTCTCTTGTACATGCAATGGTTTTGTTCTAAATTCCTAGCCCGTATATACTGAGGTTTCATTATTGTTTGATTTTATCAATCAATTGAATAAAATTTAGTCGAATAATATAAGATTGTGGAATCAACAATCTCTTTATGCCATCACATAATGATATACTCAGCTCCTCGAGACGAGGCATTACTCTTATTTGTGTAAAGATATCAGTCAAATTTGACATGTCATCTATCCACAAATATTTCAAAATTCGGAAATCCTTGTCCAAAGCAAAATTGATCCCTGAAATGCATATGATAAGCAAACTCTAGCTAAATCAAGGAGTGCTTGGATGCAAGGGATAGGGTCTTCTAGTAGTCTAGACCCACACAATTTCACTCTACAAATATTTTGAATTGTCTTGCCCCAACCAGGGGACTCTCACGTGACAATCATCTATCCACTACTAGAAAATCATTGTGTAGGGAGGGAAACAAGTGGTTCGCAAACGAGCGTCGGTAAAACAATTTCATCCGCAATCCGTCTGCAAATACATACGGAATATTCAGTCCGCAATTCGTAAGCAATTACACACCACATTGATTGTCCGCAAATCGACGGAAAATACGACCAAAATACAGAAGGAAAAATCGTCGTCAATACGTCAGGAAATTGCGTACGGTTGTCTATCCGTCCACGAATTTGAATACGACTGTCATACGTGTGTAAAAAATAAAGAAAGGTCTCCACCCGTCGTTATTTTTACGGACGTACATTGCAAATAATAAACATTAAATAACAAATGTTGTTACAAATAATAAACATAATTACAAATTGATCAGCGGTATTTGAGAATTCTCATAATTGGTATCATCGTTCTCGCATGCATCTCAATCAATTGCATGATTGGAGTGATGGCTCAACCACAAGATTCAGAGATAGACAGCTCGACCGACGCCTCGACATCAAGATGGAAGGACAGGCGGCTTGAAAGCAAGACGAACGGATGGATAACTCGACGGCAAGATAGACAGAACAACGACGGCTCAATGAACGTAAGGAATAGTTTCGTTGGAGTGAATGGAGAGATCTACGTACTATGAAATTTATAAACAATATGGACATAAAGGAAAATCCGTCCACAATCATGTACGGTAAAAAGGTTATCGTAATCCGTCTGCGATTACGGATGGTTTGGAGACGGACGTCAAGATTTTCGGATGGACGTTTAGAAGCCATCCATAAATACGGACGGATTGCAGACGCTTAGAATTATCCATCTGAGACCATGAACGTATGAAAAGATGTCGGCTGTATTTGCAGATGTTTGAACAGATGTCGTCTGTATTTGCAGATGGAAATAATTTCGTTTGTAATCCGTCCGTTTATGTGTATCCGAGATCATCCATTTGCAATATGTCTGTATTTACGGACAACGTGTAAACGTTTGTCCGCAATTTCGGATGCGCCTTATCTGTCCGCAATCCATCCCTAAAATATGATTAGCCATCGTAGTATAGGATAAGATATAGGTAATATAAGATAGGAAATAGATAAATTTAATTAATAATTTTAGTGATCTATCAAGTATAGTAAATTGATTCAGTATTATATAGTCAAGAAATAGGATATTCGCATTGAATAATATTAACTCATTAACTCGTTTTATTTTTCGTTTTCAATCGTTTTTTGTCACCAACTGTCAACACATATTATTTTGTTTTTGAAAATCAACAAGAAATAAAAACAATTTATTTATTATTTTCAACATTCGATAAAAAAATTAACATGAATGATCTTCAGAGTCACATAATTATTATGTCGAATCTTGTGTTTCTAAATTTTATTCAAATTCTTTTGCGTTTTTTCTTTTGATTCAAATTCTTCTTCTTCTTTGATTCAAATTCATCTTTTTCTTTTGATTCACCATGCACAAGTTCTTCAACAGTAACTTCATCAATAAAAACAATATGGATGGTATGTTGTTGCATTACCCATTGTTACTCTTCTGTGTTGTCGATAAATTTACCCTTTGGAAGTATCTTCATTGCGACGCGCCAACCAGAAGATTGTCTAGTCTATGGATATAAAACGTAATAAATTTGATTGGCTTGTGAGACAAGAATGAAAGGCTTGTATTTTGCCATATCTTCGTGTTGAGTTGACTTCTACAATGTCTAACTTGTTTGTTCTTATTCCGTGATCGATTATTGGATCGAACCAATCACATCAAAATAACATCACTCTTAAACCAACGTAACCTACAAAAATTCAAATATAAATCAATATAATATTAATGTCTTACGAGATATGGATACCGAAGTTTTAGAGTTGTAATAAAGCGTGGATATTCCAATTGCCATATTTCTTTCAAAATCCAATAAAAATCTGATTCGTTGGGCGATTCACAATAGCTTTCACCTTTCACACTTACACCATAGTTCATAGTTGACTTCAATTTCCTGTGTTCCTAATTGTGAAAGTTGTAATTACATGTGAAATACATTGGTCAACTCATAACATTCACAATCGGTCTTTTAATAAGATCTCATACCCACAATGGATGATTGCCTATCTCAACCTGTATTATGGACAAAAAAATTATCGACAAAGTGTCGAAATATTATATAAACTAATTTATACATAGTTAAAATATCATTTAGTTAAAGATTGTCTAATCCATGTGGAGATATCTCTTTCTTTAAGTTCTTGGAGTTGAAATTAATCAATTTTCACATATGTATTATTCAATATATCATCAAATATCCTGTAAAATGTTACACAATTATGTAAATGTTACAAATAAAATATGTATACAAATTTGAATTTGATTATATAGTTATATGGTATCTTACCTTTCAAAAGGCCTTAGATATTCACACTTGAGTAAAACATACGTATGTGTGTTGTGGAGACCTTGTTATGATAGCAATACATCTTTTACCTTACCGATATTTCGACCAATTCCGTAAAATATATCTGGAATATCGGGTACTGGATACAATTCTAGTTCTAATCATTGTGCAATTAAGTTGTTGAGAAACAAATTGAAGACTTGGGGAGATGATGCATTGGTACTTGATGGTGAATTTATGCATGGTTTTTGTTGTGCTCATATTTTGAATTTAATTGTCAATGAAGGGTTGAGGGAGATTAGTGATAGTGTGATTAGTATAAGAAATGCAGTAACATATGTTCGATCATCTTTATTTTTCAGCTTATCGGTCATAAATAATGGAGGAGAATGAGACGTGATTTCATGGGTATACTTTCTCAAAGTATGTTCTTCTTATTTTGTTTTATCTTTTTATATAACATTGAATTTATATTTTAATCCTTATTTTTCAGCTTATCGGACACAAATAATAGAGGAGAATGAGATGTGATTTCATTTTGTTGCACGACAACAACTTGAAAATTTCGGAGTTCATTTCATTTTGGCGTTTTGGATTTATTTTCATTTTGATGTTTTCGCAATTCATTTCATTTTGACATTTTTTGGAATTTATTTTATTTTGGTATTTGTGAAGTTCGTTTTTATGAGTTAGATATGAATTTGTTTTTACTTTTTTTTGTATGTTAACTTTGTTTTTTTTTTATGTTAGAACCCGAAAAACACATCCAAACCCCAAACAACCCAAATAACCCGAACTCGAATAACCCAAAAAACTTGTGGATACCCGAAATTAATTTGGGTTATTTTTGGTTCACTGCTTCAGAACCCGAGTAACCCGAACCCGAACCGAAACCCGAAGAACCGAGATCGAAAAATATTCGGGTTCAATTCGGGTCCAATTTTCATAAACCCGAAGAACCCAAACCCAGATCGAAACCCGAGGAACTCGGATTGGTCACCCCTACCTATGTCCATGACATCAAGATTATGTTAATGCTTTAGATTTTTTTCGGTACGGCAGGTCCCAAAATGTGCTCTTCTTGTACCAATTATGAGTAATTCTATAACCACCAAGTCTTGGATGATCGTTCCCTCTGCAATCTATACTCCTAGGAACATCCAAAGCAAGAAATCGTTATATAGAATCTGTTCACCAATCAAAATTGGAAGCGGATATTTCTGTGCAACTATATTCATTTTAAAATTTCTCTTGTTACGTCGTAATGCATCTTCAACAGGAAGAAAATGATGATGACAATCAAACCAACTCGTCTTTCATCCATATTTCAACTGAAAATCATCTGTTTCGTCCATGCAATATAAACAAGCCGATCGACCATGCATTGTCCATCTAGATAACATAGCATAAGCTGAAAAATCACTTATTATCCATATAAGAGCACCTCGTAATATAAAATTTTGTCGCGTCGAGACGTCATATGCTTCAACACCCTTCCAGAATTCTTTTACTTCATCAATCAATGGTTGGAGAATTATATCCAAAACATTTTTCGGATGATTAGACCCAAGAATCAATATTTTTAAGAACAAAAACTCCATTTTTTATGCACATGTCACGTGGTAAATTGTACGGATTCATAATAACTGACCACAACAAATATTTTATCTCAGACATCCCAAATGGATTAAAACCATTAGTGCAAAGACCTACATAAACATTTTAACTCTCAGCTGCAAAATCATGATATACCTTGTTAAAGTTTTTCCACGCCTGACCATTTGGGGGTTTCTCCTTCACGAGTTGAATGCTCGACGTGCCATCTCATGTCGCATGCGGTCTTCTCATATTGATAGAATCCTTTGATTATGTCTGTAATTGGTAAATACCATATATGACGATACAGAATCAATCTTCCATTCCTTTTCAAATAAAATCGGTCTTTTCCATAAAATCGACAATTACTCAATCCAATGTCTCTTTCCAAAAAATCATGCAAATGCCTTAACAAACATCAAATTTTTGATATTGCATTTTTATCTTCAGACAAATAATCTTTTACTAACTGCGACATAGTATCCATGCAATTCTCAGAAAAATTATTTTCTATCTATAAATTCATCAAACCTACAGACAAAGACAATTGTGAAAAACCCATTCTACGACCTTCATAAGGTTGATGTCTAGCACTTTCTAACATTTCAAAAAAAATTTCCGCATACTAAACTCTTCCACAACATTATTAGGTCGTGGTGCAAAATTCTCTTCGTGAGATAAACACATGAAATAATTCATATTAAAAATCTTAAATAAATATCATTCGAACCGGTTCTCTCATGAACAAATTTTTCATTTTTGCATTTGCCGCATGGACAAACCAACTTACCGATTTCTTTATAAACTTGTTGATTTGTTCCCATCGTCATAAACTGTTTAACACATTCTTAAACTCCTTCGATACGCCTTCTAGAAATAAAAATATTCAATCTCGACAATGATGTTATTCTAATATGAAACAATAAGATGGAAATGAGTAAAATGCATGATAATTTTGTGTGAGAAATGGACGAAGGTAGGAGGCGTTTAAATAGGTAATTTCTGGACCGATTAGGACGAATTATGGAACAAGAGTAATACTTACCGATGAGCCGTCCATAAAACACCCCTAAATCCAAATGGGTTCTCATCGGAATGCGCCTGTCCGCAAATTTACATGATTTTTTTTTATTATGGACGTCTTTTCTGTACGCAAATTTGTTGATGGACACTGCTTCCATTTGCTAATTTGCGGACGAACACTTTTTCCGTCCGTAATCCACGATGACCCGTGTATCCATTTTGAGACTGTTCGTAAATACAGACGACTTGTAGATGACTTATCTGTCCGCTAAAATGCAAAAAGATTATGGACTAATATTTGTTGTCGTCGCTAATCCGTCCGCATATTTGCGGACGGCTTTAGCCGTTCGAAAATGTGGTTTGAAATTTCAAATTTCTAATAGTGATGAGTAATGGTTCTTCCACATTCATCCAAGTTAGGTCTAACAACCTTGACATGGACCACTCGAGCACGTCCACTCTAAACTAAATCTGAAGTTTTCTAGCATTTCATAACAATGGCTAGAGGGAAACAAATGATTCGTACTATATTTTACTAGACAAATGATCCGTACTATATTTTACAAGAGATAAATACGTGAATTTTACTTATACAATATCCTACAATTCAGGTCGTGGGTCTTTCAACGAAGACAAATCCATTGCTTCAAGAATCATATAAGCCTCATGTGCCAAATATATGTTTCGTGTCAATGGCTAATTCCCACTCAAAATATCATATCGAAGTCAGAGTTATTTATAGATATTTTAAGACTTACAAGGGCTTCATATGTTACATCATGAGTATTTTGATCAATATTCTACATGACTAAACGATCCATGGTAGAATGCTTGTATGAGATTCACTATATTTCTTGGTGAACAAAAGGCAAAACAAAAAGAAAAATTATTGGGATTCTTGAACCTTGATATTTATGTTAGGTTAAAGTGTAATTCCATCAACTCCCCTTGACAGAGGTAACATCACATTTGCAAGTCATAATATATATTATTATTTTATATTATTCTATTGGTACACATTCAATAAAACTTGAGAATGGATAATCCATCATAGAGAAAGTTAGTGACATCATAGACGGATATTTGAAAAGAGAAGCTCTTTTAACGAGTAATGCAGTTCAACTATATTTTTTTTAACTACACGTAATTCAGGATTATAAAATATCACGAACTATAATCATCTAAAGAAAATATCTGACCTGTCGGATTCACACCAACGACCTAAGGATTTGTCGGCATAGAACTACAGCTCTGCTCTACCAATTGAGGTATGGTGTGTGATATAGTTATCATGAAGAGAACTACAATGCTTTGACTCCGCAGAAAGAAAGAATGTGCATGGGAGTGGTATACTTTGCCTTAGTTTCTAAAAGCTCCTAAATATTGAGTAATAACTATGAGGCATACGAAACGAAGTCACATGTGGGTTATTGTATGTAGCATTGTAAGTGTGAGACTCGAATTAGTTAACATATCATTTATCACTAGACATAATAATTGTGACAAGGATTTACAACCTCCGATACAATACAAAATGGATAGTGTTGAATATGAGTCACACTAGTCTAATTTATAGAAATTATTGTTAGAGTGATAATATGAATTGACCAACCTGTTACCTTTTTATTCTCCTTATTTTTAGATAGATTCAACTGAGATTGGAGGCTATAAAAAAGAACCTGCAAGAGCATGCTGAGTGTTGAAAACAAGGAGTGAAAACAGAAAAAATTTGAGTTCAAAATTGTTCGTAATGTTTTCTTGAGTCAAAAATTAAATCAGTGAGGAAAACAATTTGGGAAACATGAGATTGTGTTCAAGATTTTGCGGGATCTGTTATAACTCCGAAAAATCTTGTTTTGAGTGTCGGTTTTGTATACTGTTAACAAACCTCCTTTGTATATATTTTACTCAAAGATAATAAGATAGATTCTCTACAGAAATCGATCATATAACTAATACCACAATACTTGCACCATTATCAATTTGAATATTGAATTCTCATTTCTTTCGCATTCTACTTAATTTCAATCCGTTAAAATATTACACATATTAAACCTATTTACAATATCTAGTACCAATACTGAAGAATCAAAAACAGTTAAAGAAATAATGAAAATATTTTCATGAATATTTTACCCTATGTTTTTATCTTTGTGAGAGTTGCAAGATAATATTTTCAATTTCTTTTCCAGTATCCTTTCTTCTTATATAAGAAACATTGAGCAGCCGATTGGTCAACTTTGTGCATCTGTCCTTCATGCCTTAGGCTTCTTCTTGGACATTTTTTCTCGAGATTTTTCTTCAGATAAGAGATATCAGATCGACCATGGAATCTTTGTCATTTCAAATATTGTTTAATTCGCATAACCAGTTAACATATCCATACAGATCATAATTGATATTATTCAAATTATAATTAGCGATTAATGATGATAATTAACATTACAAGAAAAAATGTCTCTTATCCCAAGAAAAGAGGATCTTCAGGAGCTTGGAATATTACAAAACCTGAAACGTGACCGTATGCGAGATTGAACAAAACGTAATATTCCCCACAGACCCTACAGACGGTTCGATTTCAGCTCTTTTTCTTACTCCCAAACCACGTAACTACACATAAGGGCAATACAACAGTGACAACACTCGTTCTTCTGAGGTACAACAAACGTTACAGACGCATTCATGCAACAACCAAGTCCCAGAAGCCAGAGAAAATCACTCGCGTATCTGCAAACAAACAATGTTGTTAGGCCGTAGCAACTTGTTATGGGCACGGATAGGATTCGGTGCAAGGAGTTCAAAGATGCCTCAACTTTGTCAAGACATAATACCATATAAATAAATAAAAAATGGAGGTTCATTAATGAAAAAAAAAAGCATTCATACTGATCCAACGACACAGCAAAACCAAAGTTAACGACTTCTAGGGGCAACTTCTATCCCTAGAGCGACGGAAAATATGACAAACTTCAAGAAGATCGAGAGAACTTGCCAGCCTACAACATTTGGGTTTGATTGAGGATCGTTTATCAAGGTTTCCATGAAAGCAAATGGAGAAACACCTACAAGTGGAGGATGATGCATCTAGGAGAGTGGCTTACCATTGCTGGACTTTTCTGAACTCTGTAAGCACGGGGTATATGTTCTCGAAGGCTGTGTATGTCTCATCCCTCACCTTCAGAACAGAAACGTTCAAGTGTCAAATTCTGACCAGAAACAGAAAATGACGTTCAGTGGAAGATGAGACAACTAACTTACCTTGGCTCCAGTTATCACGATTTTCCCCGAAACGAATATGAGAAGCACAATCTTCGGCTGTTTCATGCGATAAATAAGGCCCGGAAAGAGTTCTGGTTCATACTACAATTTTTGGATGGGAAGATAAGTTATGATCTTGAAGACGCACCTGATCAAACAATAGTTTAAGGAAAAAGTGTACAAGCATGGCCCTAAGGTTCCATTTTGAAACACCTAAATTCTCATATTTGTTTTATGACTAGGAGCAGAAAAGAGAACTTGACATAAAATTTATGTAATCAAATGAAAGAATCGATAGTTTCTGTTAGCACAACTTTTCGTGACATCTTATGACGATGAAAATAAAACAGCTCCATCATATAAATGGATTTACCAACACTAACAGATGTCTACAAAAGATTATATAATAATTCTGGATAAAAATTGATTTTGCATGTTATTGTATGTGAAGAACCAAAATGGAACTCTATTCTAAATCAATTCTAAATCAATGTATTCTCGAACTTCACAGAAAATTATGAGTTTTATGTTCCCTTCCCTAAACAAACCTTTATGAGCTTTTTTCCTTATAGAGACAATTGTTTCAACGCAAATCCGACATGTGATTCAATAGAGATCCATCATCTGATTAAAACCCCAAAACAAGAGAAAAAAAAGTGTAAACAAGAGACAATGTCATTAAACTCACACTTGAGAAAGCACCATGGGAGTAAGCGAGACCTTCAAGCCTTATAGGGAACTTAACATCACAGGATCCCACAATATTCTGGATCTTAAAGTCCTAAAAATACAGGTAATGAAACAGATGAGAGATCAACAACGTGCATACATACGCTCCAGCATAAATAACACACATGCACAATTTAAGCTAGTTTTCATTAGAACATCTATATTTCAGGACATTTAAATCTGCTACTGTCCATATGTGAGCATCAGCTTACCTTTCTGCATGCAAAAACATATCCATCAATGTGAACATAGCAAACAAATGCACACAAGCATGTATATGCTGTCAATGAAACCGCATATATACATATATGGGAATGTAATCCTATGTCTATGTACAGGTAAACGAAAACAATTTGACACGTTCAGCAGATGGCAGGAATGAATACATGCTTTATATATTTACATGTAGGTTGTCTTCAGACGCCTCTGCATTCAACGTGCAGGCATGCAAATGTATAGCCCATACAAATACAAAACACACACAAACGCACACAAAAACAAATTTGGGCATACAATGCATACATATACAAATAAACATGCAGACATGTATGCACGCTTGTATACACATGCAAACCACGTGCATTTGTGCCGGCCTGTTGGCATGTTTGCAAGTAGAAAAAATGGACCCGGCCAATGGTCCGATTCCCTCCCAAACCGCCAATCAGAACTGAGTCCACCACAGATAAACACCATTACAACTACCAGAAAGAGCTTTTATTTCATGATGAGAATCCTTCCCACATTTAACAAGCACACTAAAGTCTTTGATATGCATGGATCCTTTAGACAGTCAAAAAATGAGGAGTACCTTAAATTTAGCTGGAAACCCAAGCTTCTGAATGATCCGAGCATACTGATAACATAAACCACTCATACGATATGAAGCCCGAACAATAAACTTCTGGGAATAAGTGAAACAAAAAATCAAGGGTAAATATATAAAAATCACAATTACACATACCTTCCTAGCAGCAAGTTTTGACTGCTGCTCGCTCTTTGCGCCCGTGCAAACCTGAATCCATTGGGAAGAAAACTTATAGCGCATACACAAAGGCTCGGATGTAAGTGACCATGCACAGAAGAGTGGGATGACTCACCATCTTCCCTGAGGCAAAAATCAAAGCCGTTGTTTTTGGTTCCCTGATCCTCATTATGACAGCAGCAAAACGCTGCATGGTATTTCATCACAAAAGTAAGATAGAAGCTCTCAACAATTCAATCTTAAGACGCTAGCTCGCAATATAACTAATATGGCTAGAAAACATTCTATAGTTGAAAAGAGTCAACATTCACGGATCATATACCTTGGGATTGTATTCTGCATTCCGAGCCTGCAGAGCAATTTGCTTTAAATCCAATTTGCAATCTAAGTTGACAGTTGACACAATATTCCTAGGGAAGAAAGCATGGCATGTCACGAAAATTGGAAACAGAGAAATTTGTGTCACATAAAAATGTGAAACGGGAAGGAAAACTGAGGTGCAAAATAAAAATGGTACATGCCACAAGGATTATCCTAAGCATCAGTTCATAATATACACGAAATGTCTCTATTGCATGTGGGTAACTAGTAATAAAAGAAAATTTATAGCATAAAAAAGAAAAGCAATACATAGCAGTCCGTCACATCCAACTTTTAAACAAGCAAAAGCACTGCAGTGAAACATGACAAAGAAATAAATAGCAGTTTTGACAACTTCAGACAGATTCTACCCGCTGATCTATACTAGTTAGATCATAAATTTGAGAACTTCTTGAAAGAGCTGCATATATTTTGCACGACAATTACTGGAAGACCATTACACAAGACTAGCTTAGAATAAGAAAATATCAACCATCCGCAGATCATCCTCAACCCAAAATCAAAATTTTTCTCTTCTTAAGAGAGATCGTCGTTAAAAATAGGAGCAAAGCGAGAGCCAAACTTCTCAAGGGCAAAGAAACTTACTGAAGAGTTGGAACAATTCCTGAGGGATGCTTAGAAAGATCAACAGGTTGACTACCTTCCAAGCCACCTTGTTCAGCCATTTTTTGGCCGTTCACTCCTCAAATCTCAAAACTATACCTAAATCCCACAAATGTTGACGATAAGCCGATACAGGGGTTCTTCTACGAACCAAATTAATCCTCAGCTTCTGCTTCCGCAGCTAAATTAATCAATTTCAAAACCCTTCCACCCTCAGATCAACCCTAACTCTCTCACCCCAAAATAGAGAGGATGAAAACCCAAGTTTTCCAAAAATCATATAAGAAAAACTATTTTATTACACTGAAAAAAACAAAAGATCGACGCTTATCCACCCGAGTTTCAGCTACGAAGCGATTAAGAGCGATGAAGTAAGATCCTTTGAAGAATCAAGGGTTCTAAGAGACAGAAGGAGACAAAGAGACGCAGAGAAAGCGAAAAATATCAGGGAGCAAGCAAAGCGGACAACAAAGAGGGAAAATTTCGAAGTGTTATGTCTTTTATAGGGTTTGGATTCTCATATAATCGAGAGGGATAAGGAGGAAGAGATTTCGGAGGGCTTTCAAGTTCTGTCTGGCTTTTGGTCGCAATAAGAATTGTCCGAAAGTGAGAGTTCGAGGTTGTTTGGATACGCGGCTTTATGTATCCTTGTGACCGACTAGTGAAGATGTTGATTGGTGTGTGAGGTGGCGGATTACCGGTATTTACCGGTTAACTTTGACGTTATTTTTTTCATGTTTCCAAAATTCTAGACCGACATTTTATTTTTAAATATTAAAAAGAAAACTCTCATATAAAATTAAATAAATTTATTCTAAAATTTCTAAATTATATATAAACTAGAATTGTATCTGTTTTTAGCGCGGTTTTTTTTTTGTTATTTTTATTTTGAATATGACATTGAACAAAATAGAATATTAGAAAAAAAAAGTAACGGTATTAAAAAATATATTTTATGTGCATTTCGTAGTTATTTGATACTACTAAACATTATCAAAATGTCTTTAAATATAATGTTAATCTTTTTGTTGTGTAATTATTTTCTTCATCAAATATAAGTATATAACAATATATAATTGTTAATGGTTAAAAATGGTCAAAGTAAATATAATTCAATTGTGTCTAAACGTTATCTTCGATTTTTATTAATAATCATATCGAAACAAAGAATGACTAAGAATTATTTATTTTAAAGCGAAATGATAATATTGTGTTTGTTGTAATTAATGATAATGAAGGTATAAAGACTTTATTTCTTACATTAATGTCTCTAATAATTTTATTTTCAATTATATTATTACATAATTGTGTAATTTGAAGTCATCACTCAAACATTTGACTAATGGTTTAATAGCATCACATGTATTTTGTCCTTTCATTTGAAGCAATGATTTGGAATTCTTTAACATTAGTAGCAATTAGAAAGTTAGTATTGTTTCCTAATTCATTTGCATTATTTTAGTTATAGTAAAACTGGTACAATGTATCAGAATTTAGGTACTTGTTACAATTGCCCGACATGATTTTTAGCAATATATCGTTAATTTTACATACAATTTCAGTAGTATGGCATATCATAGTAATTTCTTGAAAATATGATATGTTGTGATATTCGATTTCCATGTTTTAAATACATGAGTTGCAACTCCTTGAGTATGATGCATTGTTTTTGTAATTAACAATTCTTGTGGAACATCTATTGGATATTGACCATCATCTGGTCTTGAAAGAATACCATCACTCAATTTAAGCATCCATTCTAAGTATCTGTGTATCTCGTTAGCATCATTGTTGTCAATATTTGTATATATGCATATATTTTTCGTTAGTCTCAAGACTCTACGGTAATTTTAAATGTGTAATGAAATTATATAAGGTGTAATAGTACATCTAATTTCTTTTGAAATAACTAATAAAATGTGTCGGAAAGTTACCTCCAAAGACAACAGTTTTGCAACAAAAATATTTAGTTCTAAAAAAAGGATTTATTGAACCCATAATCTTTAATGTTTTGTAAACGCTCTGAAACAATGTTTTTGTATCATTAGAACTTCATCTAATAATAAGTTTAGCTTACTTTATCAATTTTGTAAGATCTCTATCAGTATTGAAAATCTTTAATGTGCAATTCAACATCCCTATGGTATGAGCAATGCAATAATACTTGACGCAACTTTCAAAACAATTTGTTATGTGGCCTAATAGTTGTAGATAATGTTCTTATAAAAAAATCTTTTTGGTGCCTCCACGACTGTATACAAAGAATATTTTTTCATTGTTTTTATCTATAGCCTTCATAATTTCATTGAAGACATTACGTTGTTCTTTTATCAATTGCAATTTTTATTTCTCATGTTTAGTGCGTATTGTAGCAATATCGTAAGATTGTTCTTCATAAATTAACAGGGTCTGCGGGATATGTCATTGAAGAATACTATTTTAAATAACTACCATTTTTAGCAGTAATTGTGTCACTTTAGCTAGTGCATTGTCTTCAATTTGTTTAATAGACATTTTGAGATATATATAATGACAATGTATGTATTCGTTATATAGCGAATCATTATTTATATTCGAGCAAGACATTAAAACCTTGTAATCTCAATCGTTGTCTACGCTTGTAAAGGATGACATCGGCTATAAGTCGCCAAACATTCGACCAAATGTAAGTTGGAGAAGCCAAACATTCAGAAGATAATAAAATCTCGAATAAGGTAATATTCACAATGTAAATTGCTCTAACTATTTCTATCGCTCTTACTCAACCATGTAAAAGCAGTCAACAATGAATTATTGGAAAATTCTGCCCAAATATAATAATGTTGAAGATTATGTGATGTTCTTACAAGCGATATGTCATGAATCTCACAAACCGATTCGCGTTCTAGGTTTTTAAGAAACGATGTGGTTGGTCTCAAATCTATATTATTACGGTATCCATCTTTACTGTATAGAAATAATAAATATTACTAGGATGGATGGAATTCTATCTATGTATCAAATAGTTGATGTATTTTTGAAGAATTATATCTCATAGTTTTAAGGATCATCAAAATCGCTTACTAAAAGAGCTGGAACTTATGATTTTTGTGGTAACTTACAAACTTTGTCATGTTTTTTCTCATGCAGCAATCAATCGTAGCTTCATATCAATTTTGTTACATAAAACAGAGATATCTCTAGTCATGTAGAATATTTTAACATTATCATTATGCTCGTCTAACATTTGTAACAAATGATGTCTTCTATTAAAAATATTTTCTTGTTACGATCCATTATGATGTAAACATAAATATTGTCTTCTACAAATGCAACTACAAATATTGTAAGAATAGTAAATATAAATTTTTCACAACAGTATACACTTAAAAAAAATCCATATTGCATTGATTCTTTTATCGATCTCATGATATGTATCATGAATATATAGTTATGCAAAGTTTACATGTTTATCCTTCACAGGTAGTAAACTACTATTTGTATGGTAGTTCGGGCCATGTATTTTGAATATATAAGGATGAGAATTAACATTTACAGATATATCGATTCCACTCTCACAGAGATAAAGTTGAACATCATATCATAGGTGCATATATGACACTTAGAATGATGATTGTCCTTGTTACATTATGATAAGATTGCTTTTATATATGACGGGATTGAAGATATTATTTGTAACGATATTTTTCTTTGTAAACAACACATTGAAAATTTCATCGTAAATCAACATACTTTTTGTTAATTCTTGCATCATACCACATAAAATCGGAATAGTGCATACATGTATAAATAGGATGTGCAATGCCATGGTAACCTAAAAATAGAAAACACTTAAATTATGAAATGCATACACGGCGAGTCTTCAATTCAAGGAGTATTAAGTGCAATCTATTATTCTAAATACTAATGTACTCAATAGTGGATGAAGATGTGATATATGAGATCCTTGAAACATCATGGCAATTCTTGGGCTTCGATTGTGTAGTTGTGATTGAATGGAGAGACAATTGTTATTGCGCACAAATTGTTATACCAAAACCGTAAACCATATTTATTGTCAGTATTAGCCAATGCATTCATCATTAAATGTATTAAACTTCTACACTTTTAAAGTGTGAATAATTACCCGAGAGATACATATCATTCGCGGTCGGATTATAGTAATCCATTTTCAAGGCATAGTTGAATGGGTTTCAACATGTTAAAAAAGTAAATCAGAATAATGAATGGAGTGATTGAGCATTGCATTGTAATCATTTTGGTTAGATTGAACACTATATATTTTGAAGTTATATGTCGCGTGGAAACCGTTGATAAGGAGTTTATATAGAAAGAGGTGTCGAACAAATGGCCACAAAAAAGTATATATGTTAACCAAAAAGATAATGTTACCGCAATAGGTCAACACCATTGTGATCATGGTTACGTTTATCAATTTGGAATGTTCTAGCTAATGCCATTATAGTTCTAAAGGTGCCTTATAGCTTTTAGACTTTATACACATCTAGGTGCAAATAACAAAAATACCAAAGAGAAAAACAAATAAACTTCTGCAACTATATCCATGAAGAAGTTAAAGTTGAAAGCATCATCACAAAAGAACGGTTTTGTTAATAGTGGACAATACTAGGGTTGGAAAACTAGGTTCCGTTTTTAAAAACCGAATCGATCCGAATTAAAAAATTTTGGTTCGATTCGATTATATAAAAAGTAACTGACCGGTATAAATATATGAAAATAATTTGGTTATGGTTTAGTTTAGTTAAATAACTTAGTTAATCGAATGGTTATTAAAATTTCTTTAAAAAAATCTAGCCCTCAATTGTGTTTTGTTTTCCATCTAGTTTTTGGTCCTTTCCATCCATCTTACTACAATATAATTGAGGTCTTGAATAATAAATTTGAGAACTAACATGGTCACTTAATGATACATGCCCCAAGAATTAGAACTCGGAACGCATTTGAGGAACCGTTATAGTCAATCTCTCGAGTCGGACTCTACGTCTTTTGGAAGATCTCTTGGCTGGTCTAGGGGCATTCTTCAAGAGTTCATCCGGTTGATAATGGAAGATATGATTACACAAGATGAGAGTAGCTTTATCAGATGAAGAAAATGGATAGACGCAGTTTTGGTGGAATGAAAGACACCACAAAAGGTGTGAAAGCCTCTTGATATAGTTGGAGAATGATTTCAGCTAATCTCAAAGCAAATTGAAGACACCAAACTCTTGATGAAAGATAAATAAGAGATAAATTTTATTTCTTATCAAATTCATGTTTACAAGTACAAATTCGAAGAAATCCTTTTATATAGGAGAGGCTCTAGGTCATACATATGAAAAATGCGTAAAAAAGGGTTTACAATAAATATACTAGTTGTTAGGAGGATTTTCTAGCCTTTGGAGATCTCCGTAGGAGAAAGATGATTTTGAGGGATATAGATTGGTTTGTGCGATCTCCTAGCATTGGTAATAATAAGAAAATATCTTTATCTTCCACTCTTTCTTATATGTGTCACCCGAGACCCTCGATTTCTAATGGAGAAAACCAGTTTCAATCTCCCCTGAGTTAGGCCCAAAAACTCCTTTTGATCTAATGTCTCCCACGCTTTCAATATCTCTACTACTTTGTTCCGCAAGCTCATGGCTCATCCACGTGTTAGTAGACCGTGAAAAAGTTCTGTTTGTTTTTCTTAAGTTAGCTCCCCATCAGTGTGATCTAATTTGGTGCGACTTCATTTTTTATGTACTCATCATCCCCCCCCCCAGAAATGTTGTATCCTCGAAATGTTATATCTACATTAAAAGGGATAGATTAGCAACGGTTGTAGATACATTATACTTACCTCATGACGGTAGGGGTTATCGTTGATCCGCGTTGGTCATCTCCTCATGGTGGTAGCTTTGAACTCCTTTTATCAGGGAACATATCTCGTGTTAATTGTAGCCACACCCATTCTCCTTATTCGAATACCATTTTTATCCATCTTTTGTTGGCTTGTTTGACGTATTATTTTGTTCTTCGCCTTATGTTGTCTCAAAAGTTTTCAAGTACCCTATTGATTAGCTCAAAGGGTTGTGTTCGGCTGTAAGTGAACTCGACATATGGCAGATAATGAAGCAATTTCTTGGGTACCATCTAATTAATGATCTTAGCAATGTTGCTAATGTATGGTTGACCATCTTTGTTTAACCATCAGTCTGCCTATGGCACGTGGTGAAGAATACGAGCTTTTTCTCTAGCTTCCTCCAAAAGTTTCCACGAGAAATGACTTAGGAACATTTGTGTCATAGTTTCATATAATCGTCTTGGGTATGCGACAGATACATACGATCTCTTTGACAAAAAGGTCTGCAATACGTGTTATGTCATTGGTCGTCGAGCATGCAATGAAATGTACCATCTTGGAAAACCTGTCAACCACAACAAACATAAAATCTTTGTTTCAGATTTTTGAAAATCTGAGAATGATTTCACTGATAAGTTAGTCCATGGATGAGAAGGAATGGGTAGAAAAACATACAAATCATGGGGATCAATGCGAGACTCGGCTTGGTGACACGTGATACATCTTGCACAAAGCATTTCTACATCAAGCTTTAGGTGTGGCCAAAATAAATGATCATTTATGGTGGCCAAAACCTCATTGAGCTTCGTGGAATGCAAAGTCATCTATCACGAAAAAGGTAGTCATCATGTATATAGAAAAGTATGCTATATCATTTCTTACATATTTGGAATATCTCTCCAAGCTTCGGATCTTTCCTTGAGGTGTTCTAACCCCAAATTCCTATCCTCCATGGTACTGATGAAAGCGTGTCTCTGTGGTAATTCATCACCAACTACATTTTCCTTGTCTTTATTATATTTGATATTGTATGGAAAAGACTCAATGAATTCCATCAACTTGGAATGTGTCCTCTTTGGATTGGTATGTCCCTTGAGATGTTTGAGGGTCTCATGATCGGTGTGGATGACGAATTCATTTGCCAATAGATAGTGTTGCCATGTTTGCAAGGCTTTGATATGGCATAGTATTCCTTGTCATACATAGGATAATTAAGTGTGGATCCACTTAAATTTTCATTGAAATACACCATGAGTCATCGTTCTTGCACTAGAACCACTCAAATGTCGATCCCTGAGGCATCATACTCCATTTCGATGTCTTGATGAATTTTGGAAAAGCTAAGATTGGAACGGTGGTGAGCCTTCTCTTATGTGCCTCGAACGCCTTTGTTTGGATCTCTCCACATTCGAAGGCCTTGTCCTTTTTATAACTGTTTTGAGTGGTGCGACTATGCTGCTAAAGTCATTCATGAACCAACAATAAAACTTTTAAGCCCACGAAAGCTTCTAACATGTGCAATAGTGATTGGTGTGGGCCATTTTTATATGGCCTTGATTTTATCATCGTCTACACGTACTCCCTGTGAACTCATAACAAAGCCTAGGAAAAAAAATTTATCAATGTAAAAGGAGCATTTTTTGAGATTCAAACATTTACTATAAATAAGGATTTCATCAAAGTAAACAAAAATGAATTTACCAATGAGGGCTTTTAAAACATGGTTTATGAGCCTCATGAAGGTGTTAGGGGAATTAGAGAGTCCAAAAGTTATGACAAGCCATTTGTATAGTCTTTTTTTTGTTTTGAAGGTTGTCTTTCATTTGTGGTCTTCTTGCATGCAGACTTAGTGATATACACTCTTGAGATCAATTTTTGAGATGATTGTTGCCCATTCAACTCATCGAGCATTTCATCCAACCTTAAAATGGGATGTTGGTATTTCACTGTGATGTTGTTGATGGTCTGAAGGTCAACATACATCCTCCAAGTCCCGTCTTTATTTGGTACTAGTAGTAACAGACTCAGAATTTCTTGAATATAGTGTTTCTCCATTAGCTTAAACATTCCATTGTAGTTCATTATCTCCTTGGGGTTCATACAGTATACTGGTCGATTCAATAATCGTGATCCCAGGATAAGTTCGATTTGGTGTTCAATGCTTCTTATTTGTTGCAATCTGGTCGGTATCTCCTCGAGAAACAAATCGTGATACTTCTCTAAGATGATTGTGATCTATGGGGATACTCTATTGTACCTTGGCCTATCAAAATATCTTTATAGACCATTAGTAACACTGAGCTTTGATTACTCAAAATCTTACAAATTGCACTAGCTATAATATTTAGGTTTGTCTCAGTTCAATTTCACTAGTATATCATGTACTTGTGAAGGACTAATGGGTGCTAGTATTACATTTCTTGTATTGAGAACAGAAGGGTAGTAGTTATTACATCGTGGTCGACATTTCATGGTCGTCCTAGTAGAATATGTCCTACTTACATTAGCACGACGCCGCAATGTATCCTATCGTAGTATTGTCTATGTTGAAGGGAACAATTACTTCCTCAGTGACCTTAAGCTCCCATTGTAGCTTATATCGATGGGGATGCGCTTTTTTCTCCAAACCTAACCTTTTCACCATATATGCACTTCTAACATTAGTACAAGAACCATTGTCCATGATAAGTCTACATACATTATTCTTAACGAGACAACTGGTGTGGAAGATTGTGTTACGTTGGACCGTCTCTTGATGGTTTACCATTATGCTTGAAATGTGCCTTGTCATGAGTAATATTCCACTTTCTAGGTATTCAATCTTATCACTTTCATCTTCATTCAGGTCCTCCTTATTTAGATACTTGTATTCTAGTTTACATTCTAGTTTCTGTCACGAACGAATACGCTCATGAACAAGCGCTTGAGCAAAATTAAGGCAATGTCTATCCGCTTGACCATGTTAACTTTGGCCGAGCAAGATTAAGATTTATAAAAAATCTGCTGATTAGAGAAAATATGACATTCGACACTTTTGGCATTTCCAATTGTGATGTTTGTCCAATTCTTTACTCTTCGTTTTTATTTTTCATTTTTTCTAATAAATAGTTTGATGTTTATCTCAATGCATGATATTCGAAACACACACTCTCTCTCTCTTTATTTCTCTCTTTGATTGTGATTTTAGGTTCTTATATGACTGAGTGAAACATCGAAAGACCGCAATTTGAAACAATAGAATATGAGATGGAACACTAGAAAATACGCCTAGCACAAACATAATAACATATCACTATTCCCAATGATAATGATGTTATGTGTTTTTATCTTTCTTTTTCCCTATTAATTACGGTCGTTCTCGCGTATTAGTTCGATACCGGGGATGGTGTCGAGTTTATGTTTTAGGATACATAGATTGACATCATAGTCATTACTTAGGATCATTTAGGTTGCATCATAGGTTAGTTTAGATGCATTTTAGGAGAACAAAATTTTGTTTTAGAATCCAATAAACACATACACTAAGATTGTATCTAAGCTTAGCTAATCTTTCTTGTTCAATTAACTAAGTTTACCGAACTTAGTGCGACTAAGTATTTTAAATGAATTTTCAAAGACGATTGACTTAGAGGTTAATAGCTTAGGTTGATTTTAATGTTTTGTGGGGTAGATCGAAACTTAGTCCTCTTAGGGCCATCTTAGAATCTTAATTTCAAACTGATATATTTCCCTAAGATTCGTTCTCCATTATTTGAAGTATTAGGCTCTTTTCATCTTGCTCGAGTTACTGTGAAAAAATTTCACTCGAACAAGATCCAGCATCTCGTCTAGGGGTGACGAAAATTATCACGTAAGAGTGTTGGCCCTGTTTTTTATTCTCTTTACCCTTCTTTAAATGACCATTACTCCATACATGCAAAAAAATATACAAAAAGGCCAAAAAGTTTAAATTCTCACAATAACAATAACAATAACAATAATTTAATGACAATAACAATAGAAAAAATAATGATAAAAAAATAAAATGGAATTAAAAGACCAAGTCTCGGAAAGAATATCTCCAGTTGGATCGAATTACTCCATAGGAGAGCGATAAATAGATTTGAGAAATATGTTTGGTAGGATCTCTAGTTCGTTCTTTAAAGATATATAATGTTAGTGTAAATCCCACGATTTAGGATCTTTCTGTAAATTAGAAGACTCTAGAGAAAGCTAGTTTGATTTCACTCACGGTTAACGTACTCTAAATGAGCATGAATATTCTTCAAACTTTTGGATCTCGTTTTAGCTTATACTCCATTTCCATAACTATTAATTGATGATGTTTGCTCAAGGACGAGCAAAAGAAAATTTGGTGGTGGTTTGATCACACTTATTTTGCTATATGATTTGGTATATGTTTGTATATCATTTTGCATTATTTTGGTTCCTTTTTCACATTTTTAGGTCATTTGTGATCTTGTAGATCATAGGGACTAAGGAATACATTTTGGAGAAACATGGAAACTTCTTGTATGAAAACAAACATCATATACATATCCGACCTAAATGATCAGTACGAGCGCCATAAATGCTTGATGAAGCGTACTGAAGTCTATTTCTTAATCTTCCAAAAAAAATTTGCTCAGGCAGAACAATCAGTCACTTGGTCGCTACAAAATAGTTAGTCACCCGAGTAGAAGGACACTCGTCCGAGCGCTAATCAATCTAGAGGTCTCGTTTGTTCCAAAGGAAATGCTTGTCGTGAGCGATCCTCTACTCGATCGAGAAATCAACCCAATACAATCAAATTTGACTACTAATTTACACGAGAGTGCAGAACAGCCTACCACTTAGACCGAGCACAGGCCTACTCGACCGAACGATACATTGAATCCACTTAAAAATTCGTATTTTAAATTTTTTTAAAAGGAGGGAAGTTTCTCTATCAAAGGGAGACGTTTTTATGGACAAAGAGGACAAACACTACGAGAGAAAAAAAGCCTTAAAGCATATCAAAAGTTAAGAAACACTTTAGAATCGTGCATAAGAGTGAAGAAGCTATTCGGACTACATTGAAGAGCTAAACCACCAGTAAGAACGAGTTGAAGGCAAGGTCATGGCCGCAACAGATCGAGAGATCGACATAGCATTCCTAAACCCTCTCTTTACTTGTTCACTATTGTAATCTAGTTTTGAGATGTAGATCCAAAGGTTTGATCCTTATTGTAGATTAGAGTATTGTGTATGCCAGTCTAATGAATTTAATAATTGGAATAATTGTTTTTAACTTCATGGTTTAATGCATGTTTTATTCTTTTAGTTTGTGATGAATCCCATTAATTGATTGTCACATGGTTTAGTTCTGATGGAGACAAGGGATTAAGCTAGTCTAATGCATTAGATAGACATGAATAATCATATAAAAAGATAATTTAATCAGTCTAGGAGTGAGGATATCGATCGATGATGTGTTCAATATGTAGGTCATTTTGCATTGGTCTAGATATTGGATAGAAGTTTGCACTATGAGAGCACATAGGTCCATTAATAACTTTTGGTGTATAGATCATTAAGCATATACATCGGTAATCTGTACATTAGGATAGGATCTACACTTTGACAGTAGGTAGGTCTACAAGAGATGATTGAATTACCTGATAGGAATAAGAATGATATTTGTGAAATCTTTGGATAGTTTGCATACGTGAGAACAATAATCGTGTCTATAAGCATCATCCCAATTTTTATATAACCATAGCTTAGTTTAGTTTACATGTTCATGGTATACATTCACCCATCCTATACATGTTCATGACCCTATAATATCATAGATAATTAGTTTAAATCCCATTTAGTCCTTATGTTTGATCTTGGTACTATATGGTTTAGTCTAGATATAAATTATAAAATTTGATTAGACTAGATGACACATAGATGACACATAAATGGTCCTATGGACCATGTGTGTTGTGTCCTTCTTCGCCTTATTGTTTAATTTATCTTAATTGGTTGTTCAATTTGGAATGAAAAATATCTTTCAAATCATAGTAGATTTTTTTTCTACCTTTCTAGCAATGTTTTCGTGTAAAACAATTCTTGAAATTAACATATTATAATTTCTTCATCTTCATCAATTTCTAGACTATTACGAAGATATTCAAATTCTTCGAAATATTCTTCAACTGTTTGACTTCTTTGGGTTAATTTTTTGTATCTTCGATGTAAATCCCTAAGGAATTAAGGTGATACATACCTCTTTCGCATGGGGGCATTCATTTTCCTCCACAAAATGATTTGTTTAAGACGCGTATGATGTCGAGTGCTCACCTCTCAGTCCCACCAAAGTGCGAGTGTTGTCCGTTAGTTATGTCACTATATATTGTACCTTTTTGCCCTCTGGGGATGTATAACAATCAAATATATTTTCCATCTGCCTTTTTGAATCGAGATAGGCTTCCAAATTAACATGTCTAGTAAAACTAGGTTGTTTAACTTTAAGATGATACCATCATTTTTGTTTCATTGTCTACAAGGTGGTTCTTTGTCCGACTCATCCTACTCGCGGATGATGGTCTTTGTCGTGGTTGTCACGACAACTCATCATTGTCTTTCTCGAGAATGGATTGAGGTTGTGCTCGATGTTCTTGTTTTCAAGGATGAGGATTTGGTTGGTATGCGCAGACCTCCATGTCGTTTTCACGAATTCCTAATGCTTCATGTTTAAGTTGCCTTTGTTTCTCTTCAAGATGATTCACTCGTGAATCCAATCATTGGAGCATTTGTATAATCATGTCAAATTGATTATTGCGTTGATAGTTTTCTCTTTGCTCCGCCATATTCTTTGGTTCTATACTTTTTTAAAACAAATATAAAAATAAACAAACAATTAGTACAAAACTGAATTTAAAGGATAGAAACGTAGATTTGATCCTTGAATCGGGCACTAATACCAAAATGATACATGCCAGAGACTTGGAACTTCAAACGAGTTTAAGGAACCCATTATACTCGATCTCCTTAGTATGATTCTTCAGATTTTGGAGGATCTCTTGATTGCCTAGGGGAAGTCTTCAAGAGTTTTTACGGTTGATGGTGGAGAATATAATCACACGAGGCGAAAATAGCTCCATGAGATGAAGAATATGGATAAAAGGAGTTTTAGTGGAATGAAAGACACCGAAGAGGTGTGAAAATCCTTTTGATACAATCGAAAAATGATTTCAATTAATCCCAAAACAAGGTGAAGACACCAAACCCTTGATGAACAATCAAGAAGAGATAAATTTTATTTCTTATCAAATTCAAGTATGTAATTACAAATTGGTTCGAGTACTTTATATAAGAGAACTTCCATATCATACATAAAGACAATGCGTAAATAAAGATTTACTAATTGGTCTACTAGCCGTTAGGAAGATTTTCTAGCCGTTGGAGATCTTTGTAGGAGGAAAGTAGAGGATTATAAGGATATAGATTGGCTTGGACGATTTTCTAGCCATTTGAAAATGACTAAAAAAAGTCTTTATCTTTCGACCTTCCTTATGTGTGTCACCCGAGCCCCTCAATTTAGGTGGGTTGGTAAAGACATGATTCAATAGAGAAAATCAATTTCAATCTCCCTTGAGTTGGACCCAAATCCTCCTTTTTATCTAGTGTGTCACATGCCTTCTTCACTATCTCTACTCAATGGTTCATCTGCTTTTGAGTAGGTCATGAGAAAGTTTTATTTGTTCGGTTTCTTAACTTAATTACTCGACGTTGGACTCTCCTTTGATATGACTTTGTTGTCGATTTCCTCGTCACTCAATGTTTTAGTCAGTCTCTTTGCTTTTTTAGGTAACATTATTTCGCTAGGTTATTATGTTATTGATTCTAATTCATCCTTTATAAGAATTATTTCATAAATTATATATTTTACTCTATTATTACTCGTTGATGTTTAGAACGAAATCCCAAATACAGATTGGGCTAACTCTACCCCATCTTCACAACAATCGATAGTTTTAATATTCGATTTGATGTCAATGTCATTACATTGTGTTTTCATTTACTTTACTTTGATAACAATATGAATTTATAGTTTTTTTATAAATTTATCTTTTGCTTGTGTTTAGTTAAAAGTTGAATTTATAAGTTTTAGATAATTATCTTTTTACTTTGTTTAATTAACAAGTTGTAATGATATATTATTGATTTTAATGTGAAAATTACATAATACGCAAATATTATATGAAATAACTGAATTAATTAAAAATCAAATTTTATTTTGGTTATAACTTTTTATGACTATAACTGAACCAAACCGAAAATTGTTTAATGATTACAATTTATTGAAACTCGAATGTCCCATACACGATATAAACGAAATTCAAACCGAAACCCAAATTATCCATCCCTATGATACTCTTGTTTTTCTGCATCAGTACCATCTTAGGATGACAATTTTCTTGTTGGAGGACGAGTGAGTCGATACTTGGTTGCCGATGTTTTCCAACTGGCGTTTGCATGAGGAATAACTGCATAAGACGCTACCGGAACAGGTCCCATGGAACTATGGTCTCGTGATAAAATAATTATTAAAAATTAGTAATATATTAAAAGTTTAATAATCTCTCTTTTCTTATGCATTCCCAATCTTCAGCCCTCTATATCAACAAGTTATAGTCGTCTTTTTAATTTTTTTTTATTCATTCATTAATTAACATTCATAAATTATTTTAAAATAATTATATATTGAAGTTTAAAATAATGATAATATTATTTTAAAGAAACCCAAAATATTTAAGCTTAAATTTAGAAGATATTTTAGTAATTATATAGGCAAATAAATAAAAATTTAGTAAATAATTAAAAGCTAAAAAAATATTTATAAATTTATTTCATATAAAATTCAGTAAACTACTACCACTACCAAAAAAATTAATTAGAATTCATCTTATTTTTAATTTTTTAAAATATTTATTTAGTTATATTTATTCTTTTTTTCTAAAACTCACACATCGCTAAGCATTCGATGAAAAAAATTAATATTCATCTTATTATATATCTTCTCTAATTAATGTCTATTTTTCATAGAATTTAGATTCAATCACGTATCTCTATATTTGTTTCCATTTCTACAAAGAAAAGAAAGGAATATTTAATGAAATTCATTTTATTTTTTTATTTTTAAAAAAATATGTATTTAATAAAATAATCCTACTCGTACAAAGAATCTATAAAAATAAAAAATAAATATATAAATAAGTGAACAAGAAGTACTTACGAGATTCAATCTAGGTTTGTTTGTTTCCTTGCACAAGAAGTAACTACGCAAAAGGGTAAATTTTAAAAATTAGAACTAGTTATTTTGCACAATAAAGAACTCTTTCATATGTCCCATCCAAAACATTTCAAGACTTGTCTTCTTAGGACCGCTCAACTTGTCTGATCTTTTTGCATGACATCACTGCTTGACGGCTGAGCATCTTGAATACTATGCAAGTTCAAAATCATGCGAAAAGTTTAGAAGAAAGGTTGAATCCATCTAATGAAAACAAAAATAACAGAGCGAATAGTTTGATTTTCTAGCAAATTAAAATCTCAGTTTATCTATTTATGGTGTTTACGAGAAGTAGAGGATTTTTCAAGTCATGGAATCTTTGGATCTTTTACTGAAACATAACTTAAGAACTCGGAGAAGAGAGCATGCTATTCATGTAGACACGGAGCATAGATTAAGGGATTTGTATATTAGGAAGAGACTTATTGTTTCTGGACCTTTTGGAATTGCCTAACTGTAGGGTATATGTTCTGGAAGGCTGTGTATACATCATCTCTCACCTTTGGAACGAAAAAATTGATGTATCGACTAAAACCATTATGTCTAATTTGAAAACTAACGGTTTTGATTGGTAAAATATGTAAAACCAGACTTGCCTTAGCTCCTGTTATGACCATCTTTCCAGAGGCGAATATGAGAAGCACAACCTTTGGCTGATTCATCCGATAAATAAGGCCCGGAAAGATTTCTGGCTCATACTGCAATTTGGAATTTAAAAGAAAAAAGTTAGTTCTTTGAAAATGCACCAAACCCAACAAGATACAAAGGATGTAAAGATTAGAGAAATGAGAAACACTCACACTTGAAAATTATTATAAGAGACTGAAAAACTTTCAAGCTTGATAGGAAACTTAACGTCACACAATCCCATGATATTCTCGATCTTAAAGTTCTACAGTAACAAAAACGAATCAAGAAAGCCAAAGACAAACATTCACAATGTCAAAAGGCTTATCACACTTATATATTGTCACATACGTGAATGTGAATTTGATAATCATGTAGACATGTTGGGCTTTCATCTCTCTCTCTCTCACTCTTAACTCAAACATATTTAATGCATTTATGCAATTAGATACACATGCATTGCCCACATAGACATCTACACACATACCTTTTGAACAACGTATCCAATCTTCTGAATGATTCGAGCATACTGAAAACCAGAATGCAATTCACATGTTATTTTATTATGCGCCACTGGTAAATCTCTGGAAGAGGAACTCATTCGTCAACAATAAATTTACGTACCCTCCTAACAGCACGTTTTGATTGTTCCTCGTTCTTTGCTCCTGTGCAAACCTAAAGCAACAGAAGAAAAAAGAACTCATTGTTCATACAACATGGTATCAGATATAAACTAGTATACACATAAGAGCCTATACATCTCACTGTCTTCCCAGAGCTAAAAATCGAAGCTATCGTTTTTGGTTCCCTCGTTCGCATAAACACAGCAGCAAAACGCTGCACCAGTGTTAGAGTTGTTTAATTTATGCGAACAACTCTTATGCAGTCATCCACGTTTCTTGTGCAACAAAAAAATATAAAAATAAAATGAAAATATAAAAACGGATAATACTCCAATCCTAAGACTATAGACAAAATTATAAAAAGAAAAAGTGAAATATGAATTGATGGAGAGATAAGAGAAGAAATGTTTATTTTGGTTTTCTCGGATGACTCCTTCATTGCATACACACACCCATATATATAGTGAATAAAAAAGAAAAAACGCCAAAAATACAAACACATAAACAAATCAAACACAAATTCAAACTTTCAACAAATATTGACCAATTATGGAGAAATCGGTGCCGACATTGTTGAAGTAAAAATTGGTAACTCAAATACTCGCTCTTGCCATTTTGGTCCTCAAACCAATTTGATCTCGAAATATCTCAAACCTCTAAGTTCCGAGTGCCTTAGTGAATCCATCTGCGAGTTGGTCTTCACTTTTGCAGTACTTTAAAATTATATCGCCACTGTTCACCGAATGTCTAACAAAGTGATATTTGATTTGTATGTGTTTGGTCCTCCGATGTTGCACAGGATTTTTGCCAATCGCAATCGCTGATTGATTGTCACGGAAAATTGGCACACCTTCTTCAGTTTCAAACTGGAAATCTTCTTTCAATCTACAAAGCCATATCGCTTGATTTGTTGCATCACATAATGCCATATATTCAGCTTCCGCAGTTGATTGAGAAATAGTGTCTTGTTTCCTAGTTTGTCGAGAGAAAATTGTTGATCCAACTGTAGCAGTAACATGTTTTCGATTTGAATTCCTCTTTTCATCCTCCCCAATCGCTATCAGCATATCCGATCAAAGTTGGCTCTTTAACTTGAGAGTATTGCAGGCCGAGATTGTTTGTTCCCTTTACATACCTGAGAACTCTTTTAGCTTCCTAAAGATGTTATGGTTGTGGTTGTTTTAGATACCTAGACAAATATGATGCAGCAAACATGAGATCAGGTCTTGAGGCTGTCAGGTACGTAGTCCTCCGACAAGGCTTCGGTAGAGTTTTGGATCAGACAACTCTTCATCTTCTTCTCCCTCGTGATTCTTTTTATGTGGAGTTAATGGTGTTTCCATATTTTTGCATTCCTGTATATTAAACTTCTTCACCAGCTTTTGAGCATAATATTCTTGAGATAAGAATATTCCTTCAGAGTCTTGCATAATCTGCATCCCAAGAAAGAAATTCGGTCATCCAAGATCAGACATCTCGAATTCGTATTTCATCCCCTTCTTGAACTTGTTGATTAAATCTTCATTGCTTCCAGTAACTATGAGGTCATCCACATAGATACAAACCACCAGCAAGTTATTCCCTGAGTCTTTCAGATATAAGGGATGATCATTTTCACTCTTTTTGAAATTTTCGCGATGAAAATAGTCATCTATCCTACTATACCATGCTCTCAGTGCTTGTTTCAAACCATAAAGAGCCTTATGAAGTCGAAAGACATGATCTTCCTTCTCTTTTATCACAAAACAAGGAGGTTGTTCAACGTAGATCTCTTCTTCAAGATTTCCATTAAGGAACGCAGATTTCACATCTAGTTGATATAATTTCCATCGTTTTTTAGCAACAACAACAAGTAATAACCTGATTGTTTCATGTTGAGACAGGGGAAAATGTCTCAGAATAATCCACACCATATTGTTGTGTAAATCCTTTAGCCACTAAACGTGCTTTGTGCTTCACAACTTGTCCTTTTGCATTTGTTTTCAGGCGATATATCCATTTCACTTGGACAACATTCTTGTCTTTTGTCCTTTCGGTCAACTTCCACGTCTTGTTTTTCTCGATCATGTTTATCTCTTCTTCCATCGCCTTTTGCCATTCCTTACTAACGATTACATCTTTAAAAGATGTAGGTTCTTCCATTCCTATATGACATGATTCGACATCTTCTAGCTCAACATGTGGTGCTATCCGATGCTTCTTGATTCAAATTAAAAGGAATCGGATCTGGATGCCTTTCTCCCCCTCTTTCTCTTGCATCTCCGAGATTTTGAGATTCTGGTACGGTATTTCCCGATATGTATTGTGGTGAGTAGTAGACAGATTTGGTTTGACCTAACCTCTTCCTTTTTACTCCTATCCCATTGTCTTGCTTCATCAAAGATAGTATCTCATGAAACCTCAAATTTGTCTTCACCTGGTAGGTAGACTCGATAACCTTTCGATTGTGAACTATAACCAATGAATATAGCTCTCTTTGACTTTTCATCCCATTTCTTTCGTTTTTCATCTGGAATATGGATGTAACATATGCATCTAAATACTTTCAGATGATTGACAAAGGGTTTGGTTCAATTCCAGACTTCCAATGGTGTTTTGTTCTCCAACTTTTTGATTGGTAAACGATTTTGCAAATATGCAGCGGTATGCACAGCTTCTGCCCAAAACTTCAAAGGTATATTTTTAGACTTGATCATAGATCTTACCATCTCCAAAAGAGTTATGTTTCTTCGCTCAGCGACCCCGTTTTGTTGTAGCGTGTAGACAACTGTTAATTGCCTCTCAATTCCATTATCTTACAGGAATTTTGAAAATTCTGTGGACATATACTCCATTCCTCTGTCTGTCCTCAGTTTCTTGATTTTTCATCCACTTTGATTTTCAACAAGATTTTTGAACTTCTTGAATGATTGCAATGCTTCTGATTTGGCTTTGATGAAGTAAACCCAAATCATACGAGTTGCATCATCAATGAAGGTCAAGAAATATTGACTTCCATCTAATGACAAATTTTGCATAGGACCACAAATATCACTATGGATTAGCTCCAGTTTCTCCATAGCTCTAGTTTCTGAATGCTTTGGGAAAGTATCTCTGTTATGCTTCCCAAAGACATATCCTTCACAGATCTCCTTATCCACTTGCAATTTTGGGAGACCAATAACCATATCTTTCTTTTGCAATATCTTCAGATTTGTGTAACTTGCATGTCCATACCTTTGATGCCATAAATCAGCTACTCCTTCATTTTTGGCTAACAAGGCTTCTTCACTGGTTGTGCACCATTTGATAGGAAAACTCTTCTTGACCATGGGAATAACTGAAATCATCTTGCCACCTGGGTCATAAATGATGCAACAGTTTTCTTTGAAAGTGACTCGAAATCCATTTGCGATCATTTGAGGAATGCTCAGTAGATTTTTGCTGATTTCCGGGATAAGGAAGACATCCCGAATAACTTGTCTTCCTTCTTAATTGTGACAGAGATATCTCCTTTACCTCTTGTCATCAACACTGCTCCATTTCCAACCCGAATTGGAACTTGGAAGTTGGTGTCGATTCTTGTAAACAATTTCTCATTTGGTGTCATGTGGTTGGTACAACCATTGTCGATAAGCCACACATCATCTCCGAGAGTTGACTTATCTTCAGCTTATGCGGTGAATAAAAGATTTTCTTCATCTTCATTTTCGTAACTGAACTGAGCTTGTTCAGTCTTATTGCTTCTACAGTCTTTTACAATATGACCAAATTTATGGCAGTTGTAACACTCCACTCTGCTTCTATTTCCTCTGTTGGCTTCTCCTTTGCTTTTTCTATTTTTGATGTAACACGCGGCTTCGTCATGATTGTCTTTTTTGCAATATCTGCACCATCTTTTCTTTTTTTCCTTTCTGATTGAATTTTTTGGTAGTTCCTCTACTACTTTCTCCTTTTCCGCCGAAATTTGAACTTTTGAAACGAGCATGGAAAGCGCTTTTTGCATTTTCATCATCATCTGGTAAGAACTTTGACTCATGTGCGATCAAAGATCCTACTAGATTCGATACGCTTAAACTCCTATCTTTGGTTTCTTCCATTACTGCAGCTAGGCTTGCGTAAGTTTTAGGTAACGAAGTTAATACTTTTCTTATAACTGCGTAATCCTTCTCCAAGTTGTTCCATCTGGTTGGCTATGTCCAGAACTCTATCTCTGTACGATCTTATACTTTCTCCCTCTATCATCTTTAGACCTTCAAATTCTCTATGTAAAGCTTGCAGTTTCACGAGCTTGGCTTGTTCATTGCCTTGATAGGATCCTTGCAATATCTCCCACGCATCCTTAGCGGTGGTTGTTGTCATTATCTTTCTAAACACTAGGTCCATGACAGTATTCTGCAACAGTTGAAGTGTCGACTGGTCCTTCGCCTTGAGTGCTTTTCACTCTGTGAGTTGTGTAGTTTGAGCAGTTGCTGGAGTTTCAATCATCGATGGTTGTGATGGAACGCTACTTTATACAACATCCCATAATTCCCTAAGCATTAGGGTAGTCATCATTCTTGTCGCCTAGAGCTCATAGTTTTGTCCATCAAAGATGGCAATGGGTTGAGTGGTTTGCAAGTTTGCAGCCATGATTCCGATACTTCTTGATATTGTTGTGATGTATCTTGTGCGGTCTTGTGCTAGTCTTGAGCTTGTCTTATGCTAATCTTGTGCAAAACAGATCCCGTGATTAAAAAACTCTGATACCATGTTAGAGTTGTTTAATTTATGCGAACAACTCTTGTGCATTCATCCACATTTCTTGTGCAACAAAAAATACAAAATAAAATGAAAAATAAAAACGTATAATACTTCAATCCTACGACTAAAGACAAAATTATAAAAAAAGTGAAAGAATGAATTGATGGAAAGAGAAGAGAAAAAATGTTTATTTTGGTTTTCTCGGATGAATCCTTCATTGTAAACACACGCATATATATAGTGAATAAGAAAGAAAAAAAAAAGCCAAAATACAAACACGTAAACAATTCAAACACAAATTCAAATTGTCAGCAAATATTAACCAATTTATGGAGAAATCGGTGTTGACATTGTTGAGGTAAAAAATGGCAACTTAAACGACGAGAAATTATCATGTAAGATAAAAGCTTTCCACGTGTAGAAAATGATGATGGTATTTCTTCCTAATATCAAGCTGGCTCACTAAACAACTCTAATGATTAAGAGATCAATCGATATAGAACTGAAATAAATAGAAAGTGAAGACTTCAAATACCTGGGGATTGTATTCTGCATTATGAGCATGTTGAGATATTTTCTTCAAGTCCACTTTGCAGTCCAAGTAAAATGTTGACACAACGTTTATGGGGAATAAAGATAAAAAGCATCATGACAATTCAACATTTCACACAACATGAAGTTTAAGTTAAAAGAATGTAAAGCCTATATTTAAACTTGTAACGAAACATAAAAGTCAATTTTTCTGTTGAAAAACAACCGATTGCTTTCGGCATAATAGTTAATGACATCAACTTTTTTAACCCTATAGAAAAGCAACAAACTATAGTGTGATTCAACCCACTTGTATACTGCTTAGATCCAATGCTAACGTCCAAAAAGAATCTTGGAATAAAAATTAGTAGCATTCTACATTTTTGTTTGATTTTGATGATCAAAGTTTCAGTTCAGTCATCAAAATTAAGGTCTCTATCTTGAATCGTTTCTGACATCATATATTCACGAGGATATTTTCAACATAACTTAAAAGTTTGAAAGATGATCTACTACACTGAGTAAAATAGAATCGGGTTTTTGTTCATCCACCTGACAAATATTTACATACACAATTTACCATTGGTTCCACGACAGAATACCAAAAAGAACTAAACTAACCAAATACTGTAAAGCCAAATCAGTTAAATAAATATTTGGTGCCCGAGAACCCATAAACTTTCTAAAAGCATACCCAAATCTCATACCTTTTCTTACAAGAAATTGTTATCACACGTTCGAGAAAAAAGAAACTTATGAATGTAAAAATTTATTGAAGGATGCTTGGAAAGATCAGCTTCGTTCATTGCTCTAATCTCTTGCGAAAGGAGCAGACTAACCTTTTTTCCGAAAAAAAATCAGATTTTCCTCGGAAGAGAAATAGTAGATCCCACAGAGCTTTTAATCAAAACGCGAAAAATCCCCCAACATCTTATGATTCCCCAACAAAAAAGAAAAAAAAACTAACAAAAAAGATTTCACGCGATTCTTTTTCATAATATTTCACAAAATTTAATTATAAATAAGCTATTTTCTATTTTTATTACCATATTGTTCTTCCCAAAATATAAAATAAAACACTGACAACAAAATTAATTTCTAGTATTTTCTCTAAGAAATAGAAAAACAATTCAAATCACGAAGTACTCAAATCAAGAAAATACAACAATTTCAGACAACAAACCCACCATTTGCTCTAATGACTTGACCATTAATCCATTCACCAGAATCACCAGCCAAGAACCCAACAATCTCTGCAACATCCCTTGGCTCACCAATTCTTCCCAGAGGACAAGCCTCGGCGAGTCTCTTCACCGTCTCATCACTTTTTCCGGCGAAGAACATCTCCGTCGCCACCGGACCCGGCGCCACGCAGTTCGCCGTTATACAGCTTCCCTTCAACTCCTTCGCCAATACCTTCACCATCGCTTCCACTGCAGCCTTCGACGCAGCGTAAGCACCGTAACCCGGCGAAAGAGCACCCACCTGAGACGTCGACATCATGATGATTCTCCCTCCTCCGTCTCTCACAACCCTGTTCGCCGCTTCCTTGCAGCACAAGAAAGCTCCTCTCGTGTTGATCGTGAACGTCTTCTCGAAATCTTCCAATGAGGTCTTGAATAAGACCGGGTACTTTGGGTCCAGGACACCTGCACAGTTCACCAAGATATGAACCTTAGACCCGAATTCCTGTTCGGTTTGATCGAACAGGTGGGTAATTTGATCTGGGTCTGAAACATCTGCTCTGATGGCTATAGCCGTTGATTCGGACGACGGGGATGAAGCGTTTAGCGCGGAGGCCAAGAGGTCAGCTTCTGATGAGATCGAAACGTAATTGAGTGCGACTCTCGCCCCCAGGGAATGGAGATGGACGGCGATGGCACGTCCGATGCCTCGGGAGGAACCGGTGACAATCGCTACTCGCCCGGCGAGAGGGAGAGACGATGAGTGTGTTGGCTTCTTCTCCATTTTAGCTTCCTCTCTCACCATCTATGTGAAGAGTATTATATATAGGCATATAAAAAGACAGTGCGGTTCATTGCCTGCCTCGGTACATCGAGGGTCAGTATCGTCTTTTGGTTTCAGATACGGCTCTAATGTCAGTTCTAAGCTTCTCGGTAACTTCATTTCGGCATCTGAGATAAGCTTTGTGTTCTTTTGTCCTTTTCTAATGTTCTAAACAGATAAGAAGGATAATAGTTAGATCTCTTTAATAATTCATAGTACATATAACATTTCAAACCGACCAAATTTATAGAAAACCGAACATGTTAAAAAAAACCAAAGTAAATTTCAGAAATCCTAACGGAGATTGAATATTGATGCCGATATACGGTCATTACTCTTCAGCAGACCTAATATAATTATTATGAAGAACATACGTAATCACTGACGTGAGACTGGTGTTTATTAATACATTTTTTTTCCTTTCTTGTGACCCCTTCGCTACGTAAGCAACTACGTTAGCAATACAACATTTACCAAAGCCTCTTATTCAAATCTCTCTAGCTTCAAATCCTATTTTCATATATTATTTATATCATGTAATCAAATAGGCTAATATTTTTTAAAATGTAAATATTATAAATCTTATTTTCATTACTGGATCAAATAATATAAGTTTTTAAAAAGTGTATTCGGAGAGAGATTATAAAGGAGAAAAATCTACTCAGATGCAAACAATAAAAAAGAAAAACAAATATTAAAATTCTATACATAGAAAAAGAAGATAGAAAAACAATTATAAATCAAATGAGTGAAACCAAATATTAAAGTAGAACTAATTTTCGAAATAACGGGAATTCAAAAGATGGATTACTATGAACTTTGATCGAATTGTTCTTCAAATTTCGGGGACCAAGATATGCGGTGGTCAATATCAAACTAAAAATAGTGATTTTGTTCTATCCAAATATAGTAGAGAAAGTATTGAACCAAAAGGCATATGATGTGAGGTCTAGACCAATAGAATTCATAATGCCTAAAGCCTAAAGAAGAGCTCTTCCGTGGAGGTCATTACTAGAAATTTTAAATTTAAGGACATAATTTTCAGACGGATTTTGATCCGTCCCTAAATTTCGAACGGAAATTTCGGTCCATCCCTAAATTCCGGACGAATTTTAATATATCTGTAATTTGCAAACGAAATTCTTTTCGTCTTTATTTTCGGACGGATTAAGGACTATCATCAATCCGTCTCTAATTTCCAGACGGATTAGTGGCGTATTTTATAAATTTTTATTTTTATTTTTTTATTCGTTTTTGTTATTTATTTATTTAAAAAATAATCTAGACAGATTAAAATATCCGTTCGAAAATTAGGACGGATTTTCGTAGCCATCTTGATTTTTTTATGGAAAAAATATTTTTTTTATGGAAAAAATATTTTTTGGGCAAATAATATTTTTTAATAAAAAATTTTTAAATATATTTTCTATACGAAAAATTACCGGACGGACGTCCGGAATTTTTTTGAAAAGAAAATAAAAATAAAAATATTTAATTCCTAATTCCAAACGGATTATCCAATTCATTCAGAATTATGGACAGATTTTTTTAATCCGTCCGGAATTAGGGATGAAATTAGGTTTAAGGAAAGTTATATCTAAGATTATAAAGACCATTGGAAAGACATAAGAAAAATAAAGAAGAGAAAGAAGAAGAGAAGGAAGAAAGATACATGGAAATAAAGAAGAAGGAATGGGAGGCGACGACGACGGAGGTGAAGGAGGCGACAATGGAGGAGGAGGCAATGATGGCGACGACGGAGGAGGAGATAGCGATAGCGGCGGAGGAGAAGGAGGTGACGACAACAACAAAACATTTAAAATTTTTTATATTGTTTTATTTTTTAGAAAACAAAACGGAGAGACAAAATATACGTCGAGATTTTTTTTACAAATTTCACAATAATTTTCTGGACGGAATTATTTGTCTAGAATTTTTTTTTAAAATCTTGACGAAAAAAATCTGTCCAATTTTTTTTTCCAAAAATGTAGCGATGTTCATTTATGAACCGATAAAATCCATCCGGAAAACATTTGGAAACCGTTTTCAAGACGAATTAGGGATAATTTTGCTATACGAAAATCCAATTTTTCTTGTAATGGATCACTGAAACAGGAGGATGGTTAGTATCTGATGGGAAGATATGATCATGATATCCCACTACACGAAATTTACGTATTAGAGACTGACAAATCTATCCCTAATCCGTGTGTAGGGACGGATTAAGGCGACCATAATCCGTCCGTAAACGCACGTCGTAAAAATAAAACCATCTGCAATATGTTCGTATTTGCAGACAGATTAAAGAGTCTACAAATCGTCTATAATTACGGACTACATAGCCATCCGCAAATCGACAAGAAACGCGACTCGGCCACGGACGGGGAAAGGACTTAAAATTTGGGGACGGGTCGCGACCCGTTGTGGTCTTTTCAGTTGATACAATCTTTTTATCCTGTCTGTAATGGTAAATACTACATACGAAGAAACGGAACCGATTTTTCATTCCTTGTCAAATAAAACCGATCTTTTCCACAAAATCGACAGTTGCTCAAATCCGAAATTTCTTTCTAAAAAAATCATACAGTTGTAATGACAAACATCAATCTTTTGATATGGAAATAAACCCAATGACCTCATCATTTTTTTTGCTTCATAATATGACTCAACTGCATTTTATCTTCAGACAAATAATCTCTTACTAATTACAATATATAGAATCCATGCAATTCTCATAAAGATTATTTTCAATCTTCAAATTCATCAAACATGCAGATAGAGACAACCGTGAAGACCACTTCTACAACCATCATAAAATGGATGCCTAGTACTTTCTAACATTTCAAAAAAACTTTTCGCTTCTTCATTCGGATCTTCTTCAATATTTTCATCTTCGTTTTTTTCAACGAATACATTTTGCACCATTTCTACATAAGGGTTCATTTCTACATCTTGATAAGTCTCAAACACTTCATGATGTACAATACTCCTACTAAAATTTTCCACAACATTACTAGGTCATGGTGCAAAATTATCTCCGTGAGATAATCAAATGAAATAATTTGGAGTAAACCCTCTTAAATAAAGATGATTCCAAACGGTTCTCTCATTAACGGATTTTTCATTTTTGAATTTGATGCATGGACAAACCAATTTCCCGATTTCTCTATAAACTTGTTGATTTGTCGCCATTGTCATAAACTGTGTAACGCCTTCTATAAGCTCCTTCGATACACCTTGAGTTTCCGGATCAATTCTTCTATACATCTACTGTCTAGAAACGAAAATATTTGATCTCGACGATGATGTCATTATAATCAGAAACGATAACAAGATATGTAGAGAAATATATGAGAATTGTGTGTGAGAAACAGATGGAAGGAGGAGAGGTTAAATAGATAATTTCTAGACTGATTAAGGATGAATTACGGAATGAGACAAATATTTCCCGACGAACCGTCCCGAATACGTCCCTAAATCAGTTATAATTTGCGTATGGAATTTGTTGTCGTCTGCAATTTGCGGAGTGATGGTAATGTCATCCGCAAATTTGCGGACAAAAGCTGTTGCCATCCGCAATTTGCGGACGAAATCTATTTTCACGGACGACTTAGAGACTACTTTCCGGTCTACAAATTTGTAGACGGATTAAGAACGGATTTATTTTTCCGTCCGTAATTCATCCCTAAATTTAGAAACGATACTGTCAATCCGTAAATTCCGTCGGGAAATAAGCATTTTCTTGTAGTGTACTTGTTGTAACTGCAATCCACGAAGATGTGATATGTTGTTTCTTGTATCAAAAAACAAAACAAACAACTACTAGATGAAGATAGGTGTCAAACTCTAATTCTATCACGAGTTTAAAGTCGTTTTCATGGTCACTTTGTTTATTATAATTTAAGTATTTAATTATATATTGTTCCATTTATTAGTATATTGAGAGCATTATAAATATGAAATAAAATAACCCTTGGTTAGGCGAAGTGGTCTTGGCGGTGATGAAAATCAGAAGTCCCGAAAAATGTTACCCTTAAGATCAATTATAAGGAGGATCTAATCAATTTTTATAATATAATAACATTTATGGATATTTTAGGTTCTCTTGTGAAAGCGGTGGCACACAAATGTCCTCGAGCACTTTAGGCATCCGACTTCTCAAAGATTGTAATATAGTAGCTTTGTTGATATATAATTTTGTTGATGTCTTGTATAAGATCTCGATGGCACGTGAATGTGGGATCCACACCTTGAAGTACATGGAATATATAGCAATGAAAATAT
Source organism: Gynandropsis gynandra (assembly GCA_036759665.1). Taxonomy (NCBI): domain Eukaryota; kingdom Viridiplantae; phylum Streptophyta; class Magnoliopsida; order Brassicales; family Cleomaceae; genus Gynandropsis; species Gynandropsis gynandra. The sequence goes on along the minus strand of CM071864.1, from coordinate 37,586,411 downwards.
GAGGATAGTGGACATCAAGAATGTAACACTTTCATCCCGAAACTTCCAAGAGGTGGGTACACGTATCGTCGCTCAAACGCATTTATAAAACAAAATATATGATTTATTCCAAAATAAGAATGGTCCAGACCAAATAGCAAAACAAATACGTAAATATCATAGTCACGATAAATAAATAAAATAAATACGAAATGCAAAATAAAACTCATCGAGACCTCGTGCATGCTTCTTCCATCAGTATGCTGTGAGCTTTCATGTTGCTGTTCAACCTCGTTGCTCTTTTTCCTTGCCATACCCTGGTCATCAACGACAACCCACAAATAGGGTGAGTACGAAATACGCACTCAGTGAGATCAATACGTGTACGTACTCTGTGCCACGTATTCTCCCGCTTGAACTGAATATCATAAAATAATGATATATCTAAGGTCTAAAATAAAGATATACAGACAACTATATCCAACTCGACTGAGTATCCAAAGTCAAAGACTAGTACCACATTGGATCATAATACACGGAGTCCACACGATTCTAGCTCGGGCATACGCTCGCAAAGTCCAAAGGACCCCAGCACAGCAAGGTTTCAACGTACCCGAGCCATCAGTACAATACAGCGCTTCATCACTCGAAAGGTTACCACAACCCCAACACGGTACGTCGCTGGCAGATCCAATGATCTGACTAACTCGAAGGTTCGTCATTCGAAAGGTTACCACAACCCTAACACGGTACGACGCCGGCAGATCCACTGACCTGACTAACTCGACGCTCCGTCGCTCGCAAGGTTACACAACCCCAGCACTGTATGACGCTGACCCAGATCCAAGTGTCACAATAATAACGTCATCGACCCGATACTCCTCACGTGACAACTCTCACCGACGCGCTCGCACACACGCCTTCTTCCAAAGGTTCAAGTGTGAAATCACTCAATCGAGCATACTAACAAAATATTCACTAGGCTTAAACACCGAACCCAACTATCGGCGTTCTCCGACCCCAACACTTGGTCGCACATCAATTCTCTAGATCATCTCAGTCACTTATACAACTCATATACTTATCATCAATTCTCATGCGATAAATCTAGAGTTTAAACCAATTCACTTGTAGCGTCTCATTTTTCCCATTATGATCCTATAAATCCTATTGTGATCATGCCTCGTTTTAAAAGTATAATAGCTTACATAAATAAATCACAAATCCGAAATTACGATGGAGAAAATCATCACCTTAGCTTCCTGACGATTTGACGATTCTGGATAATATTGCTAGCAACAACACCGATCAATTTTCACTATTGTAGATCCATTCAATTTCATAAATTTCCATAGTATAAATCTTCGAATTAAGCGAATGATCACATCAAATTATCTAGAGATTTATCATAATCTCGATTAGAATCCATCACGAAGAACGTGATGTAAAATCTTCTCTAATTTCTTCTTCCTCCTTCTTTTCTGTTATTTTCTCTTCTTCCTTTTTTTTCTTCTTTTTCTTTCATTCTCTCCTCTCGGTCGCTCTCTTCCCTTATAATTTTTTTAACCCTAATCATTAATATAATATATATATACACATGTCGGTGTATCACTTACTTAAGTCTTTTTATTTTTTAAAAAGTAAGTGGGTCTCACAATTCTTCCCCACTACAAAGAAATTCGTCCTCGAATTCTGTACCTCTGATTTTTACGGTAGCATCTGTATTAAATGAATAGAAGAACCATAAACCTCATCTTCAAACAACTTGGGATACTCATGTCTCTTATCCTCCTCTAATTCCCATGTTGCTCCTTCTACGCCATGATATTCCCACACAACCTTTATCATCGGAATTTGTTTATGCCTCAACTGTTTCACTTGGTGATCCACATTGTGTATTGGACGTTCTTTATATGTTAAATCCTTCTTCAAGGTTTTTGGTGGCTCAACGAGTATCTTCTATGGTACTGATAGACACTTACGTAACAATGATACATGAAATACATCATGTATTCCCTCTAAAGATGAGGGAAGCTCCAATCGATAGGCCATTACTCCAATTCGCTCAATCACTTTAAATGGCCCCGTGAACCGTGGTGATAGCTTGTTCACTCGGCTCCCACCTGATCTGCCTCACCTCACTTGAATCCGCAAATATACCATATTTCCAATGTTAAACTCAACATCCTTCCTCTTTAGATCAGCATAACTCTTCTCACGATCTTGAGCCATCTTCATTTTCGTCTTAACAATTCTTATTTTTTCTATGGTCTTCTCGAAAATCTCTGCTCCGAATATAGATCTCTCCCCCAATTCAGTCCAGCACAAGGGTGTACGACATGGTCACCCGTATAATGCTTCATATGGTGGCATCCCAATGCTAGCATGATAACTATTATTGTATGCGACCTCAACAAGTGGTAAATGATTCTCCCAACTACCAGGCCACTCCAATGCACATGCTCGTAATAGATCCTCAAGTGTCCTTATAGTTCTCTCAGATTGTTCGTCTGTCTGTGGATGATATGCAGTGCTCATGCGCAATTTGGTTCCAAACTCTTTTTGAAATTCCTACCAAAGATATAAGGTGAATCTCCCATCTCGATCTAAAACAAGGCTTGATGGAACCCCATGCATCTTCACAATTTTCACAATATATATCCTTGCTAGCCGATTCACATCAAAAGTCTTTTTTATCAGAAAGAAATGAGCCGATTTAGTTAGTCGATCCACGACCACCCAAATAGCATCCTTGCCACTATGCGTCCTTAGAAAGCCTGTCACGAAATCCATGGTAATATGGTCTCATTTCCGTTCGAGGATTGGTAGACTTTGTAATTTCCCTCTTGGTAACTGTTGCTCCGCTTTGATTAATTGACACGATGGACATTTCGCTACCCATCGGGCGATGTCCTTCTTCATCCTTGGCCATTGATAAAGCTGACGAATATCACGATACATCTTCGTCGATCCTGGATGAATCGAAAACTTGTATTGGTGGGCTTGGCTTAGAATCTCTTCTCTGATCCTTAGATCCTTCGGTACACAAACTCGACCATGAAACATTAAACCGTCTTCCCTGATCTGATACAACTTGTACCTCGGGTCTTGCTGATTATTACGAATCTTCTGTAATCTCTCATCAGATAATTGTGATGTACGAATTCTACTCAATAGACCAATCTGATTTACAACATGCAACCCTACACTCTCGGACTCAGTCTGCATTGCCTCTACTCTCAAGGCACTTATCTGGATAATCAAATCACCGAATTCTTGCATAGCCGAAATCACAACTCTTTTGCGGCTCAACGCATCTGCAACAACATTTGCCTTCCCCGGATAGTACGCGATGTCCACTCGTAGTCTGCGACAAACTCCATCCACCTTCTCCGATGCAGATTCAACTCTGGTTGCGTAAATATGTACTTTAGACTTTTGTGGTCCATAAAACTTGGTCCCTTCTCCCCATAAAGATATGCCCTCCAAATCTTTAACGCGAAGACCACAACTGCCATCTCTAAATCATGAGTCGGATAATTCTCTTCATGCTTACGTAACTGCCTTGATGTATAAGCAATGACGTGATCTCCCTGCATAAGTACACATCCTAATCCCGTCTTTTATGCATCCGTGTAGACTATGTATGGATTCCGTGGTTGTGGTAAGGCTAACATTGGGGATTTTGTTAGTTTCTCTTTAGCTTCTTGAATGACTTCTCACAATCTTCATTCCAAACAAAAGGTACATCTTTTCCCATAAGTTTCGTCATTGGCTTTGCTAGACTAGCAAAGTTCATAACAAAACGTCAATAGTACACGGCTAATCCTAAAAAGCTCCTTATCTCTGATGCATTTTTCGGTTGTTCCCAACTTACAATCGCTGGCACCTTCTCAGGATCGAAAAAACTCCTTCCTCCGATACGACATATCTTAAAAATCCCACACATTCTTCCAGAAACTACACTTTTTCAACTTCGCAAACAATCGTTGTTCTATGAGATGCTCTAACACTAAGTGCAGATGTTCCTCGTATTCCTCTAAACTCTTGGAGTAAACCAAAATGTCATCGATAAATACAATAACGAAACAATCCAAGTAGTCCTGAAACACATTGTTCATTAGCTTCATGAACGCAACAAGGGCATTAGTTAAACCAAATGGCATGACCGCAAATTCATAATGCCCATATCGAGTTCGAAATACGGTCTTCCTAATGTAACCTTCTGCAATTGCAATCTGATGATATCCCGATGCTAAATCTATCTTTGAGAATCAAGTCGCACCTCTTAACTGATCTAATAACTCATCGAACTTCGGTAGTGGGTAACAATTTTTCACAGTGACTCTATTTAGAGCCCTATAACCAATGCACAGTCTGAAAGTAGGGGTGGGTGTTTCGGGTTACCCGGACCGACCCAACCCGAAAAAACCCAACCCGTAAGATAATGGGTTTTGTCTAAAACCCATATGGGTTCTGTTTCTGGAACCGGAACGGGTTCGGGTCAGTCCGGGTTGGGTTCGGGAGAACCCGAGGAACCCGAGGAACCCGAAAACGCCCAAACCCTAATTTTTTCCCTCTTTCCCCTAACCTAACACTGTTTCCAAACTTTCCGTCCGTAATGCCCTGCGACTTCTCTTCTCTTCTATCCCAATCTCTCGCCCCTCCTCCCGTCGTCGCCCCTCCTCCCGTCTCGTCGTCGCCCCTCCTCCCGTCTCGTCGTCGCCCCTTCATCGGCGCACAATCAGAACGGAGGTAATCTATGTTCTGTAAATTGTTCTGTAAATTAGGGTTTCGAATTCGATCGATTGGGGTTTCTGTAAATCTGTTTTGATTGGGGTTGGGTAAATTGTTCTGTAAATTAGGGTTTCGAATTCGATCGATTGGGGTTTCTGTAAATTGTTCTGTAAATTATGTTTTCGAATTCGATCGAACGAACCGGAACGAATCCAAAGAACCCGAGGAACCCGAAGAACCCGAACGAACCCGAATACAATTCAGGTTTTTATGGGTTCAATATTTCAGAACCCGAACAACCCGAAACCCGAGGAACCCGTCCCGAAAACCAAATGGGTTTTTATGGGTTCAATTTTTTAGAAGCCGAGGAACCCGAACCCGACCCGAACCCGAGGAACCCGTCCCGAAACCCGAAACGCCCACCCCTATCTGAAAGTCTCATCTTTCTTCTTCACAAATAGGACTGGCGCACCCCATGGTGATGTACTCGATCGTACAAAACCTTTCTCAAGTAGCTCATCTAATTGCTTCCTCAACTCCTCCAGTTCCACTGGTGCCATTTGATATGGAGACTTTGATATTGGAGCAGTACTCGATTCTTGCTCAATCTCAAATGGATCCTCTCGCGTTGGTGGTAAGCCATGCAGTTCTCTGAAAACATCTGCAAAATCTCGCACTACAGGGATCTCCTCGACTTGCACAGATGGACCCGCTTCTTCTACCGATATGGTAGCGAGATATAGGTCACACCCTTGATCTAGTAATCGTTCCATATGCAACGCTAAGATGATGTGAATCCCTTGACCCGAGTGAATTCCTTTATACTTAAGCTCCTTACCACTTTTCTGGCAACGTACTTGACCGTGACGATAATCCATCACAGCTCGATGTCTTGACAACCAATCCATTCCAACGATCACATCATAGCATTCCATCACAATGATGATAAGCACTGCAGCTAGGTCTTCTCCTTCTATCGCCATGGGTACCTCCTTGACAACCCCTTGGGATTCTAAAATCTGACCTCCAGGAGTATGCACTCGGACAATACTCATTAGATCCTCAGGTTGAACAACTAATTTATTAGCCATCGATGGACTCACAAAACTATGTGTCGCACCGGTGTCAAATAACACGTGAGTAGACATACCTCCCACGATTATAGATCCTACATAATATGAATGTTTTAAAGAATCTACTTATCTATTCTCTCGGAACTCACCTCCACATAGACAATTATGATATATAAGGCATATATACATAATATGTATACATTTATCAATATGACATACCAACGATAGGTTGAGCATCTCCTTCTTGGCCTTCATGTTCATTCCCGTAACCTCCCATGGCATATACTTGTGGTTGTACAACCCTACGTTTCGATGCATGCTCTTCAGGCTTCCATGTTTTAACCTATGGCGTTAGACTGGCTGGTGGTGGTAGTGGTGGTGGCTTCAGACAATCCTTTGAAAATGATCCATTCTACCACAACGGAAACATCCGTCGAATTGTCCTCGCCTCATAGTCCCTCCTACTTGCTAGAGGCAATCACGAAACTGGTGCTCTAAACTTCCACATCGAAAGCTTCCTACTCGCTTATCAAATCTTTGGCATGCCCCAACATGCTCACGTCCACAACGATGACATGGGTACCTCGATGTTGATATGATAAGACGTATCTGAACTACTTTCCTCTGATCTGATCTCCCTCGAATCTGTTGGACAACATGTTTCCCCTTGGCATCCGAAGACTTCAAGAGGCTCTCCTCGAAGAGCCCCTTCTCTAGCAACTAAGCATTCTAAACTAGCTCAGACAATGATCCATGCTTAATTATTTCAATCCTACGTCTGATCTTCGATCGTAGTCCTTGCAAAAATTTGTTGAGAACTTCTGAGGTTGCTGATGTGGCCCCAAACCGTGATAACTCCAAATAAGTCTCATAATACTGAGCAACAGTACGGTCACCTTGTGTGATCTGTAGAAATGCCAACTCCATCTCTTCACGAGCAGCGTGTGGTATATATTTCAACTCAAAAAGTTGTTTGAACTCATCCTAAGAAAACATATGATCTGGACGTTCCCTCTGAATCTCGTCCCACCAAAACACTGCTTCTCCATCCAAATAGAAGAGTGCAATATCCATCTTAAACTCTAATGGACATCTAGATGATCGAAAGTTCTGCTCTAATGGAACATCCACTCCTCCGCCTTCATGGAGGTATCACACCGCCACGAAATGACTTTGTATCCCATTTAGCCATGCAATCCATGACATATAAATACTCTGACGTCTCCACATTCCTTTGATTAAACACTGGAGGAGGCATTGGTGGTGGTGGAAACGGTACTTGTGGTGGAGCAGGTGGTTGTACTGGTGGTGGTGTCGATGCCTGCACCGGTACTTGTGGAGTCGTCGAACTCTCCTCTTGGTCATGTTATCGGCTTTCTGCTAATAGTTCTCTAAATATTTCTCTCATGATATCTCTATCTATTCCACTTCGTGATCTTCGTCGAGATGATAATACATATATATATACACATGTCGGTGTATCACTGACTTAAGTCTTTTTTATTTTTAAAAAATAAGTGAGCCTCACAAAGAACAACTGAAAGAATTTGTTTTAACTTGATACGAATTCTAAATTCTAATTTTCTATTGCGATTTACATCAAACATTGAATAGAAGATCGTGATAAATACCTGTATTCATAAAATATGTAACGCATCGGAATTGATCTTTTGGTTCTACGTGTAATCACCAGATTCGACACACGGATGGGATGTTTGAAGAACAAAATGAGAGTTCGATAATTTTTTTAAGTATTGGTAACAAATGAATCCACACAAAAAAAAACTTAAATCTCATCTTTATATACACGTGAATGAGGGACCATAAACCGAGAGTTAACCGGTTAATTATCGCGTTCTCAATATATCGTTAAACTCCGCCCATCATGAAATTAACGATATAACCAAAGGTCTCTACACATTTAATTTAATACCAAAGTCCGATCAATTAAACTTAAATCCGATCAGATTTAATTTGGACTAACCAGATGACAACATTTATTCCAAAATTATTCACATATATAGGTCCACAAATATAAGATTAAACCAAAAATCTTATAATCTTCCACTTGGACCATATATGTGACCACAAAACTATGGAATAACCTTAAAAGCGCTCATTAATTGTTGTCATCAAACCGGTATTGACACCAATCTCGTCCATCAACCATATCAACGTAGAACCAAAGAAATTTAACCGCAATATATACATAGTTAGACCCACATTTGATTACTTACGTAATACAGAAGAATGACATAGATCTGAATGTGGATGCGTAGCATGAAGATTACACGTGAAGTGATCGAAACGTGTCTATCTCCAACTGGTCCTACCTTATTGAGATCATCTTAAACCGAATTATACGGAGTGAATAACTTAAACTTCAACTGAATAGTTCTAGAACATAATACTGAAACTAAATAAGCGTACATCGCTACAATCCAAGAGCAAAATAGAATAGATACAAGATTCCCACTAAACCAAAATATCATCACAAAAGACAATACCCATACGAGCAGTGTGCTCATGAAAGACTTTAGGTATAACACCCTTAGTCAGCGGATCCGCAACCATGGAGTTTATACCTATATGCTCTATCGAAATGATCCCACTCTGTATTCACTCACGAACAACAAGATACTTAATATCAATGTGCTTTGACTTCGTAGTACTCTTGTTGTTGTTAGAGTATAAAACTGCAGAACGATTGTCACAATAATGTTTTAGCAGTCTATCCACACCCGCCATAACGTGCAGCCCTGTAAGACAAGATTCCAACCATAAAGCTTGATTGGATGCCTCATAACATGCTACATACTCTGCCTCCATTGTGGACGATGCCACGAGCTTTTGCTTGGCACTACGCCAAGAAATAGCCCCACCAGCAAGAAGAAATACATAGCCTAAAGTGGATCGAAGACTATCGAGGCACCCAACATAATCTAAATCTGAATAACCAGTGATCTCGAGCTGGTCTGATCGTCTATACACGAGCATATGATCCTTTGTTTTCTGAGAATATCGTATCACCCCTTTAGATGCCTTCCAATGATAAATCTCGGGGTTACTTAAGTATCTTTCCAAAACGCCAACAATGTATGCCAAATCAGGTCATGTGCAAACATGTGCATACATAAGACTCCCTATAGCCGAAGCATAAGGAATCTTCCTCATTTCCTGAATTTCCGGTTCAGTCTGTGGGCACTGTCTAAGGCTAAATTTATCACCCTTAGAAATAGAGGTATCTATAGGGGTGTAAAATGAGCTGTTGGCTCGCGAGCCAGCTCTAGCTCGGATCATATTCGAGCAAGCCGAGCTTAGTATTTTCCATCTCATTTAAAAAACGAGCTAACGAGCTGAGCCGGAAACGAGTTAGAGCTTAGGCGAGATGGCTCGCGAGCTGTCGAGCTGGCTCACAAGCTGAGTAACAAAGCACATATTTTCCTATTTTTACATATTATACATATTCTTTGCATTTATTAAATATTATTTAAAGAAAAATAATATATTATTTACATATAATAATAATATTATTTTTCTATTTATACCAAATTATTATATTTTATTAACAAATAAAGAAATAAAATATTTTAATAACTATTATAAAAATATGTTTATATATTCGATATTTTTAGGGGTGACCAATCCGAGTTTCGATCCGAGTTCCTCGGGTTTCGATCCGGGTTCGGGTTCCTCGAGTTTACAAAAATTGAACCCGAATTGAACCCGAATGTTTTTCGGTCTGGGTTCTTCGGGTTTCGATTCGGGTTCGGGTTATTCGGGTTCTGAAGCAGTGAACCCAAAATAACCCAAATTAAATTCGGGTATCCGTGGGTTATTCGGGTTATTCGGGTTATTTGGGTTATTTGGGTTCGGGTTATTCGGGTTATTCGGGTTATTCGGGTTATTCGGGTTATTTGGGTTTGGGTTATTCAGGTTATTTGGGTTATTGGGGTTATTTGGTTCGGGTTATTCGGGTTATTTGGGTTATTCCGGTTATTTGGGTTATTTGGGTTCGGGTTATTCGGGTTTTTTGGGTTTTGTAAGGGTTTTTCGGGTTCTCTAAAAAAGCAAGTTAACATACAAAATAATTTTTAAAAAATACATATCTAAGTTAGATAATATAACTCATAAAAATTAACTTCATAAATACAAAAATAAAATGAATTTTAAAAACCTAAAATATTAGTTGTGTGGTTCTTAGAAAATAATATAAAATATTAACCCTAAAATTTAATTCGGGTTCCTCGGGTTTAACCCGAACCCGGATCGAACCGACCCGAACCCGAACGGGTTCTAAAATCTGAACCCATATGGGTTTTTAGGGTAACCCGTTTAGTAAACGATCCGGGTTTTTCGAATTGCTCCGAAAGAAATTCCTTAGTTTTGCACATAAAGCTTACATCGTTTGCAGCAATAAGGATATCATCCACGTAAAGGATTATCAAAATAAATTTTCTCCCACTGATCTTGTGATATACAC